>JAQSEC010002064.1:0-11833 GCA_028564925.1 Lithobates sylvaticus
GAGAAACATTTTATTTCTGCATGCTTTACGGACTTATGTTTGGATTAATGAGGGATATTATTTTTAATACCTCCAATGGTTAACCACTTCGCATCCGGCCGTAGCCGAATGACGGCCACAGCGCGGATGCCAAATCCCGGGAGGCCGTCATATGACGGCCTCCCCTTTCCTCGTTCCCTGTGCGCGCTCACGAGCGCGCAGCAGGGAAATTCTGTGTTGGCCGTGTCCCTCGGACACGGCCAATCACAGATCGCTGTAAACGGCCAATAACAGCGGCCGTTTACAGTGCGATCGCCCTGGCCAATGAGAGATGATCTCATATGTAAACATATGAGATCATCTCTCAGCGCCGCTCCTCCTCCTCACACAGAGACAGCGTGTGAGGAGGGGGAGATGAACGGCTGCAGCGCCGTAAGTTTTTTTTTTTAAAAAAAATAAATAAATAAAGTGCCATCCCCAGTGCCATCCCCAGTGCCATCTGCCAGATCCATCCCCAGTGCCATCTGCCAGTGCCATCCCCAGTGCCATCTGCCAGTGCCATCCCCTGTGCCATCTGCCAGTGCCATCCCCAGTGCCATCCCCAGTGCCATCTGCCAGTGCCATCTGCCAGATCCATCCCCAGTGCCATCTGCCAGTGCCATCCCCAGTGCCATCTGCCAGTGCCATCCCCAGTGCCATCTGCCAGTGCCATCCCCAGTGCCATCCCCAGTGCCATCTGCCAGTGCCATCCCCAGTGCCATCTGCCAGTGCCATCTGTCATCAGTGCCATCTGTCATCAGTGCCACATATTAGTGCCATCTGTCATCAGTGCCACCTGTCAGTGTCACGTGCCATCTGTTATCAGTGTCAGCTGTCATCAATGCCACGTATCAGTGCCATCTGTCATCAGTGTCATCAGTGCCACGTATTAGTGCCATCTGTCATCAGTGCCACGTATTAGTGCCATCTCGCATCAGTGCCACGTATTAGTGCCATCTCGCATCAGTGCCACATATTAGTGCCACGTGATATCAGTGCCATGTATGAGTGCCATCTCTCATCAGTGCCACATATTAGTGCCATCTGTCATCAGTGTCACGTGTCATCAGTGCCCCGTATTAGTACCATCTGTCATCAGTGCCACGTCAGTGTCTCGTGTCATCAGTGCCACGTCAGTGTCACGTGTCATCAGTGCCACGTCAGTGTCACGTGTCATCAGTGCCACGTCAGTGTCACGTGTCATTGTCCTGGTGCTCCAGGGCCTTCAAAAGTGTAATAGGTAGTCAACAATTTAGATGTGTAATTTATGCTCCCAGAACACGTGATGGTGCTCCCTGCATGTTGGGCCTCTCTATGTGGTCAGGCTGTGGAAAAGTCCCACACATGTGGTATCATAATAATCAGGAGGAGTAGCAGAATTTATTTTGGGGTGTCATTTGTGGTATACACATGCCATGTGAGAGAAATAACCTATTACAATGACAATTTTGTAGAAAAAAAATAAAAAATAAAAAAATAATTCATTTTGCAAAGAATTGTGGGAAAAAAATGACAACATCAAAAAGCTCACCACACCTCTTACTAAATACCTTGGAATGTCTACTTTCAAAAAAGGGGTCATTTGGGGGGTATTTGTACTTTCCTGGCTTGTTCGGGTCACAAGAAATGAGATAGGCCACCAGTACATCAGATGTGATCAATTTTGTATAATTCGCACCACAGCTTGTAGAGTCTGTAACTTTCACAAAGGCCAAATAATATCCGCTAATTTGGGTTATTTTTACCAAAGATATGTGGCAGTATAAATTGTGGCCAAAATTTATGAAAGAAAAATTAATAATTTGCTAAATTTTATCACAGAAACAAAGAAAGAAAAATGCGTTTTTTTTCAAAATTTTCGGTCTTTTTTTTTTCAATTATAGCGCAAAAAAATAAAAAACCCAGAGGTGATCAAATACCACCAAAAGAAAGCTCTATTTGTGGGAAAAAAAGGACAAAACATTCATTTGGGTACAGTGTTGCATGACTGAGTAATTGTCAGTCAAAGCGTGAGAGCACCGAAAACTGAAAATTGGTCTGGATGGGAGGGGGGTGTTGGTGCCTGGTAGGCAAGTGGTTAAGACTTGAATTGATCAGGTAGATTCTGTGGTTATTCATGTTGGATGAGGAGTATCCACCCCAGCCAGTATTCAACCCCAGCCCCATGCACATGAAAACATGCCCCCCCATTCATACCGTACCCTACCATACCCTATACCCTATCCAGATGTCACGTTGCTTGAAGAAATTACTACATCTTTTACATGGAAATCTTTGTTGTTCATCTTTGTTGTTCTAATGCCATGAGAGGTGCTGAGATGAGTAAAGGCGGACTCCTGCTGGAAAAAGTTCCTGGGAATGACACACTGAGGGTTAGCCAATGATGCACACCAAGGTCTACGAATTCCAGTGAGCATCAGATGCCAGCCCAAAGACCCAAGTCTAGTCCAATGCATCAGCTCCAGTCTGTCTGTGGATGTAGAGTTCTATCCTTACAAGGAGGCATGGTTTGGGGTGGAGAATTTTCTGTTTATGTGGATGAACACAGAATCAAACCTAAGTTTGGGAAAAGTTTGGGGAAATGAAAATTTATAATGTGGACCTTTTTTCTTTTTTGAATTTGATGGACCATGGTCTCTTGGCAATGCAACAGACTTTTTTTGTGTTCTTCTTTAGGGCTATTTTTTGTTTGGCCCAAAGGCTGCCATGCCCCTCCCACTTGCTTTTATGGACTGTCATGACCCTTCTATTTTATATTTCATGGACAATTGCTATGCAGCTGAGATTTTGATATTTACTAATTCTGATGTGTTCATTATTCTCTATTTTTACATGCTTAAGATAGTGGTGCATTTATGGGAAAGTAGTCCAGGAGAATGTCAGGGGCATATTGGGGGTAACAGGGTTTGTGATTGTCACATTCGTGACAAAATAGAGGATTAAAAGGGGCATGTAAAAAGACCCCCTTATGTTTATATTGTGTTTTGTAATCTAATGCCGCGTACACACGAAGGGACTTTGTCCGCTGAACCTAGTCCAGCGGACAATCCGCCAGACTTTCCAGCTGGGCTTCGGCGGACTTGAAAGCGAACGGACTTGACCACACACGATCACGCTAAAAGTCCGGCGGTTCACGCGATGACGTACAGCACGTACGACGGGACTAGAAAACGAAAAAATACTAGAAAAATACTTGCTACTGAGCATGCGTCCTTTTTGGTCCGCCGGACCATACTACAGACGGCCGTATTGTCCGCCGGACTGCCAAGTCCAGCGGATAATTTTAAAACAAAACTTAAAAACCTAGTCCGCCGGACTTTTGGGAAAAAAGTCAGTCGAAGGCCCACACACGAGGGATTGTCCGGTGGACTCGAGTCCAGCGGATAATCAAGGGGGATAGTCCCTTCGTGTGTGCATTAGGCTTAACTGCTCCTTTAAGTTTATCATTTTGCTGATCAAGTAAATATATACTGTTGTTTAAAACGTGAACTTCTGTTGACATCAAAACCAGAAATAAGGAACTTACGTGTTGATTATGAGTTTTAGGTAACATAATGTCTGGAGTTATATCTGTCTAGGTGACATAATATAATGTGACATAATGAGTTTGCTTAGATACAGAGATGTAAAGAGTTAATAAATGACTATGATTGGTTGAATGTATGTTAGAAGGAAATATGTAATTTGAACATGTACCCCTTATTGGTGGAAATGGTTGGTGACGCCCATCTTTCATTTATACTTAACACCCTGTCTGAGCCATAATAAAGCGGAACAGCGTATTGTAGATCAACCTCTGTTGTGTCAATCATTTATTTATGCTGTCCCCTATGCATAGAGATATTTGGGTATGAGAGCAATGGAATCGGCCAACGATGAGGTAATTATAATTAGATAATAGTCAGGACTAGTGGTTAAAGGTAAAGGTGAGCCTTACACTCCATCTAAGTGCTGGTGATACGGCTCTTCGCAAACAAAAATTACAGGGCAAGGATTTTACGTTTTTCTGAGGACGGTCCGTTTTTAACGATTAGATAAATATTGGATTGTATTCTTTCTGTAGCTTAGACATTTGTTTCTCTAGCGCGGTTAAAAGTGAAATTCTATCCACAAATATTTTTGAGGGGATTTGTATAAAGCATGGAAGGGTTAGGTTGGTCGTGCCCCCTATTGGAAAACAATTGTCACTGGAGCTGCAGGTGTTAACAGATGCATGTAATCTTATGATAACTGTCAAAAATGTTTTTCCATTTCATGCAGATTTTCCCTCACTGACGGTTTACCAAGCGCTGGTATCCTGTTTGGTTTTACCAGATATGTGTGACTACACAAGAGAAATGAATCTGACTCAGTTTAAAAAATAAGACAGTTTAATGTGAAGCACACCAACACAAATGAAACAAAACATACCGGAAACACATGTATAAAGGGAAGCTTACCAAACTAACCATATGCAAAATAACAGATAAAAGGGGAAGGGATAGGGAAACTGAACAGAACAAAGTCAGGCAGAAAAGTATGGTAACAAGTGCTACAAAGCTTAGGTACAGGGCAAATCAGAAACTAGCTGATTGAATACAGGGTATATACAGGCATACAAGTGGAATGCAAATAAGGCAAATAGGCAATGAGGAAAATAAAGCAAAGAGAGGTGGAGCCAACCATCATTAGGTGGAAAATAACCCCTAAGCTTTGCTGGCTGCCAGGAGACACCCACTGGTGGAACCTGAATTTACACAAATGGAGTCTTAGGGGTTCCCAGGATAAACAAATAGCATGTTTTGATCCAAACAACGCACATTACATTCTTAGACACTACTACTGAAACGCCACTAATATTTCCAGAAATACCAACCTGCAGTCCCATCCTCAGAGGGCATGTTACACTTTGTGAAATCAGATGTAGGTGCCATCTCCAGAGCTGTTTATATGTATCTTCCTCCCTATTTTTTTTCCTGTGGGTGTTTAGTTGCAGGTGACGTAATATATCTTGTTTTCAATTACATTTTTGTTTATGATATCTAAATATATAATGTTAAAATAATGTACTGTTTGTATTATTCAGTAGTCAATATGTTGTGAACACCAAGTGGATCCTAAAGGAGCCCAGTTTGGGTGAAACGCATCGATCCTACTATCGCCTTTTGGCTCTGATTGGTTGTATAACAAAGATGGCAGCATTCATTACATGTTTTTTTAGATTGTACTCTCAAATTTTAACTGTGTATAATAAATGTTGCTGTTTTAAATACATTGGACTTTTGTGTACAATTTTGCTAGGCACGCAAAAAATCCCCCACATACCCATGTCTTCCCTAGTGTCAGTCACCAGCTCACTTCTCTGTCCCTCCAGTGCTCACTGGAGCACCAAGCTTTGCAGGGGATGGGAGCAAGGGGTTCAAGCTCTCATCAGCTCACTGAGAGGCTGAGCCATCTGCTGGTCCAGGCATCTGGATCCTGACCATATGGTCGGGATCTTTTCAGAGCCTGGACCAGCTTTGTGACATCAGCGGACAGCGAGCTTTAGCATGCTCTTGGCTAAAAACAGCTTACAAACAGAACAAGATGCACTCCTGTGATCCATAGGAGAAGTACAGCCAAAAAAGCTTTTGGCCATACTTCTCCTTAGATATTTTTACTTTTTCTATTTGTGAAAAGATCCATGGGCGTCACTAGTGCTGAGCATCCAGGACATGCGCTACATGTCTCTTGCAGGGTGCCCATGGTCCCAATGCTGAAGACACCTTAGTCGCTCCTATCAAAGCTCAGTACCACAGCAGTTTAGAACTGAGGAAGGCTTCACTAAGCTTTTCTGCAACTCTAATGTGCAAAGTCACATGGCACAGCTGGTGGGAGGACTTCCCTTACTGTACAGGAAGGAGAGGGTAATTGTTTGTTCTATTGTGTACACTGGCATGTGTGTGTGTTATTATCAGGGCTGGACTGGACTTTCCTTCTCTGAGCTGGCCGCTCAGCTGTTGGCTAATTGCCAGCTCCTATCTCTCCACAGTGACTAACCTGTTGATGATATCCTGCTCGCCAGTCCTGCCTACTTAAGCTGTCCAGCCCAGATGATCTCTGCTATTGCCTTGGTCACATCTCTCCTGTGTTCCTGTTAAAGACTTGCTTGGCTGACATTCTTTCTGGCTCCAGATCCTGCTTGCTGTTCTACTACGCTCATCTCTGGCTCTCTAACGTTTTGGCTTGTCTGACTATCTGTTCTGGTTCCTGAACTCTGGCTATGTTTTTACTATGTTTACCTTTTTTTATTATTATTAAACAAGTGAGATTTAACTGTACTTCTGTCTCAGTCTGATTCATGGTTTCTGACAGTTATGTACACCGGAGTCCTGACCACTGCACTCTGTGTAACACACTTCTGAACCCTGTACTATGCATTGCATACTCCTGACCCTTGCATGCTTTTACACAGTCTTGACGCTTGCTCTCTGTATTATTCACTCCTAACAACTGTGCTCTGTTATGTACTCCTGACCCCTGTGAGCGCAGTAAAGGGACCAATGAAAAGAGAAGCAAACTTGGGAACAAAATCCTTAGATGATTGTGTTTCATGGAGAGCCAGATGCTATCTGCAGGAGAGAATTTTGGATTCACCCTAAACTTTTTATCAGCCTATTTTTGTAATGAGCTGAGGTCTGCTAAAATTAAGCAGGTCTCTTCAAAAAGCTAAGTTCTGGAAGAAGACACTGTCAGAACATCAAATGTCAGCAGTACTGGAAAAGAAACCCTGGGGTGAAGCCCCAAGGCAATGTAGAAAGGGCTGTGTCAAATGGACTCACAAACCTGATTGTTGTGGCTGAACTCTGCCCATGGAAAATGGTCTGCCCAATCATCATGTTGAGCAGATACATAATGACAATGTACTGTAATTTCTCCAAAAGATGGTTCATTCACTCTGCTTGATCAATGAATTGTGGGTGATAGGCTGACACAAACTCAAATGGGTCACCAGAAGATGACATAGTGCCATCAGGTAAAAGAAACAGATGGAACACCATTCACTCAATTGAAGTAATCCATTTTTTAAAACCAATCAATCACAACCCAAATAGCTGTAAAACCTTTTGAGACAGGAAGATTAGTGATAAAGTTCATTGAAGGGGAAATAAGATCCCACCAAGTGGCTTTTGGAATACTTTATGTCGGGCACAGACAACCACATATGACTTGGAAATCCGAGACCTCCTTTTTTAGTGTGGGCGACCAAATACATTGTGCATATAGTCTTACGCAGGCCCTGGTGCTCAGGCAGCTTGGATGAATAGACTTTCCACATGATTTTCTGCCAAAGTCTCTTGTGTCCAAAGGTCTTTGCAGAGTGTATTTGATTAAAAAAATTATCTGTGTGTGTGTTTGTCATTGGCAAGATTTGCGAAGCATCAATTATACAGTGGTGTGAAAAAGTGTTTGCCCCCTTCCTCATTTCCTGTTCCTTTGCATGTTTGTCACACTTAAGTGTTTTTCGGAACATCAAACCAATTTAAACAATAGTCAAGGACAACACAAGTAAACACAAAATGCAATTTGTAAATGAAGGTGTTTATTATTAAAGGTGAAAAAAAATCCAAACCATCATGGCCCTGTGTGAAAAAGTGATTGCCCCCCTTGTTAAAACATACTATAACTGTGGTTGTCCACACCTGAGTTCAATTTCTCTAGCCACACCCAGGCCTGATTATTGCCACACCTGTTCACAATCAAGGCATCACTTAAATAGCTTGACACAGTAAGGTCCACCAGAAGATCCTTAAAAGCTACACATCATGCCGAGACCCAAAGAAATTCAGGAACAATTGAGAAAGAAAGTAATTGAGATCTATCAGTCTGGAAAGGGTTATAAAGCCATTTCCAAAGCTTTGGGAATCCAGCGAACCACAGTGAGAGCCATTATCCACAAATGGCGAAGACATGGAACAGTGGTGAACCTTCCCAGGAGTGGCCGGCCGCCCAAAATTACCCCAAGAGCGCAGCGACGACTCATCCAAGAGGTCACAAAAGACCCCACAACAACGTCCAAGGAACTGCAGGCCTCACTTGCCTCAGTTAAGGTCAGCGTTCATGCCTCCACCATCAGGAAAAGACTGGGCAAAAATGGCCTGCATCGCAGAGTTCCAAGGAGAAAACCACTGCTGAGCAAAAAGAACATCAAAGCTCGTCTCAATTTCTCCACAACACTTCTTGATGATCCCCAAGACTTTTGGGACAACATTCTGTGGACCGATGAGACAAAAGTGGAACTCTTTGGAAGGTGTGTGTCCAAGTATATCTGGCGTAGAAGGAACACTGCATTTCAGAAAAAGAACATTATACCAACAGTAAAATATGGTGGTGGTAGTGTGATGGTCTGGGGCTGTTTTGCTGCTTCAGGACCTGGAAGACTTGCCGTGATAAAAGGAACTATGAATTCTGCTGTCTACCAAGAGATCCTGAAGGAGAATGTCCGACCATCTGTTCGTGTACTCAAGCTGAAACGAACTTGGGTTCTGCAGCAGGACAATGATCCTAAACACACCAGCAAGTCCACCACCGAATGACTGAAGAAAAACAAAATGAAGACTTTGGAGTGGCCTAGCCAAAGTCCTGACCTGAATCATATTGAGATGTTGTGGTATGACCTTAAAAAGGCCGTTCATGCTCGAAAACCCTCTAATGTAACTGAATTAGGACAATTCTGCAAAGATGAGTGGGCCAAAATTCCTCCAGGACGCTGTAAAAGCCTCATTGCACGTTATCGCAAACGCTTGGTTGCAGTTGTTGCTGCTAAGGGTGGCCCAACCAGTTATTAGGTTTAGGGGGCAATCACTTTTTCACACAGGGCCATGATGGTTTGGATTTTTTTTCACCTTTAATAATAAACACCTTCATTTACAAATTGCATTTTGTGTTTACTTGTGTTGTCCTTCACTATTGTTTAAATTGGTTTGATATTCCGAAACACTTAAGTGTGACAAACATGCAAAGGAACAGGAAATGAGGAAGGGGGCAAACACTTTTTCACACCACTGTATATTCTGGCTTAGGCACCACATCCTCCTCAGTGAAGTAATAGGACAGCCATCTGCTTTAGTATTCCTGGCTCTGGGGTGATAGGATAAAGTTAAGGTCAAACCAGAGCGACTGACAAGGATTGAACCTTTATGCAATCTGAAGATAGTGGAGATTCTTATGATCTGTGAAGAAGGTAATAAGGAAGATCCCTCCAAAAGATCCCACCACTCTCCAAGATCCAGCTTTATGGTTTGCAACTCTCCATCTCCTATGGGTAGTTCCTCCCAATAAGCAAAATGTTTGCTATAGAAACCACGAGGCCTAAGTTTTCCAGCAGAATTTTGTTGTGAACGGACTGCTCCAACTCTCACAGAAGAAGCATCCACCTCCAGGAAGAACAAGCAAGTCTGAGAGTTGTTGAAGTGGACTTAAGCCCCATACACACGCGCGGATTATCCGAGGACCAGGTCGGCCGGATCCTGTCCGTCGTACTTTGTCCGATGTTGTTGTTGCGTACACACGGTCGGACAACGTTGTCGGAATTTCCGGTCTGCAAGAACGTCGTGACGTAAGTCGTCTTCCACGAGACTAGAAAAGGGAAGTTCAGCACCACGTCAGGCACCCGTTGGGCTCCTTCTGCTGATCCCGTGTTTATCGCGAGTTAGTCGAAGTTTGGGGACTTAAGATTCGCGCTTCTCAGTTTTCTGACTCAGATCGTTACTGCTCTTCAGTTTGTGCTTGTCGTGCGTATCTGTTTATTAGTGCGTGTAGTCAGTTCGCATTTGTTGGTCATTGCGGCCTATATCTTGATATAGGACGCTTTGATTTTCACTGCTTATTGTCTGCTCGTTTCTGGTATTCATTTCGTTCTTTCAGCCCTTGCTGTTTATCGGTGCTTTCTGTTTGTCCGTTCTGACCAGCCGACCTTTTGTGAGCGATGTTTCCCATACGTACTCGTCGCCGAGTTCGTGCTGTACGCGGAATTGGTGTCGGGCTTTTAGCTTTGACCCAAGACCCGTCCATGAACAGAGTGACGAGGAGTATGTGGACCAAGAATTGGTTGCTTCAGCGTGATCAGTTCTCGCACATGCCTTTGCTTCGTGAGATCCGGGAGAATAATCCTGATGATTTCAGGAACTTTCTCCGGATGACGGACCCCGATTTTTCACCGTCTTTTGGCTTTGCTGACCCCTTTTATCATCCGGCAGGATACCTGCATGAGACAAGCCATCACTCCGGAGCAGAGGCTTGTTGCCACGTTGAGGTACTTGGCGACAGGGAGAAGCCTTCAAGATTTGAAGTTCTCTTCAGGTATCTCTCTCCCAGGCCCTGGGAATCATTATTCCAGAGACCTGTTCTGCCATCATCGAGGTCCTGCAGGAGGACTATATTAAGGTAACATTTCTCCTTTACTATTCCCTTCTATGTATGCTCTGTTTGCTAATGACTTGTATTTTTGTCCTCCTTCCAGAATTACCATGCTTGCAATATGTTCTAATATGTTCTAATATGCTGTGCCCCTTTTCTCCTTCATGCATTTTTCCCTTCACTTACCTCCCCAGCATGCTCTTCTGCCCCAATAGACACATATGGCCTAGTCCCTTAAGCAATGTATTTTGTGTGCTGCATAGTATTGTTTTCCCCCAAACACCCCCTAAAACATGCACCAATGTTTGCTGTGTGTTTTACTTCATGTAGAGCCCCCTTTTTTTTTTTGTGGGGGGGGGCAAACTCATTAGGAACCCCCTCCCCCAACTGCTCTGTCAGATGGTACCAATCCTCTATCTGCTGGCTTTCACAGGGTCAATACACACTATATACCTACCTCTTTATAGTGGGCATCTTTAGGATGAATTCAGCAAAGCATGTAGTGCAAGGGGCTGTCTCCATACTTTCCATTTCCTCTTTTTTTGTGTTCTTTCCCTCCTATTAGCTTGCTTGGTAATTTCAGAATGTCACAATGTGCTTTCCTTTTTTTGGGGGGGGTTGAAATGTTATTTTATCTTTCCTGGGGGCTGCCAATAGTGTTAAGTACAGAGGGTCTGGCCAAACTAGCACACATTATTGAGCCATTTGGCAATCAATGAAGTGCAGAGGGTTACCTGTCCAACACCCCCCCCCCCCCCAAAAACCCTAGTTATTGCCAATGGCCCATCAGAAGTGGGGGGATTGATGGGGGGTGAGTAATCTGCGAAGGGGACCCTCTACTTTTCTGTGCAAATACTTTCCAGCCTAAAATGTTAAAGTATGCTCTTGTTCCAAGATGTTGATTGTCTAATCTGCTTGCAATGCTTCTGTGCAAAGTGACTATTTTTTTTTTATTGTTTCACTCCACAGTACCCTTCCACGCCACAGGAATGGCAGACTGTGGCCTCCCACTTTGCCAGCCGTTGGGACTTTCCTAACTGCGGAGGGGCAATTGATGGGAAACACGTCCGCATCGTCCCACCGCCCAACTCGGGGTCCTACTATTATAATTATAAGGGGTTTAATAGTGTAGTGATGTTGGCGGTGGTGTCGGCGACATACGAGTTTATGTATGTAGACGTGGGGATGAACGGCCGGATCTCGGATGGTGGTGCCATTGCGCACACGGAGTTCTACTGGCGTCTCCAAAGTGGCAGTCTGTGCTTGCCACCTCCAGAGGAGAATGCTGAAGGACTCCCCTTCGTCTTTGTCGCAGGTGAAGCGTTTGCGTTGACTCCCCATCTGATGAGGCCCTTCCGATGAGGACCCTCACCCCAGACCAGAGGGTCTTCAACTACAGGCTGTCCAGAGCCCGAAGAGTGGTGGAGAACACCTTTGG
>JAQSEC010003413.1:0-12149 GCA_028564925.1 Lithobates sylvaticus
CCATTTGCAGCCTTGCACAGCGTCCATCTGCATGCTTGTCAGTGTCATTTTTAGCCTTGCAGCCTTCTCAGTGTCATTTGCAGCCTTGCAACCTTCTCAGTGTCATTTGCAGCCTTGCAGCCTTCTCAGTCTCATTTGCAGCCTTCTCAGTGTCATTTGCAGCCTTGCCCAGGCTGCAGTTAAACTGCAGTGACATGTCAGTGTCACTGCAGTTTAAAAATGGCGCCGCCGAGATACACAGAGCCGGTCCTGGGTATCTCGGCTCTTCTCGGCTCCTCTCGTAGTCCGCCCAGTCCCGCCCTATGATGGACATAGCACAGGTCCAATGGCGAGACTGGGTATGACTGTGAGCGGAGCCGAGCGCCGCCCATATACATACATAGCCGAGTGTATTCGGCTAGGCTCGGATAGCTCCGCTCACAGTCACGCCCAGTCCCTGTGTTATGTTCATCATAGGGTGGGACTGGGCATGACTGTGAGCGGAACTAGCCGAGGATAGCTGAGTACACTCGGCTATGTATAGATATCTGTGGCACTCGCTCCTCCGCTCACAATCAGCGGGGGGAGACAAATTGGGCCTTGGGTTGTGGTGGTGGTGGGGTAGGGAAATTTGCCAGTACTTGGGACACCTATCGCTATACCTTTATTCCTCTCAGTGCAGGTTTTTGAGAGGACTGGAGGTATAGTAGGGTAAGAGATCCCAGATGAGGAGCAAGGAGAAGTCTGCCTTTTTCTTTGATGTGGGTGTGTTGCGTTTGTTAAAATATGATTTTTTAAACATCAGACCTAACATTACATGGGAGAAATTACAAGTTTAGTTGAGCAGATTACAAACAAGTCTCTGGTATGAGTAGAATTCTCAAACAAATGCTGTTTTCATACAATGGTGTTAGATAACATTCTTGTATTCAAATTGACAGTTTGAAGAGGCTATTGTCTCGTCAGCTACAGTAAACAGGTTGAGAGTGTCTATCAGACTGAAAAGAATGACTGTTATATTGATGACAGGATTTGGTTTGAGGAGAGAATGGGTAGCAAGCAACAGTCCATTGTCTTTTCAGCTACAGTAAACAGTTTGAGAGGGTGTCTCAACCTGAAAAGAATGACTGTTAGTCGGTTGTTATGGAAACAAGTCTATAAACATTAACTTTGGTCAACAAACTGGGACAAATAAAATGGATGAGTAGAGACACAGAGGGGAGACTGGAACACATCATGCTGTAACATCAGGACACACATCATCAGGCTTTGAACATCAGAAGCCACTCATGATAGAAGGACAGAACCTGGTCTCCAAGAAGAAATATTGCCAATGGAGATCATGAACATACAGTAACAGAAGTTAAGTAACCCTTTAAATGTATTTGTACTGTTAGACTTTAGGCTGTTCTATTTTCTAGGCATTTTGTTTGTTATAGATATCTGTCAGTCTTGTATTATATTCCTAAGATTGTAATAGTTTTGTACAGCAGCTTTGTATAGTAAAAGCACATTTACACACTGTAGAAGTCTCAGCTTCCTTGTTATACCACAGAGTAACCTTGCTAGATAGACGCAAGCAAAACAGTGGGTCTTTCAAGTGCTGTTGCCAACGGACTGCATGGCAGGTTGTCATATGTCTGGTGAAGCATGTGGTGTCCAAGCGGCTGCTGTTCTGGCCATGCTTGATCCGCTTCAGGCATAGGTTGCAAACAGCAATGGTGCGATCTGCTGCACACTTGTCGAAAAAGGCCCACATCAGGGAACATCAGGGAACTTTTAAAAGTCAGCAGGGATTCAGCAGCACCCTGCACCTGCAGAGCTCTGCGGTATGATACAATAGGGTTGATGCCCTTAAGCTGCCCCCCTAGAGGACATCCTGCCGTGTTGGAGTTGTGCCTCCTCCTCCTCACTTTCCTCCTTTCTTCTTTCAGGCACCCAAGTACAGTCAGTGACCTCATCAACCCCTCCCTCCTCATCACTGGAGCAAACTTGGCAGTATGCTGCAGCTAGGGGAACAGTGTCTTGTCCTTCTGTGGCACCCCCTCTCTCTAGGCTCATGTTACTCCCTTCCTCAACCTGGGAACCAACATTGGAGCCTGCACATCCTCCAGCAGCATCTACCCGACACTTTGGTTGAATAATTATGGGGACTCCTACATGCATGATGTGGGGCTACGGAAGGAGTGACTGTGGACAAGGAGCCAGTGGAATAGACCGCTTTGACAGCTGTGTTGGAAGGCAAACTGCTCTGAGCCTGGGTGACAGAGGATGACGAGGATGAGGATGGCTTTGTTAGAGTTTGTTATAACTCTTCTGCATGTTGTGGCTCAATAGACATGTGCAATTCGTTTCGTTTTTTTCGCTTTTTTTTGTTATATTCGTTCATTCGTTATCGTACGAATGAACGAACGATTCGCTAAAAATTTTAACGATTAACGAATCGTTCGAATCGAACGAATCCGAAAATCAACGAAAATCTGAAAAAAACGAATTAGAAACAACGAATCTACGAAAGAAGAAAATCCGAAAAACGAAAACAGGAACAACGAAAATCAAAATGAATGAAAAAATTCGTACATTCGTAACTTTTTTTTTGTTGAATTGGTAATTTTCCGTGTCCCTTACAATTGCGCTGCTTAACGTGCCTCGAATGGATTGAACTAAAAAATTCGTACATTCGTAACTTTTTTTTTTTTTCGATTTGTAATTTTCCGTGTCTCTTACAATGGCGCTGCTTAACGTGCTTCGAATGGATTGAACGAAAAAATTCGTACATTCGTAACTTTTTTTTTCGATTCCTAATTTTCCGTGTCTCTTAAAATGTAATAATAGCATACACATTACATAAAATTATGAATTATGCTCCGATTACGAATCTACGAATGTTACGAATGTTACGAATGTACGAATAAATACGAATGCGTCCGAATTTAGAATAAACGAAAATTAAACTAACGGAAAAACGAATCAATGAAAAAATAACTCTTACAAAATACAAATCGTTACGAATACGAACACCGACGACTTACGAATTTACGAATCGTTACGAATAGGAACACCGACGACTTACAAATTTACGAATCGCTACGAATCAACGGAAACGAAAGAAACGAAACGAAAATAAACAAATTTTTCTGTTGTGCACATGTCTATGGCTCAATAACACGGCCAGCAGCAGCAAAAAAGGACAAGTGTGTCCCATGGCCACCTGCAGAGGATGCACCATGTCTACGACCACCACTGTTGACTGTAGACACAGAGTCTGCCTCTCCTTGGTGGCCTTTTGGACATGATGCATTTTTTTGTTTTGCAACACCACACTACACAGTGTGGGATACACTGAATGCAGAGTATACATATACATACACATACACTAGACTGTATATATGTATATATATATATATATTTTTTTTTTAAATACACCGCCTGAAGTGTATTAGAAACTGTACAAACTGTATTAGATACTATGTACCCCGCATGCACTGTATTAGAAACTGTACTATGGCTGCACTGTATTGTGTACACCACCAGAAGTGTAGTAGAAATGGTACACACTCTTTTAGATACTGTGTATACCACCTGCACTATATTAGAAACTGTACTATGGCTGCACTGTATTGTGCACTGTGTACGCCACCAGAAGTGTAGTAGAAACTGTAAACACTGTATTAGATATTGTGTACACCACCAGAAAAGTAGAAACTGTACACACTGTATTATATCCTGTGTACACCACCTGGAGTGTATTAGAAACTGTACACACTGTATTAGATACTGTGTACACCTCCTGGACTGTATTAGAAACTGTACAATGGCTGCACTGTATTGTGTACTGTGTAAACCACCAGAAGTGTAGTAGAAACCGTACACATTGTATTAGCATAGGCGTGCCCACGGGGTGTGCCAAGGCACAGCCTAATCATCCCTGTGCTCTGTCTATGCTTTCACACCTTTTGTTAGTACTGACTGCCTGCAACATGTCTGTCCCTGTGTAGCTCACAGTCACCACTAGGGATGAGCCGAACACCCCCCCGTTCGGCTCGCACCAAAACCCGCGAACGGACCTAAAGTCCGTGCGAGCTTTAGAACCCTATTAGTTTTAATGGATGCGAACGTTCGAAATTAAAAGTGCTAATTTTAAAGGCTAATATGCATGTTAATGTCATAAAAAGTGTTTGGGGACCTGGGTCCTGCCCCAGGGGACATGTATCAATGCAAAAAGAAGTTTTAAAAACGGCCGTTTTTTCAGGAGCAGTGATTTTAATAATGCTTAAATTGAAACAATAAAAGTGTAATATTCCTTTAAATTTCGTACCTGGGGGTTGTCTATAGTATGCATGTGAAGGGGCGCATGTTTCCCGTGTTTAGAACTGTCTCTGTAAAAAGTGTAATTTTTGAAAGTAAAAAAGCTATTTAAAATCACTCGCGGCTAATGTGTATTGACGGCTCCCGTAATACAGAGAACAGTCATTCATTGAAACTCATTCATAAAAAAAAAGTCATTGATAAAAAATAAAAAAAATGAAAAAAAAAAAAGCGTAGGGGTCCCCCCAAATTCAATAACCAGGCCCTTCAGGTCTGGGATGGATATTAAGGGGAACCCCAGCCAAAAAAAAAAAAATGGCGTAGGGTCCCCCTCAAAATCCATACCAGACCCTTGAGGTCTGGTATGGATTTTAAGGGGAACCCTAGCCAAAAAAAATGGCGTGGGGTCCCCCTCAAAATCCATACCAGACCCTTATCCGAGCACGCAACCTGGCAGGCCGCAGGAAAAGAGGGGGGACGAGAGCGGCCCCCCCTCCCGCCTGAACCGTACCAGGCCACATGCCCTCAACATTGGGAGGATGCTTTGGGGGTCTAAGACCCCTAAAGCACCTTGTCCCCATGTTGATGAGGACAAGGGCCTCTTCCCCACAACCCTGGCCATTGGTTGTGGGGGTCTGCGGGCGGGGGGCTTATCGGAATCTGGAAGCCCCCTTTAACAAGGGGACCCCCAGATCCCGCCCCCCCTGTGTGAAATGGTAAGGGGGTACTTGTACCCCTACCATTTCACCAAAAAAGTGGCAAAAATTGTAAAAATGACAGGAGACGGTCTTTGACAATTCCTTTATTAAAATCTTCTTTCTTCTTTCTTCATCCTTCGGTTTCTTCATCTTCTCCTTCCGTCATCTTCTTCCATCTTCTTCCATCGTCTTCCATCTTCTTCTTCCTCCGATCCGCTTCTTCTTGCGCTGGTCTTCTCGTCCTTCTCGTCCGGCATCTTCTTCCGTCTGCGTTGGTGTCGGTGTCTCTGTCTCTTCTTGGGCCGCTCCGCGCAATGGGAGGCTCCCGCTGTGTGAGACTCCGCTCTGTCTGACAGGTCTTTTATAACGGATGGCACCTGGTGACCCCGCCCCCCTCTGACGTCATGGGGAAAGCCATCATGGAATTCCCCATGAACGCCCAGTGCTTGATTCGAACATGGGTTTGAATCGAACACCGGGCCCATCCCTAGCCACCACCACTGGGGTCGGGTCTGGGCCAGCAAAAACAACTGTGCTGCTAGTGGGAGGTGATTGAGCAGGGAACTAGGGACCACAGCCATGGTGTAATCCAGCTGCATTTTCCGATGCAGCTTCTATAGTTCTGGCTGCAGGTTTCGCAGGCGGAGTGATCTACATGTGCACTCCACCCCCCCCCCCCCTGGCCTCTCTCTCCCTTAGAAGAAGCAGCGGACTAGCGGAGCCTGGATATCGAGTGGCAGGCGGGTGGCTTCAGCCTGCTAGATCAAGGTGAGCACTGCAGTGAGACAGCACTAAGCAGGCCAGGCAGTGGGCAATCGATATGAACCCTACCCTGGGTTGTCACTTTCAGCAAAAAAGTATGTATATATATATATATATATATATATATATATATATATATATATATATATATATGTAAATACGCACTTTTTGCTGATAAGCCAGGGTTCGTATCGTTTTGAATTGTATATGTAATATATATATAATAATTTTTACACAATATAATTATATATTATAAATATTACATATACAATTCAAATCGATATGAACCCTGGCTTGTCAGCAAAAAGTGCGTATTTACATGCTCTGTTGCTGCAGCCGGTAAGTGTACAGTAGCCTTATACACTGCATGTACACTCACAGACTACAGTGGCAGGCTGCCCCAGTGTCCCTGATCACTGTCCCAGTGTAGCAACAATAACAAATGCATCCAGCACCTGTCCCAGTGTTACCAGTGATCACAATAACATGCCATACACCATACCAATTTCATTATCACCGCCATACACTACACCAGCACCCCAATCACTATCATACCAGCATCTTGATCACCGCTTTACCCCACACCAGCATCCTGATCACCGTTATACCCCATACCAACATCCTGATCACCGTCATACCCCATATCTATAACCCACACCAACGCCATGATCAATGCAATATCAGCCTCCTGATCACCGCTATATGCCATACCAATGTCCTGATCACTGCCATACCAGCATCCTGATCATCACCATACCCTATACCAGCGCCATGATCATCACCATAACCCATACCAGCATCCTGATCAATTGTAATATATATATACAGTATATATTGCGACCGAGCTCCGTGATGGACGCCTGATTCTGAGCTCCACTCGGCCGCCGGAGAGACTCCGACCACATCCGTGCCTCAACTAGCCATCCACGGCCGAAACTACCTCCACTGGCCTCCAGACACCCTGCTACATCGGCGGACATGACCCTCCAGAGAAAGAAGCTGAATAACCTGCAGAAACTGCAGGAATTCTTCAGGGCGCGCGGGCCTACACAAAATGGCGCCGGCACCTCAGGCATGACAACACAGCAGGACGCTGGGACGCATAACGGCTGCTCCGGTCCTCCACAAAACGGGACCGGAGCACATCTACATAGCGGATCCTCCTCTGGGACATCTAGTCCCTCTACCAGAAGCCCTGCCAAGCAGAAGCAGAGGACGAAATCCCCTGTGAGGCCGCTGATGGACCCAGAGATGGAGGTAAGCAGGCCTACCAATATGGGGGATAATACCACACACCCCTCACAGGACCCCATAGCAGACTTCCCTACCTCTGACAGACCTGTCTCAGAAACAGTACTGAAGGACATGTTAATGTCCCTGAAAGCATCTATTCATGCTGACCTTACTGCTGGGATTAATCATTGCCACAGAGAAGTTCAGGCCCTGGGTGACATAGTGGACACTGTGGAGCACAGCCTCAGCAGGGTTACCTCAGCTTTCAATACAATGGTAGATGCCCATAGCAACCATAGTGAGGAAATCACATGGCTGAAAAACAAAGTCGCAGATTTGGAAGACCGATCCAGAAGGAACAACATTAAAATTAGGGGGATCCCTGAATCTGTACCAGCTGCGCAACTACTGCCATATGCACAGGCCCTGTTCTCCACTCTGCTACCCTCCTTGTCCCCTCAGGATCTCATAGTGGACCGTATTCATCGTATACCTAAACCGGCATTTCTCCCAGACAACACCCCCAGAGATGTGCTTCTTATGCGGCGTACACACGGTCGGAATTTACGATGGAAACAGTCCGATGGGAGCTGTTCATCGGATTTTCTGACCGTGTGTATGCAATTCCGACACGCAAAATTCCGACGCATGCTCGGAAACAATTTGACGCATGCTCGGAAGCATTAAACTTCCCTTTTATAGTGCTGTCGAATGTGTTTTATGCCGCTGTGTTATTGACCGTCGGAATTTGGTGTGATCGTGTGTAGGCAACATTAGAGTTCACTACTACCATATCAAGGAACAGATACTGATGACTTCACGCAGAGCTGACAACAAACACACACAATACGCTGACTTACAGCTACTTCCAGATCTGTCCAGGCATACACTCCAGCAACGTCGCAACCTAGCGACAATCACTAAGGCCCTGCGGAACCACAATATCACCCACAAGTGGAAATATCCCGCTAAATTATCAATCACCCATAATGGAGCCTCCATTATAGTCAGCACGCTGGAAGAAGGTTTGGCAGCGCTCCGACAATGGGGTATCCTTCCTGAAAATACGCACCCACCTGCACATGCTTCCTCCCCATCTCCAATGCCTGAGGAATGGCAGGTTTCCCGCAAAAGATCCTCCAAAAAGGACACTGGTGGTCACGGATAAGAATCATACAACCTATGTCACTATATTCTCTCCGGACACAGGGGTTATATGTTCCAATCCCTGTTTTCTCCCTTCAAATAGCTAACGGCAGTTTCACCTGCACATGGATTAGTTTATGGATCCTTTTCTTATTGCGCTTAGTATTTACTTACTATTAACTATTATTGTTCTACTTCTGTTGTTTTTATTTTTTTCTAAGTTTTATCTTTGAAGCACTACAACCAGCACGGGACCACCACGCACCTGTGGACTCACCTGCCTTTACCGCTCATCACCCAATCATCCTACAAGGTCGCAGTGAGTATATGCACAATACAGTACAGCGACATCTTTACCAACTTACCTATGCCTATTAACTGCCTATCCATAAATGCCCGGGGCTTGAATCACCCCGCAAAACGGCTGTCCATGTGGGCTGAAGCCAAAAAACACAGGGCGGATATCCTGTGTGTGCAAGAAACTCACTTCCAGGACACAAAAGCCCCCAATTGCTCGCTTTGAGGGAGTAATGCTCGCTTTGAGGGACACCCTCTCCTTCCATTCCTGGCAGCCTTGTAAAAAAGGAGGAGTAATGCTCGCTTTGAGGGACACCCTCTCCTTCCAACACAAAGACACTATCACCGATCCGAACGGCAGGTTCATCATTCTCATTGGAGACATAAACTCCGTGCCCTACACACTGGTCTCCTTATATGCCCCGAACTCTTATCAAATCTGCTTTCTCAGTAGATTGGTGAAAAAAGTCAAGGACCACCTTTATGGCTCTGTGCTCTTATGCAGTGATTTCAATCTCCAGAATTTTTTTTTTGGCTGGGGTTCCCCTTAATATCCATACCAGACCTGAAGGGCCTGGTTATTTTTTTTGGGGGACCCCCACGCTTTTTTTTTTTTTTTTTATATCAATGAATGACTGTTCTCTGTGTTATGGAGCCGACATTTCATTAGCCGCGAGTGATTTTAAATAGCTTTTTTTCCTGCAAAAATGACACTTTGTGCAGGAACAGTTCTCTAAATTAGATATACTGAATCTCGAATTAATTCGAAGCATTCGTTATATCCGCTATTATTTTTTTATATACGAAACGGGACGAAACAAAACTAATTTTTGACAGTTCCCATGTCTAGTAAACTGATGAACAATGCAGATTTGTTTGACGTTTGGCGATGCATGCATGCAAACGAAAGGGACTATACTTTTTTTTCACACAGGCATTGCTCCTACTCGCGCATTGACCTGTTCCTTTCAGACAAATGGCTACTACAAAAAGTTTCCTTGGCACGCATACACGACATAACGTGGTCTGACCACGCAGCTGTAACCATTACTATTAATGATCAGGTTGTCTCCTCTTCCCCACCCATCTGGCGCAACAATATACGGTTACTTCAAGACCCCCGTACTTCTACAGGGATCTCCCAACAGATAAAAGACTTCTTCCTCAATAACGTTGACTCTGTCAATAATCCATTTACCATTTGGAATGCCCATAAGGCATACATGAGGGGCATCTTGATCCAATTAGGTGCCAGGGAAAAAAGGCGCAGAACAGCACACATTACTGATATCCTACGTGATTTACACTCCCTAGAAGAACAAAATAAACAGGCACCAACCACTGCTCTTACCCACAAAATATCCCAATGTAGAGAAAAACTTAGGTTAACACTTTCCCAACAATATGACTATCACCTCCGACGCCTGAAATTGACATCATACGCCAATGCCAATAGAGCTGGCAAATATCTGGCGAACAGACTCAAGGCTGCATGTGTGAAATCGAGGATTTCCCACTTGATTCATCCAACTCTCCAACCAACCCACAAGAAATCGCTAACCAATTTGCAGAATATTACAGTAGATTATACAACATTAAAGATGACCTCTCCACACCTCAACCTACACCAGAACATATACACAACTTCCTCGACACTCTAAATTTGCCTTCTCTATCGGAAGACCAACTTGCATCCTTGAATGCACCTTTCACCGCATCTGAAATAGCTGCAATCATAGCCACACTACCCTCTGGTAAATCGCCTGGACCTGATGGGTTCACCAATGAATACTTTAAAATTTTTCAAGCGCTCCTTTCTCCACACCTACAAACAATCTTCACCAAAGCTGCTGAATCTACATCTTTTCCCCCAGAAATGCTGAGGGCCTACGTGGTCACCCTGTTTAAACTGGGTAAGGATCCCACAACTCCATCCAATTTACGTCCAATTTCCTTGTTAAACACAGACGTTAAGATATACGCCAAACTTATCGCCAAACGCATTTCTAATTTCATCCCTTCCCTCATACGTCGCGACCAGATGGGCTTTGTGAAGGGGGGACAAACCTCAGACGCTACCAGGAGAATCATTAATATTGTTCACCATGCTGCACGTACTCAAACGCCTTCTCTGGTGCTCTCTATAGATGCAGAGAAGGCGTTTGACAGAGTACATTGGAAATATATGTCTATGACCTTATCTAAGTTTGTTTTTTGTGGTACTATACTTAATGCAGTGCTGGCCTTGTACTCCTGCCCATCGGCACAGGTGTATACGTCCAGCATGTTATCAACTCCCTTTCAGATCACTAATGGTACCCGCCAGGGCTGCCCCCTTTCCCCGACAATCTTCAATCTCATGATTGAACCCCTGGCGGAGACCATTAGATCCCACAAAGATATAACTGGTTTTCTATTGGGCTCTACATTCCACGTTATCAACTTATTTGCTGACGATGTGATATTGATGCTTACTCGACCTCTTTCCTCACTTCCTATAGCTCACAAGGTACTTAAATCCTTCGGAGATGTTTCCTACTACAAGGTGAATTTTTCCAAATCTCTCATCTTAAATATGGGCCTAACCCCTAGCGACTGTCTTACACTACAACGACACCTCCCGTACACTTGGACTGATAAGGGTCTACCATATCTGGTTATAACCCTGAATCGTGACATTAAAAATATAGTTGAATCTAACCTGAAACCTCTTCTAGCCAAGATAGGCCCTCAAATTAACAATATGACCAAAAGAGAATTGTCATGGCTTGGTAGATTAGCAGCATTCAAAATGCTCATACTCCCACAAATTCTATATGTTTTCAGGGCTATCCCACTAGACATCCCCAAATCATACATACACTCTCTATCTAGCTTTCAATAGCGGCTTCTGTGGGGATACAAAAAAGCCAGATGCTCCCGGACTAATCTACTACCCCATAAATCGGTAGGAGGTGCGGGCCTTGTGGACATACAGGACTATTTATGGGCTACCAGACTCGACCAACTTAAACACTGGTTTCCCTCAGATGACAGACCTTTATGGGTGGACATCGAAACATCCTTAGCTCCCATACCTGACTTACATACAGTAATGCTAGGGGACAATTGGTTGCCCTGGAACTTACGGAAGTTACCCCCCACTATTGCCACATCCCTACAGGCTTGGAGATTTCTGCTCTCCTGCCACTTCAGTGATAGCAAAGCTATGGACAACATCCTTCCACTAAATATAATAGAGGCTAATGTCCCTATGCTATCCCTGAAACAACTCCCTTCTTTCGGGGCAAGAGCTATTCAAGACCTAATCCACAATGGCCACCCACTGTCAGCAACGGACTTGATGGCTAAGTACAACATGCCCGACTGTATGCTGTTCACATGTATACGGGTAGCACACTTTATGAAAAATAACCCATTTTGTACCTTATCTCTACCTACCTCGGTGTGGCAACACCTCACCAAAGGCCCACAATGCAACAAGGGTATAGCACTGTACTACAATCTTTTAAATTACAAAAAGTTGTTTGTTAAATCGGTGGCACATATGAAGTGGGACGTTGACATGGGAACCACAATTACAGAGGACCAATGGAAATTCGCATTCAACATTATACAAAAATCTTCACATTGCATTAACCACTGGGAAACATCACTAACTACTGCATAATTTGCTGATGACTATATGCATTGACTACGAACACTGTGTATGCTCTGGTTCTGTGC
>JAQSEC010004403.1:0-11819 GCA_028564925.1 Lithobates sylvaticus
GGGGCTTCAGTAACCAAAACTGCAGTGTTTATCCTCATGACACATCACAGGAAGCACCTCCATGGTTATCCAGTAATCAGCATGGATTCATGAAAAATCGTTCTTGCCAAATCAATCTAATAACCTTCTATGAGGAGGTGAGATGCCATCTAGATAAAGGAAGGCCGTAGATGTGGTGTATCTTGATTTTGCAAAAGCATTTGACACAGTTCTCCATAAACGTTTACTGTACAAAATAAGGTCCGTCATGGACCTTAGGGTGAGTACATGGATTGAAAACTGGCTACAAGGGCGAGTTCAGAGGGTGGTGATACTGTAAATGGGGAGTACTCGGAATGGTCAGGGGTGGGTAGTGGGATCCTCCAGGGTTCTGTGCTGGGACCAATCCTATTTAATTTGTTCATAAACGACCTGGAGGATGGTGTAAACAGTTCAATCTCTGTATTTGCAGACAATACTAAGCTAAGCAGGGCAATAACTTCTCTGCAGGATGTGGAAACCTTGCAAAAAGATCTGAACAAATTAATGGGGTGGGCCACTACTTGGCAAATGAGTTTTAATGTAGAAAAATTTAAAATAATGCAGTTGAGTGGCAAAGATATGAATGCAGTCTATACACTGGGGGGAGAACCTCTGGGGGAATCTAGGATGGAAAAGGACCTGGGGGTCCTGGTAAATGAGTAGCATGCAATGCCAAGCTGCTGCTAATTAAGCAAACAGTATATTGGCATGCATTAAAAAGGGGATCAACTCCAGAGATAAAACGATAATTCTCCCGCTCTACGAGACTCTGATCCGGCCGCACAAGTATGCTGTCCAGTTCTGGGCACCAGTCCTCAGGAAGGATGTACTGGAAATGGAACGAGTACAAAGAAGGGCAACAAAGCTAATAAAGGGTCTGGAGGATCTTAGTTATGAGGAAAGGTTGCGAGCACTAAACTTATTTTCTCTGGAGAAGAGACGCATGAGAGGGGATATGATTTAAATTTACAAATACCATACTGGTGACCCTACAAAAGGGATAAAACTTTTTTGCAGAAGGGAGTTTAACAAGACACGTGGTCACTCATTAAAATTAGAAGAAAAGAAGTTTAACCTTATACTACGTAGAGGGCTCTTTACTGTAAGAGCGTCAAGGATGTGGAATTCCCTTCCACAGGCAGTGATCTCAGCGGGGAGTTACTATGTAACTATGTAACAATAGCCGGTTTTTGAGAATTCCTTTATTAAAAATTGATTTTTCTTTCCCCCTGCTTCTTTCTCTGGTCTTCTCCTTCTTCCTCCAGTTTTTTCTTTCCTCCGGTCTTCTCCATCTTCCTCCGGCTTCTTCTTCCCTTGCTTCGTCCTCCGGTCTTTCTCATCCGCCACTTCCGCCACCAACCTGCTGAACATGAAAACAAACCTCCTCTGACGCTGCAGCCAGCCGATCTGTCCGCTTGTATAGCGCACATTTCATATATAACTACGGGACGTGGCTGCCGGAGGACGCCAGTTGGAGACCCCGCCCCTTGTGACATCACTGACCCATCATGCCCCAGGTGGTAATGTCACAAGGGGCGGGGTCTCAGAGTGACGTTATCCACCCCATCGCAGCATCAGAGGAGGTTTGTTTTTTGAATGTTCATCGGGAGCGGCAGCGGTGGTGGAGAAATAACGGAGGACGAATCAGGGAAGAAGAAGCTGGAGGAAGATGGAGAAGACCAGGGGGGAAAGCAGAGAAAGATGGAGGAAGAACTGGGGGAAGAAGAAGCTGGGGGAAGAAGGGGAAGACCGGAGGAAGATAAAGGAAGAAGCAGGGGAAAAAGAAGAAATTTTTAATAAAGGAATTGTCAAAAACCGGCTATTGTCTTTTGTCACATTTCACTGCTTTTTTTAGTGAATGAGTAGGGGTACAATACCCATTCACATAGGGGGGCAGGATCTGGGGGTCCCCTCGTTAAAAAGGGCTTCCAGATCCAGATTCTAATAAGCCCCCTGCCCGCAGACCCTCACAACCGCCGGGCAAAGCACCCTCCCCATGTGGCCTGGTATGGTTCAGGAGGGGGGGCACTCGCTCTCCCTCCCTTTCCTGGCCTGCCAGGTTGCGTGCTCAGATAAGGGTCTGGTATGGATTTTAGAGGGACTCCTACGCCATTTTATTTTTATTTTGGCGTGGAGTTCCCCTTAATATCCATACCGGACTCGAAGGGCCTGGTATGGACTGGTGGGGGGAACCTACGTAGTTTTTTTCTTTGATTTTTACGCTATATTGCTGGGAATCGGCAATACATTACAGCCGCAAGCAGTTTTAAATTACATTTTTTACATCATGTCCCCTGGGGCAGGACCCGGGCCCCTATACACTTTTTATGGCAAAGAACTTGCATATAAGCCTTCAGTGAGAACTTTGGATTTTGCAGGTTCGAGCCCCATTGACTTCCACTATTCCACTATATGTGATCTGACAGGAATGTTCGCCGGCAATAGTGCTGCTTCCATTTGCATTTGCTCCCAGTTTCTGAGAGTTGAAGTCTTAATTGGTCTTAATTGGGCGCTTTTTTCCGGGACGGCAGGATCATTTTTTGGCGCTATAGTAAATGACCCCCACTATTGTCCCTGGAGTCCTCTTCTATTTCCCACATTTGTTTAACTAAACATAAAGGACTTGGGTAGTTTTCCCCACATATTGCAGGCCACAAGGGCACTGCAATATGTATACCACATTATGTGTGGCACAAGTAATAAAAAATTTGATTGAATATGATATTGAAGTGACAGTGGATTGAAACAAAGTAACATTTTTTTATTTCTCAGATGATTAACCTCCTTGGCGGTAACCCCGAGCCTGGCTCGGGTCCAGCTTTTTGTGCTGGGAGCGGTGACCCCGAGCCAGGCTCGGGCTTGCGTGCAGGATGCAGGGGGGAAGTTACTTACCTTTTCCCTGGATCCTGCGATGTCTCCCCGCTGTGTGAGCGAGCCGTCCACTCGCTCGATTCACACAGTGCCGGGTGCCGCCGATCTCCGTTCCCTGCGACGTTACGACGCACGGGAGCGGAGATCGGCGCCAAATTTAAAAAAGTTTAAAAAACACACAACACATACAGTACTGTAATCTTACAGATTACAGTACTGTATACAAAAAATACACACCCCCTTTGTCCCTAGTGGTCTGCCCAGTGCCCTGCATGTCATTTTATATAATAAAAAGATTTTTTTTCTGCCTGGAAACTGGAGATTGTCCATAGCAACCAAAAAGTGTCCCTTTATGTCAAAAGTGGTTTTAGACCAGCTAGAAAACACAGATAAAAAATTAAAATCACAATTTATCATCAAACAATAAATTTAATGACAGCGACTATTCTGCAACTGAGCAAATTTCAGTGTTTTTGATTTGATTACATTATTGAATCATTTTTTTTATATATATTTTTATTATATTATAATTTATTATTTTGTGTTTCAAACTTTATCATACCCGGGATGTCTACTAGACTCTGGTTCGGACAGATTTAAGTGAGTTATTCATAAGAATTGCATGCCTACAATATAAAAACGCCAAATTTCCATGCAAAATAATTGTACCGCTTTCAGCACTAAATTCCAGACAGAATCATACCGCCAGGGAGGTTAAGCTGACATACAGTGCACTTACAGGGGAATCAAACCCTTCAAATTCTGAAAATAAAGTAGGCCTAGTTGGCCACAACATTAAGTGTTACTCTCCATAATTCATTTACACAAATCATATATATCACGCCACTGTGTTTTTTCTATAAAAAAGTACCCTATTCCTGCAGCGCTGTTGTGTGGTCACATGATCTTTCCCTTTTCTTTGGCCTCCACTGGGAAAGATCCTTGGGAGGGACTTCTATTTCTCTGCTAATGTATGCTCTCTACATTAGCAGAGCGTGTCTGCAGTATAAAGCCTCATAGACACGATCAGATTTTCTGCAAACAAAACCACAGACTTTTGTCCGAAGGGCGTAGGCCCCAAACTTGTCTTCCATACAAACAGCACACAATTGTCGGCCAACAAACATGAACGTAGTGATGTACTATGTGGTTTTTCGTCTCTTTAGCGCCACCCTTTGAGGCTCCTTCTGCTAATTTCGTGTTAGTAGGAGTTTGGTGAATGTTGATTTGCACTTTTCATTTCACACTTTTCATTTTTGCGCTTTTCAGTTAGTTAGGGGAGATAACAAGTTATTTATTATTGGCCTTGGAGTTATTGCTTTGACCCAAGTCCAGTCCAGAAACAGGAGGAGGATTTCTTGGACTAAAAATTGGTTGCTTTATTAATTGTGACCAATTATGTTATATGCCTTTGCTGCAGGAGCTCCAGGAGAATAATCCAGATGTTTTTCGGAATTATCTTCAGATGACGGATCCCTGCTTTCACCAACTTTTGGCATTGTTGACCCCCTATATTAAGAACAGGACGCATGCATGAGGCTTTTATCTTGTTTTTTGGTTGAATAATGATTTGATTTGGTATAATTTCTATATTTTTGAATGCATAGAATGCACTTTTTGGTTAAGTTCTATTGGTAGATAGCATTTCTAATTTTATTTGTTTTCTTTTTTGAATGCATAATAAAAAAATTGTGGGGAATAATACTGTTTTACCTCAAATGACAGTTTGGGAGTAGGCAGTTACATTTTAAAAAATACAATGTAAAATTAACAAGAAAAACCAACATAGTTGTATCTTTGAAAATGTTAAAGCCTGCCATCCAGCATTTGTCCATGGAAAATCCGACAACAATTGTCCGATGGAGCATACAAATGGCCGGATTTTCCACCAACAGCCTGTCATCACACAATTCCCATTGAAAAATCTGATCGTTTGTACGAGGCTTAAGTCTGTGTCTGCGCAGCACTGAATAGCATTTCAAATTAAATTGTAAATATCAAAAAATTGTTTTACAGCATCTTATAAATCTTTATTGAACATTGAATGTGTATTAATATGGTATAGGCCAGGGGTAGGTAACCTTTTGACCACAGTGTGCCTAAAAAGGTTTTCAAAGAAATTGAGCATGCCGATTTTATAACAAAAGGATTTTTTATAAAGTAAATGCTGTAAACTACTTTAGTAGTGAGAGATAGTAGTGAGAAATTAACATCCTGCGCTCTCACGCCTCAGATCAGCCCCAATTCATGCAGCTTCACACCTCAGATCAGCCCCAATTCATGCACCTTCACACCTCAGATAACTGCCCCACCACTGTACATCTGCCACACCACTGTACATCTGCCCCACCACTGTACTACCCTGCACATCTGCCGCACCACTGTAACCCCCCTGCTCACCTGCCCCACCACTGTAACCCTCCTGCTTATCTGCCCCACAATTGTACATCTGCCTCACCACCATACCCCCCTGCTCATCTGCCTCACCACTGTAACCCCCCTGCTCTTCTGCCCCACCACTGTAATCCCCTACTCATCTGCTCCCCCACTGTACCACCCTGCTCATCTGCCCCCCCAATGTACCCCTTACTCATCTGCCCCACCAATGTACCCCCTTTCACATCTCCCCCACCACTGTAACCCCTGCACATCTGCCCCACCACTGTACTAACCTGCACATCAGCCCCACCACTGTACGCCCCTGCTCATCTGTCCCACCACTGTAACCCCCTGTACATCTGCCCCACCAATGTTCCTTCTTTCTTATCTGCCCCACCACTGTACCTTCATGCACATCTGCTCCACCACTGAACCATCTTCTCATCTGTCCTAACACTGAAATTATCTGCTCATCTGCCCCACCACTGTAACCCCCTTTCTCATCTGCCCCACCACTGTACCTCCTGCACATCTGTCCCACCTCTGTTCCCCCTGCTCTTCTGCCCCACCACTGTAACCCCCTGCTCATGTGTTCCACCGATGTATGACCTTTCTCCTCTGCCCCAACACTAAACCCTCCTTCTCATCTTTCCCACCACTGTAACCCCCTTCTCATCTGGCCTAACACTGAACGCCCCCTGCTCATCTACCCCATCACTGTACCCCCTGCTTTTCTGTCCCACCGCTGAACCCCCTTTCTCATCCCTCCCACCACTGTAAGTCATGCACATCTGCCCCACCACTGTACCCCCTTGCCCTTCTGTCCCACCACTGTAACCCCCCTGCTCACCTGCCCCATCAATGGTCCCCTTTTCCCATCTGCCCCGCCACTGTACCTCCCTGCACATCTGCTCCACTGCCGTATACCCATGCTCTTCTGCCGCACCACTGTAACCCGCTTTCTCATCTTCCCCACCAATGTACCTCCTGCACATCTGTCTCCCCAATGTATCCCTGCTCTCCTGCCCCGCCACTGTTTCCCCTGCTCTCCTGCCCCACCAATACATGCCCTTTCACATCTGCCCCACTGCTCTACCCCCCTGCTTTTCTGTCCCAAAACTGAACCCCCTTGCTCATCTGGCCCACCACTGACCCCCCTGCTCTTCTATCCCACTGCTAAACCCCCTTCTCATCTCTTCCACCACTGTACCTCCCTGCACATGTGCCCCCCGCTGTACCCTCTTGCTCTTCTGTTCCACCTCTGAACCCCTCCTGCACATTTCCCCCATAGCTGTACCCTCCTGCTCATCTGCTCCACCGCTGTACCCTCTTCTCATCTATGATATGCGTGATATGCAGAGTGATGAAAGACAGCAGAGATGAGACACATCTACTTGTCCTCCACCTCTCGCATCCAGCCCATGTGCTGGTATGTGATGTATGGGATTTATGTGATGTATGCAATGTCACATTGAAGCATATGAAATGGATGCGAATGTAATCAAGCAGCATACTATATACCCCCCCCCCCCAGTGTTTAGTTATAGGGAGAACATGGAGGAGGAGGGGGAGGGTAGTGTAATTTACCACTGTGTGTATGCTCCCATCTGTGACTCTAAAGTCATGTGGGTCACACAGATAAGAAAAAGGAGGAAATGAACAGCTTAGAAGGCAACTAAAACTGGAGCATGCTCAGTGGATGACAATAGCTGGTCTATACAATCTAAAGCCCCATACACACGCGCGGATTATCCGTGGACCAGGTTGGTCGGATCCTGTCCGTCGTACTTTGTCCGATGTTGTTGTTGCGTACACACGGTCGGACAACGTTGTCGGAATATCCGGTCTGCAAGAACGTCGTGACGTAAGTCGTCTTCCACGAGACTAGAAAAGGGAAGTTCAGCACCACGTCAGGCACCCATTGGGCTCCTTCTGCTGATCCTGTGTTTATCGCGAGTTAGTCGAAGTTTGGTGACTTAAGATTCGCGCTTCTCAGTTTTCTGACTCAGATTGTTACTGCTCTTCAGTTTGTGCTTGTCGTGCGTATCTGTTTATTAGTGCGTGTAGTCAGTTCGCATTTGTTGGTCATTGCGGCCTATATCTTGATATAGGACGCTTTGATTTTCCACTGCTTATTGTCTGCTCGTTTCTGGTATTCATTTCGTTCTTTCAGGCCTTGCTGTTTATCGTGCTTTCTGTTTGTCCGTTCTGACCAGCCGACCTTTTGTGACCTTGTGAGCGATGTTTCCCGTGTGTACTCGTCGCCGAGTTCGTGCTGTACGCGGAATTGGTGTCGGGCTTTTAGCTTTGACCCAAGACCCGTCCATGAACAGAGTGATGAGGAGGATGTGGACCAAGAATTGGTTGCTTCAGCGTGACCAATTCTCGCACATGCCTTTGCTTCGTGAGATCCGGGAGAATAATCCTGATGATTTCAGGAACTTTCTCCGGATGACGGACCCCGATTTTCACCGTCTTTTGGCTTTGCTGACCCCCTTTATCAGCCGGCAGGATACCTGCATGAGACAAGCCATTACTCCGGAGCAGAGGCTTGTCGCCACGTTGAGGTACTTGGCGACAGGGAGAAGTCTTCAGGATTTGAAGTTCTCTTCAGGTATCTCTCCCCAGGCCCTGGGAATCATTATTCCAGAGACCTGTTCTGCCATCATCGAGGTCCTGCAGGAGGACTATATTAAGGTAACATTTCTCCTTTACTATTCCCTTCTATGTATGCTCTGTTTGCTAATGTCTTGTATTTTTGACCTCCTTCCCTAATTACCATGATTGCAATATGCTCTAATATGCTGTGCCCCTTTTCTCCTTCATGCATTTTTCCCTTCACTTACCTCCCCAGCATGCTCTTCTGCCCCAATAGACACCTATGGCCTAGTCACTTAAGCAATGTCTTTTGTCTGCTGCATAGTATTGTTTGCCCCCAAACACCCCCTAAAATACGCACTAATGTTTGCTGTGTGGTTTACTTCATGTAGAGCCCCTTTTTTGGGGGGGGGGGGGGGGGCAAACTCATTAGGAACCCCCTCCCCCAACTGCTCTGTCAGATGGTACCAATCCTCTATCTGCTGGCTTTCCCAAGGTCAATACACACTGTATACCTACCTCTTTATAGTGGTCCTATTTAGGGATGAATTCAGCAAAGCATGTAGTGCAAGGGGCTGCCTCCATACTTTCCATTTCCTATATTTTTGTGTTCTTTCCCTCCTATTAGCTTGCTTGGTAATTTCATAATGTCACAATGTGCTTTCCTTTTTTTTGGTGGGGGGGGGGGGGGGGTGTTTGAAATGTTATTTTAGCTTTCCTGGGGGCTGCCAATAGTGTTAAGTGAGGGTCTGGCCAAACTAGCACACATTATTGAGCCATTTGCCAATCAATGAAGTGCAGAGGGTTACCTGTCCAACCCCCCCCCCCCCCCAAACCCTAGTTATTGCCAATGGCCCATCAGAAGTGGGGGGATTGATGGGGGGTGATTAATCTGTGAAGGGGAGCCTCTACTTTTCTGTGCAAATACTTTCCAGCCTCAAATTTTAAACAATGCTTTTGTTCCAAGATGTTGATTGTCTAATCTGCTTGCAATGTTTATGTGCAAAGTGACTAATTTTTTTTTCTGGTTTCACTCCACAGTTCCCTTCCACGCCACAGGAATGGCAGACTGTGGCCTCCCACTTTGCCAGCCGGATCTCGGATGGTGGTGCCATTGCGCACACGGAGTTCTACTGGTGTCTCCAAAGTGGCAGTCTGTGCTTGCCACCTCCAGAGGAGAATGCAGAAGGACTCCCCTTCGTCTTTGTCGCAGATGAAGCGTTTGCGTTGACTCCCCATCTGATGAGGCCGTTCCCGATGAGGACCCTCACCCCAGACCAGAGGGTCTTCAACTACAGGCTGTCCAGAGCCCGAAGAGTTGTTGAGAACACTTTTGGCATCCTGGCCAGCCGCTTCCGCCTGTTCTTGACGGCAATTAACTTGGCGGAATACAAACTGAACCACATAGTTCTTGCCTGTTGCATATTGCACAACTTCCTCAAAAGACATAACAGGAACTATGTGGTGCCCGTTGGCCCAGATGTGGAGGGCCCTCCAAATGCTGACCTCACAGCCCTTCAAGTGGCACGTCCAGGCTTGCCCCCTCTAAATGCCTGCGCGGTCCGCGAGCAATATATGGAGTACTTTGTGGTTAGGGGGGCCATTGCTCTGCCTGACGATGTGTGAGAGGCATTTTTAAATAAATATTTTTTTTCAACCAACCTATGATTTCTTGTCATTTCCGTATTCTTTTTACCTTATTTTACCTTGAACTTTTTTCCCTTTGCCTTTGACAGTGGGAATGCACTTTCTGGGCAAAAGGAGGTAACAGTCTCTTCTTCCAAAAAGATTATTCTCATGTTGTGTGTTTGATACCTAATCTTTGGTCTAGAGAAGGTTTGTACTGCATAACTGACACCCAAAATACTCCTTTTCATCACGAGGTCAGACATGTGTGTATTCACAAAAATGCTGTGCTCCGTGTTTTCGTACAAAGCACTGTGGGTGTCATTTACATAAGTCAAATCCACTATGCTCTACAAGTGCAGTGAAAAAGTGCCCTTGAAAAGAAACTTGCAGTGCAAACTGGACTTGCCTTTAGTAAATAACACCCATTGCCCCCCAAATCCTTTACATTTGACCTACATAATACATTTTTTTTTTTTAAATAAGGAAGCCAAACATTTAGAAAAGTCAAAAAGTTTACTTGCAAAACATTCACAAGTGCGTTTACAAACTTCTTGCCCAAACTGACAACATCTTGGTTATTTACAACATTGTTTACAAACATTCCGCATTTTGTAAAACCAGGCATGGAGCAAAACAGAACCTAGGAACTAGGAAAGTTCAACTTTCTAAAGTGAAGACAAGATCAGACATGACTATATGTTCAAAGTGTGTTTGATCTTGCCTTCATCACATGGGGGGGTCACCCCTGGAAAGTGGAAATTTAGAACATGCACACAATTTGGGTGTGAAAATGGTCATTATATGTTAAAACACATGCCTGGAATCTTCAAAAGTGACATTTTCCATCATGGGGATGAATGGACGTTTTTTGGGGGTGCAACCCCTTCACCACAACCACTTTAGTAGTTCGTAAAGTGGTTGCACCCCCAAAAAAACGTTCTCATTCATGCACCATGATGGGAGCTAGCACATGTGGACACAATGTGTGCATGTTCCAAATTTCACACAGTTCTTAACTTGCAAATGTGTTCAGAAGCAGCCACAAATGTGTGTTAATTACTTGGTGCGTTTTCAGATTTTTCCTAAAACATCAATGATGTTCTTCAATTTTTGTTGAACATCATTGATGTTTTGCTTTATGTAATCTAGATCTCTATTGCAGACCATTATCTCCCCGATGAGTACGTGGGCACTCTCTGTGGTAAAGTGCGATTTTTCTTCAACAACATCCACGTCACCTAAAAAACAAAAACAAAAAAAAATTGGGTCTTGGAAATGAGGCAGCCATACATTGATTAGCTTACCAGTAGCTGTGTTCTCCCACACTCACCTGTTGTGGTGACAAGTTCGCCAATTTCTATGATCTCTCCTTCCTCTGCTTCTGCTCTTTCCCCTTTTTTGGGAGGTGTTGGTTTTGGGGTTTCCTCAGACGTCCCAAGTTTTCGTTCCCCTATGAGAATGTACAAAAGGAAGATTTAGCAACACAATCTATTGAGGGCAGAAATAGGAAATGACAAACATTGCTTGAAAGTGAGGGACAATATTTTTGGGTGTCCAGTTATAAATGACACCAACATGAATGTAGTCACTTTGTAAAGGTCCTAAACTTATATCTTTTTGGTCGACGTTTGGGTGATGGAGACCCCCCTCTAGTATCCACTGGAGCACATGTGTGGAAAAGCCTAATAAAAGGGGGTTTGGGTGTCCCAGCACTAGTGCTCTAGAGTCCAGATGGGTAAACAGCTACTGGGTGACGTCTCCTTTACATTGACTAAATTGGCTGGACAGTCTTGATGACATTTCTAGAGAGAACAAACTTCCTTTCCCCCAAAAAACAACAAACATCGTATTATAAGTGGCCGAACGATCGAGGTTGAGTACGATCGAATGCACAGACGAACCTGAAAGTGGCCATTTTCTAATGTACAACTTTGTAAAAATCCAAACACATGGAGCAGTATGCAAGCAAGAAATCAAACACAAAACCCAACTACTTACTTTTTTGAAGAACTCGCTTGATCTTTCTGTACTGATCGGCCTCCCTCAGTTTCAGGTCTGACCAGCGTTTCCTGAGTTGCTCCTTGGATCGTTGTACCCCAAAATGATTGTACAGCCTCCTCACAACTTTAGACATGATCTTGGCCTTGCGGACATTGGGGTTGAGGTAAGGCCCATACTTCCCATCATAGTCGCTCCTCTTCAATATGTCCACCATCTCCAACATTTCTCCAAATGACATATTGGAGGCCTTGAATTTCAGGCTCCGGGATCGGGACGTTTCTGCCTCCGGACTTTCCTCGTCCTCCTCCTCGTTGGTGGGA
>JAQSEC010000503.1:0-11951 GCA_028564925.1 Lithobates sylvaticus
TTCGGACTTTCGGATTTTCGGAATTCAGAATTTTCGGAATTCGGAAATTAAAAAATTCGAAAATTCGAAAATCAGAAAAAAAGAAAGAAAATCTGTTTAATTCTAAATAATAACTAACTATTAAATTATAGGTATTGGAATTCCCTTTCAAAATTGTCTGTTAGTGAACGTAATGAGTACGAATTTATCCGAAGTTACGAATTATCTGAAATAACGAATGCCGCATCTAACCAAATGGAACGTAACGATCTAATAATAATAAATAACAATAATAATAATAATAAAACCTTTTTATTATTATTAATTATTTATTATTAATTATTTATTATTAATTTGTTCCATTCCATTTGTTTAGATGGGGCATTCGTTATTTCAGATAATTCGTAACTTCGGATAAATTCGTACTCGTTAATTTAATAGTTAGTTATTAATTAAACTGATTTTCTATCTTTTTTTTCAGATTTTCAAATTTTGGGATTTTCAAATCTTTGAATTCCCGAATTCCCAAAATTCGGAAATTCGGAGTTCCGAAAGTCCGAAAATTCGGAATTCCGAAAAACCGAAAATCCAAAATTCGGAAATTCCATAATTCTGAAATCCGCAAATTCGAAATTCGGAAATTCGAATTTCGGAAATCCAAAAATCCGAAGTTCGGAAATCCGAAAATTCGGAAATCCGAAATCCGAAAATCCGAAATCCGAAAATCCGAAATCCGAAAAATAGAAATGTGAAAAATTCCAAATTCCGAATTTTCGAATTTTAAGCAGCTCCAGGTGTTTGATCTGCCATTGGGTGACTTTGATGCAGTAATGCTGTACAGGGCACTGGAGAAATAAATGGGAAATTCGGAAATCCGAAAAATAGAAATGTGAAAAATTCCAAATTCCGAATTTCCAAATTTCCAAATTTCCGAATTTTCGATTTTCCAAATTTCCGAAAAAAGCAAAAAAACGAATGAAACGAAAACGAAAATGAACAAATTTTTTGTCAGTGCACACGTCTAAGAATTATCGCTTTATCTCTGGAGTTGATCCCCTTTTTAATGCATGCCAATATTCTGTTTGCTTTGTTAGCAGCAGCTTGCCATTGCTGAGCCTATCATCTACTAGGACCCCCAGCTCCTTTTCCATCCTAGATTCCCCCAGAGGTTCTCTCCCCAGTATATAGATTGCATTCATATTTTTGCCACCCAAATGCATTACTTTACATTTTTTCACATTAAACCTCATTTTCCATGTAGTTGCCCACCCCATTAATTTGTTCAGATCTTCTTGCAAGGTTTGCACATCCTACGGAGAAGTTATTGCCCTGCTTAGCTTAGAATCGTCTGCAAATACAGAGATTGAGCTGTTTAACCCATCCTCCAGGTCATTTATGAACAAATGAAATAGGCATTCAACACAAAGTGCATTGCAACACATTAATGCATGGTGAAGCAGCTCCAGGTGTTTGATCTGCCATTGGGTGACTTTGATGCAGTAATGCTGTACAGGGCACTGGAGAAATAAATGGGAAGGTTAAAAAAAGCAAAAGCCATGATTGTGGTCTACCACCACGGCAGGAGGGTGAAGCTGTGGAAGGTGTTTGAAGGTATTTGAGAAAGTACTTGTAAAGCGCATTTGTCCCAGACTGAATTTACTTTGGGTTTTTGTGTATCTTCAAGTAAATAGAAATTTTGATTTGTAGTATGTTGTCACTTTGTAACCTTGACTTGCTGTAGCATGCTTTCTGCATACGTTGTTACACAATAGATAACACCACTCCCCAAACCCCTGTACTTTGGAATGAAGGTGATGTATCTCTTTCCAGTGTCAGCATTAATTGGTTTATCAGGCAAGTAATCAGAATATCAGTAAACTGTCCCTTGGATTGAAGGAACAAAGTGTCATTCCTTATCTTCACTAATTGGTTTATCAGTCTTGTAATCTGAACATCAGTAAACTCATTATGATAAGTTAATCAACACGTAGGGCTAACATAGCTACTCAGCTTAGGGCAAGATGGGCAGCAAGGAACTGACTGGCCCTTCTTCCAAAGCACAAAGCACTGTAAATTACAGAATATTTTCTAAAAGTGGAATGAAACTCTGCTAATTATTTTTCATGGACCCCCGGGAGGTTTTCGCCATAATGTGCTAGTATGCACCACATATTAACACAATGTGGCAGACTTACCTGTCCAATGAAGCCCTCCAGCACTGCCGTATCAGCGATCCAGCTGGTCCCATGCGCTTCCATCTTCGCCCGGTCTTCCTTCTGGGTTTGCTATGTTCAATTGGTTGAATGGCCGGGCATGCACATGGTAATACCTTACAGAGCAGTGCTGTAAATATATTCTGAGCTCCATTGACAGGCAGGGAGAAACATTTAAGTCAACAGGGACCCCTAGGGTACTACAGAATGTTCCCTCTGGCCATCCACTAGGAGGGTTATTATTAATGATGCATTTTGGGGTGTAGTATAACTATTCGGGCTAACTTTGTGAGACTCTCTTACCCCCCAGGCTTTGGCCTGGGGAGGTGTACAGACTGTAGTCTGCCCTGTTTGACCTGTAGCCTTTATGGGGCCTAGCATGTGCTCTGTACTAAGAGCTTCATTGGGGCCAGAAGTGATCTTTTGAAGCTGTCTTGCCTGGTCAAAGTGGAGTCTGAACCAGGACTGAGGACTGAGAAGCAGGGGGAGGCCCCTGGTGGAGCCAGGAGCGAGGAAGAGGATGGTTTGTAGGGCAGGCATTTGGTACATACTCCATGTTCCACATTAACTCTTTGGGTGCCAAATGTAGGTCACATAGGAGGCCTACCCCGGGTGGGCTGTCTGGGCTACACCAGGCGATGAACAGGTTCACTCGTCCTAGAACAGGGGTAACAGGGGAAAGCATGCTCACCAATGCCTGGGACCAAGTAAGGGCCACGGTCATGTGAAAGTCAAACATTAAGGCAGTCCCCTAACTCAAAGATGAGACACTTGTCTGTGGTATTATATGCAGAGTTCCTCCAAAGATGTTGTCCCTTGTCCTACACACACAGGTAAATGTATTTCATTAGGAGGGACATGCAGAATCTATGCCCACTCCACCAGTCAGCGTACCTCTGTTACCTCACTCCCAGTAACAGAATTGGGTCCCACCGAACACATAGAGCAGACTTTATGCTTTATCCACTAAACCCTTCTCACTCCGTGCCAAGTGACCATGTATTTAGATCTCCGTAGTGCTAATCCACTCTCGATGACCAGCGGAGACAGACAGCTAGGGAGGTAGCCAAACATCAAACCCCCTCAAACCCCCTCAATACCCCATCAAGAACCTGTCACCTATACAGATACTATGTCAACAACTGGTTGCTGTTCTTTATGGTTACCCATAGCTAGCTACTTCCTTGGAAGTTAACCTTTTGTTGTAGTGATGTTTCAAATTCAGACCTTAGTTCTGGAGAGAGAGACACCAGTACCCCACATACAGTGTAAACAACTTTACTGAACTTTTGGCAGAACATGTACAATATGCATCCTTTCCCTAACTAAACCTAACTGTGGCTGCCCCAAGTTGTAAGGGTGTAGCAGCTTTGGGAAGAGTCCAAACTCGAGCAAATGAATCGGCATTCCAACAAGCTTCTTAAGACATAATTCTAAGTCTCCGTCCAGGCATCCTGAGCATGTTCTCAATTTTGTTCTTGGTCTCCCCGTTTGATCTGTGACTCTTCCATTCATATCACACAGGAGGGAGGCTGGACCCCAGAGGAAAACCCGCAAACACCAAGGAAAGGTGGCACAAGCATTAACTCCTTCCCTTCAAACCTGGGCTGCTGGGTGCTAACTATACATACAGTAGGCTACCTGCCTACAGATTTCTCACAGAAACCAAGTGCCTCACTTGGCAGGATGTAAAGAGGCCTAGGAGGCTGCATGGAGAAGTCTGCAAGCCAGCTGGAGTGTGCTGTTCCATGTGAAGGCCCTTTGCACTGGACAAGTGGATCTGGAGTCTGTAAGTGTTGCATCTGTAAGTGTGGGTATTTGCAGCCCCAACCTTCTAATGTGTTTGAAGCAAAAAAAAATATTTAAAAGGAAAGTAACGTGACTAGAACCCAATGCTTTTTGATCCTCTATTACTATGCATGGACTCAGGCCTGGAGTCAGGGCTGGTGCAAGGATTTGCCGCCCCCCTCCCCCCTGGCTGATTCCGCTCCCTTTTCCCTGCCCATGTAAATCCCACCTTTTTAATAAAGCGCCCATCAAATGCAGCCTCACCAGCACCTATCAAATGTAGCCTCACCAGAACCCATCAAATGTAGCCTCACCAGCGCCCATCAAATGTAGCCTCACCAGAACCCATCAAATGCAGCCTCACCAGCACCTATCAAATGTAGCCTCACCAGAACCCATCAAATGTAGCCTCACCAGCGCCCATCAAATGTAGCCTCACCAGCGCCCATCAAATGCAGCCTCACCAGCGCCCATCAAATGCAGCCTCACCAGCGCCCATCAAATGCAGCCTCACCAGCGCCCATCAAATGCAGCCTCACCAGCGCCCATCAAATGTAGCCTCACCAGCGCCCATAAAATGCAGCCTCACCAGCGCCCATCAAATGCAGCCTCACCAGAACCCATCAAATGTAGCCTCACCAGCGCCCATCAAATGTAGCCTCACCAGCGCCCATCAAATGCAGCCTCACCAGCACCTATCAAATGTAGCCTCACCAGAACCCATCAAATGTAGCCTCACTAGAACCCATCAAATGTAGCCTCACCAGCGCTCATCAAATGCAGCCTCACCAGAACCCATCAAATGCAGCCTCACCAGCACCCATCAAATGCAGCCTCACCAGCGCCCATCAAATGCAGCCTCACCAGCCCCATCAAATGCAGCCTCACCAGCGCCCATCAAATGTAGCCTCACCAGCGCCCATCAAATGTAGCCTCACCAGCCCCATCAAATGCAGCCTCACCAGCGCCCATCAAATGCAGCCTCACCAGCGCCCATCAAATGTAGCCTCACCAGCACCCATCAAATGCAGGCTACCAGCGCCCTTCAATGAATGTTTGCTTGCTGTGGGAGTCGGGACACAGACACAGTCCTCCACCACTGCTGCGCCTCTGACACTATGTGTGAATGGAGCGGCGGCTGCCTGCTGATGCTGAGACTTAGTTGCTTGCTGCAGAAAGAAGAGAGTAGGAAAATCAGTGGCCGGGCGCCCTAGACAGCAGGGCGCCCTAGGTGGCCGCCTAGTTTGCCTAGTGGTAGCACCGGCCCTGCCTGGAGTTAATGTTAGTTCACCCTGCCACTGGGGATCCCTCACATGCCTTTGGGGGTCAATGGGTGGTACAATGGAATGAAGAATAAAGCCTTTTTGTGGATTTACAGGATAGACATAGGAGCCAAAGGATGTTACCACAGCTCATGACAGGGGTCACAGGCACCCGACACTCCCAGAAGTATTGAATGTTGCAAAGTCTAAGAGGAGGCTGCATCAATGGAGCAGAAGTGGGGAACAGGGGCTGTCAAAGACATGAATATAATACCTTTACTGCAGAGAACATTCATCTGGATTTTTTTTTATATTCTTTAATACCTTCAAGGCTGAATAATTGCTTCATCATTGCAATAAATTTAAAGATTGTTTGCAATTTTTGCTTTTCTTGATCATTCATGGTCTCTTACCGATAAATGTATTGCCACCATCACTCACCATAGAAGAGATAGCTGAAGATAGTCTGCAGATCCTTATTACTGGTCAGCCCGCTGATCACCTCCTGATGACTGGATTCTGCAAGCCGAAATACTGGTGAAAACCAGTGGAGAAGACCAGATTTCACCAGAAGCAAGGCAAGCCACTGAGGCATCATCTTCAGCACTGCCACAAAGGGCACATGGCGAACTGCGATCTACCAACAGAAACATGACACAATTGTTACCACTTTGGCAGTGGCTTACTGTCATCATTACACTGTCACAAAATCCTAATTTATCAGAGTCTAATACAAAAAATGAATTGTCACAACTCATAATCTTCACTTTTGAACCTTCATTGGGCTACCACTGTAATGCCCCGTACACACGGTCGGAAAATCCGACCACAAAATCCGTCGGATTTTGTCCGTCATACTTTGTCCGATGTTGGTTTTGCGTACACACGGTCGGACAAAGTTGTCGGAAAATCTGATCATTCTGAACGTGGTGACGTTTGTTGCCTACGACGGGACTACGTAGAGGCTAGTAGCCAATAGCTTTGGTCTTGTAATGTGATCTGAGCATGCGTAGCACTTTGTCCGGTCGGACAACCGTACACACGATCGGGTTTGGTGTGATCGGACCGGGTTGACGGCAAATCTTTCCAGCAGGAGATAAGACTTTGTCCGTCGGACAAACCGATGAACACTGTCCGATGGTGCATACACACGGTCTGATTTTTCAACAACATTGTCCGATCGGACAGAATCCATGAAAAAGTCCGACCGTGTGTATGGGGCTTAAGACAGACAGTTCTCCTTTCGTACACCATTTAAAAACAATTGGATTTCCGGCATAAGGATGAACACATAAATGCATATAAATGAATTTTTCTACCTACCCAAATGTTTGTAATTACAGTGCCTTGAAAAAGTATTCATACCCCTTGAGATTTTCCACATTTTGTCATGTTCCAACCAAAAACGTAAATGTATTTTATTGGGATTTTATGTTATAGACCAACACAAAGTGGCACATAATTGTGAAGTGGAAGGAAAATAATAAACGATTTTCAATTGTTTTACAAATAAATATCTGAAAGGTGTGGCGTGCATTTGTATTCAGCCCCCCTTTACTCTGATACCCCTAACTAAAATCTAGTGGAACCCATTGCCTTCAGAAGTCACCTAGTAAATAGAGTCCACCTGTGTGTAATGTAATCTCAGTATAAATACAGCTGTTCTGTGGAGCCCTCAGAGGTTTGTTAGAGAACATTAGTGAACAAACAGCATCATGAAGGCCAAGGAACACACCAGACAGGTCACAGATAAAGTTGTGGAGAAGTTTAAAGCAGGGTTAGGTTATTAAAAAATATCCTAAGCTTTGAACATCTCACGGAGCACTGTTCAATCCATCATCCGAAAATGGAAAGGGTATGGCACAACTGCAAACCTACCAAGACATGACCGTCCAACTAAACTGACCGGCCGGGCAATGAGAGCATTAATCAGAGAAGCAGCCAAGAGGCCCATGGTAACTCTGGAGGAACTGCAGAGATCCACAGCTCAGGTGGGAGAATCTGTCCACAGGACAACTATTAGTCGTGCACTCCACAAATCTGGCCTTTATGGAAGAGTGGCAAGAAGAAAGCCACTGTTGAAAGAAAGCCATAAGAAATCCTATTTGCAGTTTGCAAGAAGCCATGTGGAAGAAGGGGCTCTAGTCAGTAAACATGTGGAAGAAGGTGCTCTAGTCAGATGAGACCAAAATGGAACTTTTCGGCCTAAAAGCAAATTGCTAAGTGTGGTGGAAAACGAACACTGCACATCACCCTGAACACAGCATTCCCACCGTGAAACATGGTGGTGGCAGCATCATGTTGTGGGGGTGCTTTTCTTCAGCAGGGACAGGGAAGCTGGTAAGAGTTGGTGGGAAGATGAATGGAGCCAAATACAGAGTAATTTTAAAAGAAAACCTGCTATGCCGCGTATACACGACCAGAAATTCTGCCAGCAAAAGTCCGTGTGTATGCTCCATCAGACTTTTGCTGGTGGAATTCCCGCCAGCAAAATATTGAGAGCAGGTTCTCTATTTTTCGGTCGGAAAAAGTTCAGATCGGAAATTCCGATCGTCTGTACCAATTCCAACGCGCACAATTCCTACGCATGCTCGGAAACAATTTGACGCATGCTCGGAAGCATTGAACTTAATTTTCTCGGCTCGTCGTAGTGTTTTACATCACCACGTTCTTGACGGTCGAAAGTTCAGAGAACTTTTGTGTATATGCAAGACAAGCTTGAGCGGAATTCCGTCGGAAAAACCATCCAAGATTTTTCTGACGGAAATTCTGCTCGTGTGTACGGGGCATTAGAGTCTGCAAAAGACTTGAGACTGGGGCAGAGGTTCACCGTCCAGCAGGACAAGGACTCTAAACATACAGCCAGAGCTACAATAGAATGGTTTAGATCAAAGCATATGCATGTGTTATGCCACGTACACACGATCGGAATTCTCGTCGGAAAAAGCTCTGATGGTTTTCCCGATGGAATTCCGCTCAAACTGTCTTGCCTACACACGGTCACAACAAATTCAGACCGTCAAGAACGCTGGGACGTACAACACTACAACGAGCCGAGTTCAATGCTTCCGAGCATGCGTAGGAATTTTGCGCGTCAGAATTGCTACAGACGATCAGAATTTCTGATAGAAACCTTTTCCATCGGAAAAATTGAGAACATGCTCTCAGTTTTTTGCTGTCAGAAATTCAGCCAGCAAAATTCCGAGCCTACACACGGTCGCATTTTCGATGAAAAGCTCTCATCAGTCTTTTTCTGGCTGGAATTCCAATCGTACGCAGCATTAGAAGGACCCAGTCAAAGTTCAGACCTAAATCCAATTGAGAATCTGTGGCAAGACTTGAAAATTGCTGTTCACAGACACTCTCCATCCAATCTGACAGAGCTTGAGCTATTTTGCAAAGAACAATGGGCAAAGATTTCACTCTCTAGATGTGACTTGCAGCTGTAATTGCAGCAAAAGGTGTTTCTACAAAGTATTGACTCATGGGGGCTAAATACAAATGCACGCCACACTTTTCACATATTTGTTTAAAAAAAAATTTAAAACCATTTATCATTTTCCTTCCACTTCACAATTATGTGCCACTTGTATGTTGGTCTATCACATAAAATCCCAATAAAATACATTTACGTTTTTGGTTGCAACATGCAAAACGTGGAAAATTTCAAGGGTGTGAATACTTTTTCAAGGTTTTAAAGATGATATCCAGGTAAACAGCTAATTATACAGTTGAAACTGTGGAACCTGCCAAAAGATTTGTAAGCCATAAGATCCAGGCACCCCTGCCAACCATCACAGGCAAGTCCTAAACCTACACTGCAGAAGCAATGCAGCTTGGTCAACCCCACCAATGTTGCCACCTGCTGATTGGACAAGCTATAATACACTAACAATGTCTTCCCCATGCTCTCCCTGCTGTCCTCAAGTTCACTCTCAGGGCCCTCTCTCAGTCTCAGAGGAACTTGATATACAGACATATTCTGGTTATTACATGCATACAAGAGCTGACATTGTTCTAATCCCTTACCTTCATCGAGGCAACAAACTTCTCAATAGCTTCCTCCTCTCCAGGGAACTGCTTCTTCAGGGTGTCGGGGAATTCAGCTTTTCCTGCATACAGTCGATAGACCTTATGGCCTATCTTAATAGAGTCATACTGATTTCCCAAGAGGTTCCATTGAAGTTGTCCTTCTGTTAACTGATCCATGATCACCCGTAGCATTCCTCCTTCATGCATCTGCCCCACATAGTGCAGTCCTGGCCCAAAACAGACAGTTCTAGAATTACCGTACAGCTGACTCTTATAAAGTTGGTATTTATCAGCAAGCTACAAGCTTTTCATATACTTTACCAGTACAAATCAGTACAAAAATAAATAAATAAACAAAGCATCTCACAAGCTCATGAGTACCCACATGTCAGACACAGGAGGATGACATCCTGGGACAAGTCCTCCAATCCCAAAGAAGGCATGGAGCTACAGGTGACCACAGTTACCCACTATTATATTAAAGCCAAACTACAGTCAAAACTTTTATTTTTAGGAATATTCAGAGTCCTGTATTCCAGTAAGAAGGGCTGACAACCCTGGTTAGTATTTCATCGCAGAACAGGCACTATGAAAAAGGACTATTTGGGCTGATTGGAATTCTGACCAGAATAAAGGGCTAAAATATGGGGAAATATTTTGCCCCGACGTACACATTAAGTTCCAAAAATTTGGCTAACTATTTTTCGGAAGCTCTACAATCTTAGCTGCCCTCTGAAAATGTAATTCCATTTCCAATATCAAAGGGAAGAAAGGGCGCCGCTCATCAGTGCATTAGTATCTAGATGAATGTGGCCTCAGCCAGCGTCACTCGGTAATGTCTGATTCATCCACTGGGGGCTCAGTCATCTCCACTATCTTCTCAGCACATTGATGAGGTCTCAGCCACATCACCTGATACCTCCTCTTGTTCCTATTTAAACAGCTGCCGCTAATGACTCATCGTTCGTGCTAGGAACCTGTTCATCTTCATCCTCTTCGTTAGGGCTGGATAGAGCCCCACTTGCTCCTCTTCGTTTGGGCCAGACAGAGCCCCACTTCATCCTCTTCGTTTGGGCCGGACAGAGCCCCTCTTCATCCTCTTTGTTTGGGCTGGATAGAGCCCCACTTCCTCCTCTTCGTTTGGGCCGGACAGAGCCCCACTTCATCCTCTTCGTTTGGGCCGGACAGAGCCCCACTTCATCCTCTTTGTTTGGGCTGGATAGAGCCCCACTTCCTCCTCTTCGTTTGGGCCAGACAGAGCCCCACTTCATCCTCTTTGTTTGGGCTGGATAGAGCCCCACTTCCTCCTCTTCGTTTGGGCCGGACAGAGCCCCACTTCATCCTCTTCGTTTTGGGCCGGACAGAGCCCCACTTCATCCTCTTTGTTTGGGCTGGATAGAGCCCCACTTCCTCCTCTTCGTTTGGGCCAGACAGAGCCCCACTTCATCCTCTTCGTTTTGGGCCGGACAGAGCCCCACTTCATCCTCTTTGTTTGGGCTGGATAGAGCCCCACCTCCTCCTCTTCGTTTGGGCCGGACAGAGCCCCACTTCATCCTCTTTGTTTGGGCTGGATATAGCCCCACTTCCTCCTCTTCGTTTGGGCCGGACAGAGCCCCACTTCATCCTCTTCGTTTTGGGCCGGACAGAGCCCCACTTCATCCTCTTTGTTTGGGCCGGATAGAGCCCCACTTCATCCTCTTCGTTTGGGCCGGATAGAGCCCCACTTCATCCTCTTTGTTTGGGCCGGACAGAGCCCCTCTTCATCCTCTTCGTTTGGGCTGGATAGAGCCCCACTTCATCCTCTTCGTTTTGGGCCGGATAGAGCCCCACTTCATCCTCATACCTTTGTTCCTTTATCTGTAATTTGCCATAAGGTGTAACCACTTAACTACATAGTATGTATATAAGTCCGAAGCTGTGATCCTCTACAAAAACGCTACTAGCTTACTGCCTGAGACATTACACGCTCCAGTCACGTCCCCCTGACATGTTTGGCCAAGCTCAACAGGGCTGGGTCACAGACCTCTGTGGTAAACAGGTATGTTGCGCTTAAATGTAATAAACAGTAAATAAATGATATAAACAAGTGAGTCCAAGAGTCACGAACGTGACACAATAGTGAAAGTTTGAACTTCCTCCACCTTGCGCGACCACCACCAAAGAAATAAGATGTGCCCTTATCGAAGAGCGTTGACCACCTATTATGGAGTGGGGTCAACATAGGCTTGTATGTCTGGAAAACTCCATGTCTGTAAAGAGGTCTACTCAACAGAAACTTAAAGCCACCACCGGGGAAGACATCAGGTTTCTTTTACTCCAACCGGTATTGTCGCTCCGGAAGAAGTCTGATTAGCGACAAAACCGGTCGAGCAATAGCACAATTTCCTGTCATCGCGTTTGGAGAATTTACCTCTGAAACCACTGTGTCCAGTACATGCTCTTCTCTTCATTTTCTTTTCATGTAAGTGCATTACCTTCATTAAATCCTGGTAAAAAAGGTTTTACACTATTGTGGCGTTTGTCTCTCATTTGGGGAATATGACCTGATGTCACGGTTGGAGTAAAAGAAACCTGATGTCTTCTCTGGTGGTGGCTTGAAGTTTCTGTTGAGCTCTTTACAGACGTGGAGTTTTCCAGACATACAAGCCTATGTCGACCCCCCCGTAATAGACGGTCA
>JAQSEC010001610.1:0-21561 GCA_028564925.1 Lithobates sylvaticus
ATAATGTAGATGAGAAGGGTGCGGAGTGTATGGTAGGTAGTATGTAGATGAGAGGGGTGCGGAGTGTATCCTGGGTAGTATGTAGATGACAGGGGTGCTAAGTGTATGGTGGGTAGTATGTAGATGAGAGGGGTGCGGAGTGAATCCTGGGTAGTATGTAGATGAGAGAGGTGCGGAGTGAATCCTGGGTAGTATGTAGATGAGAGGGGTGTGGAGTGTATGGTGGGTAGTATGTAGATGAGAGGGGAGCGGAGTGTATCCTGGTAGTATGTAGATGAGAGGAGTGCATAGTATATGGTAGGTAGTATGTAGATGAGAGGGGTGCGGAGTGAATCCTGGGTAGTATGTAGAGGAGAGGGGTTCTGAGTGTATGGTGTGTAGTATGTAGATGAAAGGGGGACTGGGTGTATGGTGGGTAGTATGTAGATGAAAGGGGTGCGGAGTGTATCTGTATTCAGAGAGTGTATGCAATGTGTCTAGAATACAGCCAATGGCTTGTTTATGCAAAGAAGTTAGTGTATGCAGAAGACTGGCTAGTGTATACAAGGAGACTAGTGTGTCTGTTCTGTAACAGAGGCCAGTGTATACAGAGAGGCTGGGGTATACCGAGAAGGTAGGGTATTGGCTAGTGTATAGACAGGCTAGTGTATATTCACTAGAGAAGCTAGGATAAACAAAGAATCTAGGTTATACAGAGAGGTTAGTGTATACAGATAGGATAAGGTAGACAAAGAAGTTAGGGTATATGCCGTGTAATATGCCAGAGAACCGTCCTCCCAGTCCTGAAAAACAGTTGAGAGGATTGAGCCATGAGAGACAGTTCTACCAGCTTCCTTCAACCCAAGCGGTTTCAATATGCTACTTCCTAAAACCTAGTTTTAACTATTGCACTTTTTCTATATGGGAAATTATGGCAACCTCAGCATTGGTTTCATTACCGATGTAATTGTAACATGCTGTACCCTCTATGGCACACATTCCTCCCAGGATAACACCAATCGGATGATAAATCTTTAATTCAGAAGAAAGATGGAATTTAATTGTAACATGCTGTACCCTCGGGCTGAAAAATTGTGCCTTAGGCACTGGTGCTGGTGCCACAACACTGCAACCCCTCACAGATACTGTACTTGGAGCACAGCAGTCACACGTGTTGCGAAGCATTTTTTTAAAAAATTGTAAGTACACGCCCCTGTTAAACAGGGGCTGAAAAATTGTGCCTTAGGCACTGGTGCTGGTGCCACAACACTGCAACCCCTCACAGATACTGTACTTGGAGCACAGCAGTCACACGTGTTGCGAAGCATTTTTTTTTTAAAAAATTGTAAGTACACGCCCCTGTTAAACAGGGGCTGAAAAATTGTGCCTTAGGCACTGGTGCTGGTGCCACAACACTGCAACCCCTCACAGATACTGTACTTGGAGCACAGCAGTCACACGTGTTGCGAAGCATTTTTTTAAAAAATTGTAAGTACACGCCCCTGTTAAACAGGGGCTGAAAAATTGTGCCTTAGGCACTGGTGTGGTGGCATGGATCATTGAGGAGGAGGAAGAGGATAGTCAGTGAACATATGAGGACAGTCACTCAGCATCAGCATAGGCAGTCTTGAAGGGATGTGACATTAAAAATTATTCGGTTATATCCGCCTCAGGTGCCTGGTAGCTGGTGGTGATCCAAGACTGATTCATTTTGATGAAGGTCAGTCGATCAACCGAGGCGGTGGACAGGCGCACCCTATGATCAGTCACAAATCCTCCAGCAGCACTGAATGTGCGTTCGGAAAGAACGCTGGAGGCAGGACAGGCCAGTAGCTCAATTGCATACTGTGCAAGCTCTGGCCAGTGATCCATCCTCAGGACCCAGTAAGCCAGAGGATTTTCGGTGGGAAAGGTGTCCAAGTCTGACCTTGCCCCAAGGTATTCCTGCACCATGTATATCAGACGCTGGCGATGGTTGCTGGAACCGATCATACCTTGGGGCTGCGGACTAAAAAATTGTCTGAACGCATCGGTCAGACGTCCACCTTCCCCACCGCTCCTTCTGCTACTGACCGAAGCCTCAGCAACTCGTCGCCCAGGACCAGGAGTTTGTAGCCTCCCAGTTTCTGGGAACGCGTTGCACAGACCTTTCTGCAAGGCCCCCTGAGATGTCTCATCCTCTGCTCCCTCTGCGACGGCAAGATAAGGTCCGCAACCTTACCCTTGTACCGCGGATCAAGGAGAGTGGCAAGCCAGTAATGGTCCCTCTCCTTGATCCGAAGAACACGAGGATCCTTCCGCAGGCTTTGCAGGATCAGGGAGGCCATGCAGCGTAGGTTAGCTGAGGCATTCGGTCCGGAGTCTTCTGGGTCACTGAGGATGACATGATCGCCAGCCACCTCCTCCCAGCCACGTACAAGTCCACTGGTTTGTTGGGACTGTACATCATCCCTAAAAGACTGCTGCTGCTGATGCTGAGTGCCAGGCTCCACCTCCATGCTCACACAATCCTCCTCCTCCTCCTCCTCCTCCTCCTCCTCATCCTCTTCCTGTGTGATGGGTGGGACAGAAGGAACACTGTCCGGATAAAGGGGGCCTTGAGAGGCAAGGAAGTCCTCCTCTTCCTGCCTCTGTTCTGCCTCAAGTGCCCTGTCCATTATCCCACGCAGCGTATGCTCCAACAGGTGGACAAGAGGGACAGTGTCACTGATGCATGCACTGTCACTGCTCACCATCCTCGTGGCCTCCTCAAATGGTGAGAGGACAGTGCATGCATCCCTGATCATGCTCCACTGACGTGGGGAAAAAAAAACCAAGCTCCCCTGACCCTGTCCTGGTGCCGTAGTCGCAAAGGTACTCATTGATGGCCCTCTGCTGCGTGTGCAGTCGCTGCAGCATGGCCAACGTTGAGTTCCACCTGGTGGGCATGTCACATATTAGGCGGTTCTTGGGCACGTTCAGCTCCTTTTGCAGCTCAGTCAGCCGAGCACTGGCATTATAAGATCGGCGGAAATGCACACAGACTTTCCTGGCCTGCCTCAGGACATCCTGTAAGCCTGGGAACCTGCCCAAGAACCGCTGCACCACCAGGTTGAGGACGTGAGCCATGCAGGGCACATGGGTGAGCTGCCCCTGTCGCAGGGCGGAGAGGAGGTTGGTGCCATTGTCAGAAACGACCATTCCTGGCTTAAGCTGACGTGGCGTCAACCACCTCTCGGCCTGCCCCTGCAGAGCTGCCAGAACCTCTGGCCCAGTGTGGCTCCTGTCCCCCCAAACACACCAGCGCAAGCACGGCATGGCATCTTTTTGCCTGCGTACTTGCGTAGCCCCTTGTACGCCTACGGAGCACCGCTGGTTCCAAGGACAGAGCACTGGAGGAAGAAGAAGAGGAGGGGGTGGAGGAGAGAGGTGTGTCACAACCAGTAGCAGTAGTAGCGTTTGGAGGCGTGGTGGCGGAACAACCTCCAACACTACTGCACCTTGTCCTGCATCCCTCCCAGCTGCCAATAGAGTGACCCAATGGGCCGTGAAAGAAAGGTACCGTCCCTGTCCATGCCTGCTGGACCATGAGTCAGCGGTAATATGCACCTTACCGCTGACCGCCCTGTCCAGCGAGGCATGGACATTGCCCTCCACATGCCGGTAGAGAGACGGAATCGCCTTCCGCGAGAAAAAGTGGCGTTTGGGAACCTGCCACTGAGGAACCGCACATTGAACAAACTCACGGAAGGGGGCCGAGTCTACCAACTGAAAAGGCAGCAGTTGAAGTGCTAGCAATTTAGCCAGGCTAGCATTCAACCGCTGGGCATGTGGATGGCTGGGAGTGTACTTCTTTCTACGGTCCAGCAGCTGGGGCAGGGAAATTTGCCTGCTGCAATCGGACGTCGGTGTACTGCAAGTACTTGGTTGTGACACACCTAATTCTACACCTTCAGTCCTCTCAGAGCAGCTTTCAGAGAGGACTGAAGGTGTAGTGGGGATGGAGATCCCAGCTGAGGAGGAGCAAGGAGAGGTCCGCTTAGTTCTTTGGTGTGGGTCTTTTATGTGTGCCTGCCAACGAGCTGCATGGCAGGTCGCCATATGTCTGGTCATGCTTGTGGTGCCCAAGCGGCTGATGTTTTGGCCACGCGAGATACGCTTGAGACAAATATTGCAAATAGCAGTGGTGCGATCTGATGCACTCGTCTCAAAAAAGGCCCACACCAAAGAACTTTTCTGATAACGTGCAGAGGCAGCGCCCTGCACAGGCGGAGCTCTGCGGTGTTGTACAGTTGCTGTGCTGGCCTCTACCTGGCCTCCAGGGGGCATCCTGCCTCGTTGGACATGTGACGCCGCATCCTCCTCCTCCTCCTCCTCCTCCTCCTCATCCTCTCTCCCTTCAGGCACCCACGTGGAGTCAGTGACCTCATCATCCCCTCCCTCTTCACCACTAGAGCAAACCTGGCAGTAAGCTGCAGCTGGTGGAACAGTACTGCCAGATTCCTCAAGCTGGGTATCATCATCCGAGCCTTCGAATCGTTGGGCATCCTCCTGGAGCATGTACCCAACACTGTGCTCAAAGAGTTCGGGGGACTCCTCAGGAGGACATGGTGGGTCTAGGGAAGGGGTGGCTGATGATGCTCTGTCAGTACCCTGAGCCTGGGTGAGAGAGGATGAGGAGGATGAGGAGGGCTTGGTCATCCATTCTACCAAGCCTTCAGCATGATGCGGCTCCACATGTCCAGCTGCCGAAAACAAAGACGCGCGTGTCCCATGGCCACGTGCTGATGACGATGCACGACCACGTCCACGTCCACGGCCACGTCCACTAGAAACAGAGCCTGCCTGCCCTGTGTTCTTGGCTCTGCACGCTCTGCCTCCCCTTGGCGGTCTTCCAGCCATTGTAGTCGGTAGTCCTGTGGGTGCTGCTGAGAAGAAATATATAGGAGCTCTGTGTGATGCCACTAACACACTAGAAGTCCTATGGGTGCTTCTGCAAAGAAAATAGAGGAGCTCTGTGTGATGCCACTAACACACTAGAAGTCCTGTGGGTGCTGCTGAGAAGAAAATATAGGAGCTCTGTGTGATGCCACTAACACACTAGAAGTCCTATGGGTGCTTCTGCAAAGAAAATAGAGGAGCTCTGTGTGATGCCACTAACACACTAGAAGTCCTGTGGGTGCTGCTGCAAAGAAAATAGAGGAGCTCTGTGTGATGCCACTAACACACTAGAAGTCCTGTGGGTGCTGCTGAAAGAAAATATAGGAGCTCTGTGTGATGCCACTAACACACTAGAAGTCCTGTGGGTGCTTCTGCAAAGAAAATATAGGAGCTCTCTGTGTGATGCCACTAACACACTAGAAGTCCTGTGGGTGCTTCTGCAAAGAAAATAGAGGAGCTCTGTGTGATGCCACTAACACACTAGAAGTCCTGTGGGTGCTGCTGCAAAGAAAATATAGGAGCTCTGTGTGATGCCACTAACACACTAGAAGTCCTATGGGTGCTTCTGCAAAGAAAATAGAGGAGCTCTGTGTGATGCCACTAACACACTAGAAGTCCTGTGGGTGCTTCTGCAAAGAAAATAGAGGAGCTCTGTGTGATGCCACTAACACACTAGAAGTCCTTTGGGTGCTGCTGATAAGAAAATATAGGAGCTCTGTGTGATGCCACTAACACACTAGAAGTCCTATGGGTGCTTCTGCAAAGAAAATAGAGGAGCTCTGTGTGATGCCACTAACACACTAGAAGTCCTGTGGGTGCTTCTGCAAAGAAAATAGAGGAGCTCTGTGTGATGCCACTAACACACTAGAAGTCCTGTGGGTGCTGCTGCAAAGAAAATAGAGGAGCTCTGTGTGATGCCACTAACACACTAGAAGTCCTGTGGGTGCTTCTGCAAAGAAAATAATGGAGCTCTGTGTGATGCCACTAACACACTAGAAGTCCTGTGGGTGCTTCTGCAAAGAAAATAGAGGAGCTCTGTGTGATTCCACTAACACACTAGCAGTCCTGTGGGTGCTTCTGAGAAGAAACTATAGGAGCTCTGTGTGATGCCACTAACACACTCGAAGTCCTATGGGTGCTGCTGCAAAGAAAATAGAGGAGCTCTGTGTGATGCCACTACACACTAGAAGTCCTGTGGGTGCTTCTGAGAAGAAAATAGAGAGCTCTGTGTGATGCCACTAACACACTAGAAGTCCTATGGGTGCTTCTGCAAAGAAAATAGAGGAGCTCTGTGTGATGCCACTAACACACTAGAACTATGGGTGCTTCTGCAAAGAACATACAGGAGCTCTGTGTGATGCCACTAACACACTAGAAGTCCTGTGGGTGCTTCTGAGAAGAAAATATAGGAGCTCTCTGTGTGATGCCACTAACACACTAGAAGTCCTGTGGGTGCTTCTGCAAAGAAAATATAGGAGCTCTGTGTGATGCCACTAACACACTAGAAGTCCTATGGGTGCTTCTGCAAAGAAAAATAGAGGAGCTCTGTGTGATGCCACTAACACACTAGAAGTCCTGTGGGTGCTTCTGCAAAGAAAATAGAGGAGCTCTGTGTGATGCCACTAACACACTAGAAGTCCTGGGTGCTTCTGCAAAGAAAATAGAGGATCTCTGTGTTATGCCACTAACACACTAGAAGTCCTATGGGTGCTTCTGAATAGATAATAGAGGATCTCTGTGTGATGCCACTAACACACTAGAAGTCCTGTGGGTGCTTCTGAAAAGAAAATAGGGAGCTCTGTGTGATGCCACTAACACACTAGAAGTCCTATGGGTGCTTCTGCAAAGAAAATAGAGGAGCTCTGTGTGATGACTAACACACTAGAAGTCCTATGGGTGCTTCTGCAAAAAAATAGAGGAGCTCTGTGTGATGCCACTAACACACTTCAAGTCCTATGGGTGCTTCTGCAAAGAAAAATAGAGGAGCTCTGTGTGATGGGACTAACACACTAGAAGTCCTATAGGTGCTTCTGGAAAAAAATATAGGAGCTCTGTGTGATGCCACTAACACACTAGAAGTCCTATGGGTGCTTCTCCAAAGAAAATAGAGGAGCTCTGTGTGATGGGACTAACACACTTCAAGTCCTATGGGTGCTTCTGGGAAGAAAAAATAGGTCTGTGTGATGGGACTAACACACTTCAAGTCCTATAGGTGCTTCTGGGAAGAAAAATATAGCTCTGTGTGATGGGACTAACACACTTCAAGTCCTATAGGTGCTTCTGGGAAGAAAAAATATAGCTCTGTGTGTGTGATGGGACTAACACACTTCAAGTCCTATAGGTGCTTCTGGGAAGAAAATATATGAGCTCTGTGTGATGGGACTAACACACTTCAAGTCCTATAGGTGCTTCTGGGAACAAAATATAGGATCTCTGTGTGATGGGACTAACACACTTCAAGTCCTATAGGTGCTTCTGGGAACAAAATATAGATCTCTGTGTGATGGGACTAACACACTTCAAGTCCTATAGGTGGTTCTGGGAACAAAATATTTCCTCTGTGTTTGATGGGACTAACACAAACCAATTTAAACAATAGTCAAGGACAACACAAGTAAACACAAAATGCAATTTGTAAATGAAGGTGTTTATTATTAAAGGTGAAAAAAAATCCAAACCATCATGGCCCTGTGTGAAAAAGTGATTGCCCCCTAAACCTAATAACTGGTTGAGCCACCCTTAGCAGCAACAACTGCAACCAAGCGTTTGCGATAACGTGCAATGAGGCTTTTACAGCGTCCTGGAGGAATTTTGGCCCACTCATCTTTGCAGAATTGTCCTAATTCAGTTACATTAGAGGGTTTTCGAGCATGAACGGCCTTTTTAAGGTCATACCACAACATCTCAATAGGATTCAGGTCAGGACTTTGGCTAGGCCACTCCAAAGTCTTCATTTTGTTTTTCTTCAGCCATTCGGTGGTGGACTTGCTGGTGTGTTTAGGATCATTGTCCTGCTGCAGAACCCAAGTTCGTTTCAGCTTGAGTACACGAACAGATGGTCGGACATTCTCCTTCAGGATCTCTTGGTAGACAGCAGAATTCATAGTTCCTTTTATCACGGCAAGTCTTCCAGGTCCTGAAGCAGCAAAACAGCCCCAGACCATCACACTACCACCACCATATTTTACTGTTGGTATAATGTTCTTTTTCTGAAATGCAGTGTTCCTTCTACGCCAGATATACTTGGACACACACCTTCCAAAGAGTTCCACTTTTGTCTCATCGGTCCACAGAATGTTGTCCCAAAAGTCTTGGGGATCATCAAGATGTGTTGTGGAGAAATTGAGACGAGCTTTGATGTTCTTTTTGCTCAGCAGTGGTTTTCTCCTTGGAACTCTGCCATGCAGGCCATTTTTGCCCAGTCTTTTCCTGATGGTGGAGGCATGAACGCTGACCTTAACTGAGGCAAGTGAGGCCTGCAGTTCCTTGGACGTTGTTGTGGGGTCTTTTGTGACCTCTTGGATGAGTCGTCGCTGCGCTCTTGGGGTAATTTTGGGCGGCCGGCCACTCCTGGGAAGGCTCACCACTGTTCCATGTCTTCGCCATTTGTGGATAATGGCTCTCACTGTGGTTCGCTGGATTCCCAAAGCTTTGGAAATGGCTTTATAACCCTTTCCAGACTGATAGATCTCAATTACTTTCTTTCTCAATTGTTCCTGAATTTCTTTGGGTCTCGGCATGATGTGTAGCTTTTAAGGATCTTCTGGTGGACCTTACTGTGTCAAGCAGCTCCTATTTAAGTGATGCCTTGATTGTGAACAGGTGTGGCAATAATCAGGCCTGGGTGTGGCTAGAGAAATTGAACTCAGGTGTGGACAACCACAGTTATAGTATGTTTTAACAAGGGGGGCAATCACTTTTTCACACAGGGCCATGATGGTTTGGATTTTTTTTCACCTTTAATAATAAACACCTTCATTTACAAATTGCATTTTGTGTTTACTTGTGTTGTCCTTGACTATTGTTTAAATTGGTTTGATGTTCCGAAACACTTAAGTGTGACAAACATGCAAAGGAACAGGAAATGAGGAAGGGGGCAAACACTTTTTCACACCACTGTAGGTGCTTCTGGGAACAAAATATATGATCTCTGTGTGATGGGACTAACACACTTCAAGTCCTATAGGTGCTTCTGGGAACAAAATATATATGATCTCTGTGTGATGGGACTAACACACTTCAAGTCCTATAGGTGCTTCTGGGAACAAAATATATGATCTCTGTGTGATGGGACTAACACACTTCAAGTCCTATAGGTGCTTCTGGGAAGAAAAATATAGGTCTGTGTGATGGGACTAACACACACTTCAAGTCCTATAGGTGCTTCTGGGAACAAAATATATGATCTCTGTGTGATGGGACTAACACACTTCAAGTCCTATAGGTGCTTCTGGGAACAAAATATATGATCTCTGTGTGATGGGGACTAACACACTTCAAGTCCTATAGGTGCTTCTGGGAACAAAATATATGATCTCTGTGTGATGGGACTAACACACTTCAAGTCCTATAGGTGCTTCTGGGAACAAAATATAGGTCTCTGTGTGATGGGACTAACACACTTCAAGTCCTATAGGTGCTTCTGGGAACAAAATATATGATCTCTGTGTGATGGGACTAACACACTTCAAGTCCTATAGGTGCTTCTGGGAACAAAATATAGATCTGTGTGATGGGACTAACACACTTCAAGTCCTATAGGTGCTTCTGGGAACAAAATATATGATCTCTGTGTGATGGGACTAACACACTTCAAGTCCTATAGGTGCTTCTGGAAGAAAATATATGATCTCTGTGTGATGGGACTAACACACTTCAAGTCCTATAGGTGCTTCTGGGAACAAAATATATCTCTGTGTGATGGGACTAACACACTCAAGTCCTATAGGTGCTTCTGGGAACAAAATATAGGAGCTCTGCGTGCCTGCCACGAACACACTACAAGTCCTATAGGTGCTTCTGGAACAAAATATAGGAGCTCTGCCTGCCTGCCACGAACACACTACAAGTCCTATAGGTGCTTCTGGGAACAAAATATAGGAGCTCTGCCTGCCTGCCACGAACACACTACAAGTCCTATAGGTGCTCTGGGAACAAAATATAGGAGCTCTGCCTGCCTGCCACGAACACACTACAAGTCCTATAGGTGCTTCTGGGAACAAAATATAGGAGCTCTGCCTGCCTGCCACGAACACACTACAAGTCCTATAGGTGCTTCTGGGAACAAAATATAGGAGCTCTGCCTGCCTGCCACGAACACACTACAAGCCCCTCTTTCTAAATCAATCTTTCTAAATGAATCTATCTAACTCAATCTCTCTAAGTAAATCTCTCTAACTAACTAAATCCAGCAGAGTGTCACAGAACTATCCTGCTCTATCTGCGCCGGAACAGCATGTGACCGGCGCAGACGGCGTGGCGGCCTTTTATAGGGGGGGGCGTGTACTAAAGCCCCTGAGCTGTAATTGGCTACAGGCGTCCTGCCTGTAGCCAATTATGGCTCTTCGAGTTTCCGGCACTGTGATTGGCCAAGCATGCGGGGTCACAGTGCATGCTTGGCCAATCATCAGCCAGCAATGCACTGCGCCGGCCGCGCCGGCCGCAATGCATTGCGGGGCCGCTCGCATCACACGAACGTGATGCGAGCGGCCAAAATAGTTCTGGGCTCGCCGAGCGAGCGAACACCCGGTGCTCGATGCGAACATGGGTTCGCATCGAGCACCGGGCCCATCCCTAGTAGGTAGTATGTAGATGAGAGGGGTGCGGAGTGTATGGTGGGTAGCATGTAGATGAGAGGGGTGCGAAGTATATGTGTATTCAGAGAGTGTAGGGTATACAGTGTATCTAGAAGACAGCCAGTGGCTAGCGTAAAATATACAGAAGACTGGCTAGTGTATACAAAGAGACTAGTGTGTACAGAACACAGGATAATGTATACAGATAGGTTAGTGTATAGAGAAAAGTGTCTTGTTCTGTTCCATTATCCTGCCCCGTGCCCGATAAAGAAGACTTCTTAGAGCATCATTCTCTGTGGTGGGAAAGGTTATGGATTACAGTTATAACTTACAGTTGTGAGACATCTGTTTAGTCAATCTGACACTGGCATTATATAGGAGACCAGTGAGGATGATGAAGTGGTAGATGAGGAAGAGTCGGAGGTTGCTCTGTTACTCACTAACATACAGAAAATTCCAGAGAATTCCGAGACTAATGATGATGAGAGGAATGAGGACCATTGTAGCATTATTAAACCTCCGTTCTTTTTTTTTTTTTTCCACTTCAGAAAGAATATTCGTGGGTGAGTGTCAGCTATGCCCGCATCTCCATCCCTCTAATTGTCTTAGCATCATTAGTGGATTGTTTCATTCTCCCCATTTTTTTTTTTTTTTCCCCCTGGGGTTGGGGGGGAATAGGGTTCCTGAGTCGGGCATCCATGAAGTTTACAAAGCCCAAAAATACATATATACATCCGAAATCCCACCCAGCCTCCACTCCCCCTCCGCTTCCTTTATCCTAAATCCCGTTCCTTCACTCTTCCGGTTAACCCCCCTGGGAGTTTTTATTTTTATTTCCTTACTTGTGCCTATTTCTAATTGTGTTCCTAGTTCGCTTTCCCATTTGTAAGGTATGGCGGCATCTCCGGTCTATCTCTTTCTAATAACAGTTTATATATTCTGGATATTCTTTTTTTTGAACATTCTGCCGTAAAGATTTTCTCTAGTTTTGTTAGATCTTTGGCCTCCCTTTATGGGCTAGGAAGAGAGCCCACAAAGTGGGTTAGCTGGCGATGCCGCCATCCATCTATGGAAAAAGCCTTATTATTCTGTAACTCGTGCAGTGTCATAACCTTCCCCTTGCTAATAACTTCCCCTAATCTCGTGCAATCCTTTCTAATCCAATCACCTCCTATTTCCTTTAACCCTGGCGGGAAAAAAGGATTTTCTTTAAGTGCTATAAGTGGCGAATTATAATTTTTGTTGAATATTTTATATATTTTGTCCCAGATTTTCAAAGTCGTGATGGTGATTATATGTGTTTTTTTCTCCCAGTGTCCGGCTTTTCGGGGGATTCCACACTATCTTCCCCAGCCTAGCTTCACTCAGTGCTTCCTCCAAACTAACCCATCTTTTAGTGTTACCTATTTTACCCCATTCTGCGATTCTTAATAGAGCTATAGCATGGTAGTAACTTTCTATGTCTGGGACCGACAGACCGCCCTGACTTTTGTCTTGTTTTAGAACTTGGAGGGAGATTCTATGTTTTTTGTAATTCCATATGAAATTCATTATAATAGCTCTTAGTTTACCGAGGAACTGTTTTGGGAGAGGGAGGGGGAGCATCTGGAATTTATATGTGATGACTGGTAAGATCATCATTTTTACCGAATTAATCCTGCCTATCCAGGATAGAATTTTTCCCTTCAGCTCTTGGCATTTTTTTTTATGTCTTCTAGGAGTGGGATGTAATTTATTTTGTATAATTTCCTCGGGTTGTTGGCCAGTTCTATTCCTAAGTATTTTATCCTTTTTTTCCAGACGAAACTAACTGTTTTCTGTAGGTTCTGTTTCTCTATTTTATTGAGGTTAATATTAAGGATAAATGTTTTTGAGGCATTGATTCTAAAGTTTGTTAGTTCCCCATATTCCTCTAAGGTTTTAAGCAATATGGGGACTGACTTCTGGGGTGAGCTTATGTAAAAGAGGACGTCGTCCGCGAAGGCCGCAAGTTTGTGCTCTTCGCTGCCGACTTTACAGCCTTCCACCTCTGGGTTTCCGCGAATTGTAGCTAACAGCGGTTCCAAAGATAGAATAAAAAGGAGAGGGGAGAGTGGACAGCCCTGCCTGGTGCCATTAATCAGTTCGAACTCCGCGGAGGTTGTTCCATTTGCCTTAATGTTAGTTTTCGGATGATTATATAGGGTTTTAATTTTTTGAATAATTCTGGGTCCGAAACCCATCTTCTGTAGAGTGTTGAACATGAACCCCCAGTCTACTCTGTCGAACGCTTTTTAAGCGTCTATCGAGAGAAGTAGACTGGGGGTTCTCGAGTCTCCCATCCTCTGTATGGCTAACAATGTCCGGATCCCATTGTCCCTCCCCTCTCTGCCCGGGACAAACCCGACCTGGTCCGGATGGATCAGTGTGCCCAAGTGCCCCTTTATTCGATCCGCCAGTATCTTTGCGTATAATTTTGTGTCGAAATTTAATAAGGAGATGGGTCTGTAGTTCGAGCACACCGATCCATCCTTCCCATCCTTCCTCAAAAGAGTGATCGTAGCTTTTAGGGCCTCTTCGCTCATATCATAGTCTATCCCTAGTCCATTCATATATCGCAGCAATCTCGGTATAAGAATCTCTTTGTACGTTTTATAATATGAGGCCGTGAAGCCGCCCGGGCTCTTCCCTGTTGGAGAGTTGTTAATGGCTGCTAAGATCTCCTCCTCAGTTATTGGCCTCTCAAGCTCATCTCTCTCCTCCCCCCCTAGAGCCATTAGCCCTGCCCTCTCTAGGAACTCTGATGTTTTCTGGTTATTTCCTATGCTGTCGCTATTTCCCTTGGTTTTCACTTCGTAAAGTTCTTTGTAATAGTCTCTGAATGTAGAGGCTATTTCACTAGAGGTAAACTTCATCTCCCCGTTTCTTGTTTGAATTTTTTCAATAAAATTTCTGGTTTTCTTTTTTTGTAATTTCCTTGCTAAATATTTCCCTGGCTTGTTGCCCCATATATATTGTTCCCTAGCCAATTTATTGAACTTCTGTCTAACTTCCTGTTCAGCCAAATCTTTCAATTCCTCTCTCTTATCTGTAAGCTCTATGTATATGCTCTGGCTAAGTGCCCCCCCAGATTTGTGCTTTTGCTCCAGGGTTTTAATCTCAGCCATCAGAGCCTGCGTCTTTCCCACCCTCTCCTTTTTTTTCCATGAGGCTTTAGCTATCAGGAGCCCCCTAATGAACGCTTTATGAGCGTCCCACAGTTGTACCTCTGAGACCTCTCCGTTGTCGTTGATTTGAAAGAACCATTCTAGCTCCTTTTTGATATAATCCCTAATTTCCCTGTCATGTAGCAATTCAGGATTAAGTTTCCATCCGCTAGAGGGTTGTTTGTGTTCGGGGAACCTTAGCCTCATGGATACCGGTGCGTGGTCCGAGTGGGAAGCTATTCCAATTTCGGTTTCTTTGACCCTTTCCAGTATGCCATGGTCTATTAAAATATAGTCCAGGCGAGAATACATCTGGTGGACAGGGGAGAAGAACGAGTAATCCCTCAACTGCGGGTGCTGGATCCTCCACACATCCAACAGTTGATCCTCCGATAGTTTTTTTTTAATCCGCTTCAGTTGTATGTTGCCCCTCCCCGTGCCACCAGACGTGCTGTCCTTCACGGGGTCCATCACGAAATTGAGGTCCCCCATCAGGATCAAATATCCTTTCCTGAAGGCCCTTAGCTTACGCAGAATTGCTTCAAGGAATAAGATAGGTTTGGCGTTGGGGGCATAAACATTGGCCAGTGTAAGTTCTACCCCTAGGAGGGAGCCCCTAAGAAACAGGTACCTCCCCTCGGGGTCCGTCAATCTCTCCTCCACCGTGAAGTCGATGTCCCTCGCAATCCCAATAGCCACTCCTCTTGCCCTGCTCGAGATAGTATCTCCGTAAAACCAATTTGGGAGAGCTGGAGAAAAAAGTCTAATATTTGAGGAATACGCCAGGTGAGTCTCTTGCAGGAACACTATACCTGCGCCATATCTCTCTGCTTCCTCCAAAATTTTAGATTGCTTGCCGGGAGAGTTTAAGCCTTTCACATTATATGATAAAAATTTGATTTCTATGTCCTTCATTTATTTTTTTTTATTTTTTTATTTTTTTTTTCCCTCTGAGATATTGGTGGTGATGACAGCCCCACAGCGGACGTGGTTTCCCTCCCTTTTCCCCCCATCCCCCTCCCCCTCACATCCCCTCCCCTCCCTTTCCTCCCCCTCCCTCTCCCGCCCTCCTCTCCCCCCCCCCACCCTCCCCCCTCCCCTCCCCCCCCCCACCCTCCCCCCCTCCCCCCCCCTCTCTCGCCCCAACTGGGGTTCCCGGGTCCTTGGGGGCCATCCTTTGTGGCTTCCCTTAGACTCCGGATTCCTGGTGAGGTGGAGTTTGTTGAGCCCTCCCCTCCCCCTCCGCGGCCCAGACTCGGGGCGCAGAGGGAGGAGGGGGCAGGGCCGAGTCGAGCAGAATTCTTTTACAGCTACATGTGGGCATTCACCCCTCCTCCCTCCCCCCCCGCCCCCCCCCCCCAGGGTCCCCCAGACCTTCCATTTCAATCCAACCCTGCAAATTCGGGACTAAAATCCCGAGTTTTGTACAAAATCCCTGCACTTCTTCCGGGTACCTCAGCCTGGCCGTACACCCCTCTTTTGACCCTATTAGACATGAGGGGAAACCCCAGTTATATCTTATGTTTTCCCTTTTCAATATTTCCAACAGGGGTTTCTGGTGTCTCCGTCTCTCAAGGGTTCGGGCCGATAGGTCTGCGTATACTTGAATTTCATTTTCCTCGTGCAGTATGGGGGACTTTTTTTTTATTTTAGCCCATAGTTCCTCTTTTTCTTTAAAGTGGCTGAATCTGACGATTATGTCCCGGGGCCGCTCTACGCCCCCCCTTTCAGGTCTTCCTACTCGGTGTATCCTTTCTATGTGGGGAAAGTGGTCTGCGTCTTTGCCGCTTATAGGGCCCAGGATTTCCCAAAGTTTTTTTTCTAGATTTTCCCCTCTTTGTTCCGGGACGGCACGCAGCCTCAAATTTTGCCTCCTATCCCTGTTTTCTTGGTCCTCTATCTTGTAGAGGGTATCTCTCTGAGTAAGGTAGGCGCCTTTTAGTTGCGTTTTCAGCTTCGCGATTTCCAGGTCTGTAACGTCCACTCTCCCCTCAACTGCTTCAACCCTGGACAGCAGATGGCCCATGTCCTCCCGTAAGGCATTAATTTCCATTTTGATTGCGTTTTCCAAACGTAATAGCATCGCCTCCATTTCATGTTTGTTGGGGATGTGGGTTCCTGATTGTTGATCCTCCCCCCTACTAGGCTCACTCTCAGTCTCCATTGTGAGATCCGCTCTGGAGTCGTTGATTTCTCTTTCCACCCCACCTCTGCTCTCCGGGGAGACTCCGGCCCGGGCTTCTTTTCCTGATGTTTTTGGGCTTGCACCCTGTCTTAAATAGTGTTTAATTGTGCTTGTCTCCCCTTTGCTACCTTTGGTGGTTGCTTTCTTAGGCTGTTTGGATGGGTCTTTGCTCATATTGGCCTTCTTGGTGGGTCTGATTCTCTTCCCCAGTCTTATTATGAGCCTGGGCCTCCTGGGCCCCTTTCCACCTCCTTTCCTTTAATGGGGTCCTTGCCTTATCCGTCTCTCAGAGTCCTCTCAGAGTCCTGTCCGGGATTCCCGGGGGTATTGTTTGTTACTTATGTCCCCCTACGCTTCAAGGCCCGGGGCTTCCTTCTGGGTGTCCCACTGGTGTTTACATTCGTGTTTACGGGAAGATTTGGGGGGATCTTTTCCGTCTGTAGGGTCTCCGGGTGGGGTACAAGAAACCCACACAATAGCTGGGACTGTTATATTTAAATAGAGGGGTTTGTTTACCCTTCCTGCTAGTTAGCTTCCTCAATCAGTGGTTTACGCCTTTTCCGTGTCCCGCCCAGTGGCTCCACTGGAAAAATCAATCAGTATATTACATTTACAGTGTTTACGATCTGTTACAGGGGATCACTGATCTTGATGACATGGGTAACATACAAACATGTGATTTTATGTTTTAACCATAGTTTCCTATTTAAAACCAACCTAGAGTTTAGGTAAGGCATACATAATCTGAGGTAACGGTCCTAATCAGACATCTGTCGTCAGGCTAGGCCACAATGGTCAGTAGGTTTTCGTAAATACCCATCAAAGTCCTACTTTCATTCCCCAGTGCAGCATTAAGTATATGGTAGTATATCTTCATAAACACCCATCAAGGTCTCACTTTCATTCTATAGTGCAATTTTTAGGGTGAAAATCGGTCATAGTCCTACCTTCCTTCCATGGTGCAGCTTTAAACATACAAAAAAAAAGAAGAGAAAAAAAAAAAAGAAAAAAAAAATAGAACTTCACAGGCCCCAATCAGCGTCTCACTTACAGTCCCTGAAGCGGCTTTTAGTGTGTGTAGTGTCTGTGGGGCAGGATCAGAAAGTTTTCGTTTCATACAATTTTCCACCCTTGGGGGCTATGATGTCCATGATCTTCCCAAAATCATGGTTTTTAGAACCATTAAGCGCCCATGTGAATATATGCTACTTCAGACTGATACTTTAGAACTCCGGTTATGTCCAGGCTGCATTTAAAGGAAAGGACGCCAAACCGCCTTATTGCGTAGATTGTCCGCTCTGTAGCTCAGAACCCATCCATAAATTTTTTATACTACTGCGGCGAAGATAGGGGGGGGGGGGAAGAGACAGGGTCGTTGGAGAGATCAGAGAAACAGGGGGCCAGATCTAACCGTCACTCACATGAGAGAAAAAAAAAAAAAAAACAGGGAAAAAAGAAGGGAATAACATTTGCACATTATCCAGGCACATTTGTATAGTCCCTAAGCATATCTTCAACGCGGTACATCAACAGGTGATTTGTTCTTACCTCCGGATGGGCCAGGTTTCGATAAGAAGATGGTATATACTCACAGTCTGAAGCTTCCTAACGGCGCTGGCCGCGTTTGTTTCGCGCTGCATTTGCTGAGGCCGGGTAGAAGGGGGGGAGGACCGGATCTGTGCATCAGGGTTAGCACTGCAGAGTCTGCCAGCTGTATTGGTTTTCCCTGTGCAGTGGGCCCCCGTGACTTGTGCTGCTTTTCCCAGGATTGTTGGCATCAAACAGCGCTTCTCGTGCCTTCACTGAGGCTTCATAAGGTCCCGTCCCGCCGTGAGGGGGGTGATGGATTGGCGGGGGTAGGGGGGATGGGGGGGCCAAGTGTTTGCGGTCCCAATCAGGATCGCCACCTCACCGGCCCAGTTGTTCTCCGAGGGGGTCCATGCCTCCTGTTTTTCTTAGCCCGGGGGCCGTGCGGGCGCCCGCGGCTTCTCTCACATGGAGCGGTCCGCTCCCACGTCCCCCCCCGGCTGTTCGCCCGCTCTCCTCGGTCCTCGGGCCCAGGCTCCTCCCTCCGTGCGGACGCTACGTCAGCACGTCCCCGCACATCCTCGGCCCTAATCCCTGATGTAGAGCTTGATTAAACCTCCGTTCTAGTACACCAGCCTCTCTGTATAAACTAGCCTGTCTTCTAAACTCTCCCATGGTAAACTGATGAAAAAACTGAAGGATTTCTTAATGCAACACCTGTTTACCCATGGTACAGAGAGTTTAGAAGAAAGGCTAGTGTATACACAGTGGCTGGTGTACTACCTAATAGCGGCTTCTTTCATGTAGTTAGAGACTAACCACTGAATTGTGCATTATCTCCTATGTCCTGTAACCCACAAGGAAAACCAGGTAATGGTATAGTCTGGGATAAGAAAGGTGGTTGTGTACATATCCAGTATTCAAAAAGGCTTGTTGATGCATAGATACAATATTGCACACATTCCTCACTGGATAAAACCAATCTGGTGATAAATCTTGAATTCAGAAGAAAGTACTACAAAGTTTTTGTCATATAAAGCAGTAATACATCAGTTCGGCACTTTACATGAATATAATGCCTGAAATGTTATTGAATGATTTTCAGACTACCACCAGAACAATGCTAACTCTAACTGCATGAAAGAAGCCGCTATTAGGTATTGGTGTGATAGAAAGCAATCTGCGTTGTGAGCATGGAGCATGGTTTTCCTAATGGTGAACCCAGCACATGGTTGTTGGGAACCTCTCATAATGGGAGCAGTTGGTGTACAGACCCGTGGACCCCGCACAGGAATGATGGGAACCCCTCATAATGGGCCCAGAAGGGGGAAAAGATCACACCAATACCTTATAGCGGCTTCTTTCATGCAGTTAGAGTTAGCATTGTTCTGGTGGTAGTCTGAAAACCCTTCAATAACATTTTAGGCATTATATTCATGTAATGTTATCGTATATAACATAAGAGAAATTGAGCTGTCTGTGAGTGATATAATAACATCACTGAAATGTGTATTATCTTCTATGTCCTGCAATCGTTAATGTTCAATTTCTTCACAGAATGTAGTTGAGTGTATCTGTCCATGTTCAAAAAGCAGAATCATTTCCATGAAACCAATACCTAACAGCGGCATTTCAGCTATTATCTAACTGTATGAAAGAAGCCGCTATTAAGTATTGGTTTGACGGAAAGCTTTTTGAGCATGGACAGATACACGCAACCACAGGCTGCGACACTCTAGACAAAACGGGTATCATTTCAAGAAAGCTACACCAGGGTATTATTACATCTGGGGTTAAAAGGCTTATACTTGGGTTCCATTAAATTCCATCTTTCTTCAGAATTTAAGATTTATCATCAGATTGGTGTTATCCTGGGAGGAATGTGTGCCATAGAGGGTACAGCATGTTACAATTACATCGGTAATGAAACCAATGCTGAGGTTGCCATAATTTCCCATATAGAAAAAGTGCAATAGTTAAAACTAGGTTTTAGGAAGTAGCATATTGAAACCGCTTGGGTTGAAGGAAGCTGGTAGAACTGTCTCTCATGGCTTAAAGCTCTCAACTGTTTTTCAGGACTGGGAGGACGGTTCTCTGGCATATTAAACGGCATATACCCTAACTTCTTTGTCTACCTTATCCTATCTGTATACACTAACCTCTCTGTATAACCTAGATTCTTTGTTTATCCTAGCTTCTCTAGTGAATATACACTAGCCTGTCTATACACTAGCCAATACCCTACCTTCTCGGTATACCCCAGCCTCTCTGTATACACTGGCCTCTGTTACAGAACAGACACACTAGTCTCCTAGTATACACTAGCCAGTTCTGTTTACACTAACTTCTTTGCATACACAAGCCATTGGCTGTATTCTAGACACATTGCATACACTCTCTGAATACAGATACACTCCGCACCCCTTTCATCTACATACTACCCACCATACACCCAGTCCCCCTTTCATCTACATACTACACATCATACACTCAGAACCCATCTCCTCTATATACTACCCTCCATTTACTCAGCACCTCTCTCATCTACATACTACCCACCATACACTCCGCACCCCTTTCATCTACATACTACCCACCATACACTCTGCAACCCTCTCATCTACATACTACCCAGGATACACTCCGCACCCCTCTCATCTACATACTACCCAGGATACACTCCGCACCCTTCTAATCTACATATTACCCACCATACACACCGCACCCCTTTCATCTACATACTACCCACCATACACTTAGCACCCCTCTTATCTACATGCTACCCACCATACACTCAGTACCCCTCTCATCTACATACTACCTACAAAACACTCAGCACCCCTCTCATCTACATACTACCCAGGATTCACTTAGCACCCCTCTCATCTACATACTACCCAGGATACATTCCGCACCCCTCTCATCCTACATACTACCTACCATACACTCCGCACCCCTCTCATCTACATACTACCCAGGATACACTTCGCACCCCTCTCATCTACATACTACCCAGGATACACTATAGGGATTGTTGAAAAGCCTAATAATGGGCCCAGCTGGTGTTCAGACCTAAGAACTCAGCACAGGGTTGGTGGGAACCCCTCATAATGGGCAGAGTGGGTGTACAGACCTGGGAACTCCGCATAGGGTTGGTGTAAACCCCTCTTAATAGGCAGAGTGGGTGTACAGACCCGGGAACTCAGCACAGGGATTGTGGGAACCCCTCATAATGGGCCCAGCAGGTGTAGAGACCTGGGAACTCAGGACAGGGTTGGTGGGAACTCCTCATAATGGGCAGAGTGGGTGTACACGCCCGGAAACCCCTCATAATGGGATGAGTTGGTTTACAGCCCCGGGAACTCAGCACAGGAATGATGGGAACCAGTCATAATGGGATCAACCCCTAATAATGGGCAGAGCTGGGGTACAGACCTGGAAACTTGGCCCAGGTTTGGTGGGAACCCCTCATAATGGGCATAGCTGGCCTACAGACCTGGAAACTCGTCATAGAAATGATGGGAACCAGTCATAATGGGCAGAGCTGGTCTACAGACCTGGAAACTCGTCATAGAAATGATGGGAACCAGTCATAATGGGTACATACACGTGAACTCAGCACATGGTTGGTGGGAACCCCTCATAATGGGATTATTGGGTGTAGGGAGAGGGGGGCAGGGAGAGAGAGAGGGAGGGGGCAGGGAGAGAGAGAGAGGGGGAAGGTAGAGAGATAGGGGACAGGGAGAGAGAGGGGGAGGGGGACAGAAAGAGAAAGAGGGGGAGTGGGACAGGAGGAGAGAGAGGGGGACAGGAAGAGAGAGGGAGGGGCTAGGAAGAGGGGGGGCAGGGAGAGAGAGAGAGGGAGGGGGCGGGGAGGGGGGCAGGGAGAGAGAGGGAGGGGGCAGGGAGAGAGAGAGAGGAAGGGGCAAGGGAGAGAGAGAAAGGGGACAGGGAGAGAGAGGGGAGGGGG
>JAQSEC010003650.1:0-11803 GCA_028564925.1 Lithobates sylvaticus
GAGGCTATCTGCAGGTACACGCTGTGAATCTCGACATGTGCTGATCAGACACAGCAGAGACAAGAGTGTGCAGCCGCCTATAACCAATAAAATCCTTACAGAGCGAACATATCCCCCATCAGACGATCGTCTGTGCAATGCCCAGATGCCCTTTCGCCGGCGGACATACCCCCACTCTGAAAACACCTCTCTCCAATCCCAGGAAGTTTTCCACTACCTAACGGATCTCAACCTGCGTCAGTCTGCCCCAGTCAGCTCTTTAGAGTGGGCTGCGAGAGAACGAACACTGGGAGACACTGTGACAATACATATTAAGATACATCTTCATAAAATTTCCACAACAGTTCCTCCTCTTGTCATATGCTCCCATGTGTCCCTCGATGACTCCTGATCTTCTTCTTACACCTGGAAATTAATCAGTCCTTACAGTCCATATGAGTCCATAAAAAGGAAAACACGGCTTGACATGTAGACTCTGTTCTTTAGGAGAGACGACATATATATATATATATATATATATATATATATATTGTAAAGTTCGGGGGACCAGCCAGACCGCAGGACACAGGCTTTTAACCCAAAAGGAGGTTTATTAAACTTAAAACAGCTTGACAGCAGCAAAAACAAAAGAAAAAGGTTTCAGTCTCACCGACATTCAAAGTCCAGCATTGCTATCGCAATCAAACAGTCCTTGGGGTGGTTTCAGGTGACTTCACCTGCTAGGAGGCTTCCAGGCAGAACGCTGCTGTCCACGTTGGTTGCTGCACATCAAACCAAACACAAACCACCATCATCTCCTCTACACTCCTCCACACCCATCTGCAACTTCCTGTCTTGTTTTTAAACCCACTTCCTCTGACAGGTGAGTTAACCCTTTTTGTTCCCTTAAAGGGATCACAGACCAAACAGAGGGGAAACATAGCGTTCTTCCAGGACCCAGCCACTGCGTCCTGTACATATCCCCCCCCTGTGCCCCAACGCCAAGGAGGTGGAGGCAACAGTGGAGCTCAAACAATGGACTCGGGAGAGGGCATCTGCATTTTGATGCAGTCTCCCGGGCCTATGCTCCACTACAAATTTAAATTCCTGGAGTGCCAGGAACCACCGGGTAACCCTGGCATTAGTCCCTTTACCTTGTCTCAGCCATGTTAAAGGGGCATGGTCAGAAATCAGCCTAAATTTCCTCCCCAAGAGGTAATATCTGAGGGATTCCAGAGCCCACTTAATGGCCAGACACTCTCGTTCAATTATAGCGTAGTTTTTCTCCGCTGGTGTTAACTTCCTACTGAGGAAGACTACTGGGTGCTCCTCGCCATGAATAACCTGTGACAACACCGCTCCCAATCCTACATCGGAAGCATCAGTCTGTACAACAAACTCTTTTGAAAAATTGGGTGCTACTAGGACAGGGTGTTGGCACAGTGCCGACTTGAGCTCCAAAAAAGCCTTCTCAGCGTCTGCATTCCACTCCACCATGACCGATTTCCGACCCTTAGTCAGATCGGTCAATGGAGCTGCCAACGTGGCAAAGTTGGGTACAAACCTCCTGTAGTATCCCACCATACCCAGGAATGCACGTACCTGTTTTTTTGTGAGGGGGCGGGGCCAATTCTGTACAGCCTCTACCTTGTTGACCTGAGGTTTTACTACCCCTCTACCCACAACATAGCCCAGGTATTTCACCTCCTCCATTCCCAAAGCACACTTTTCCGGGTTTATTGTAAACCCCTCCTTCCAAAGAGAGTCCAGTACTGCCTGGACTTTGGGCAAGTGTGACTCCCAGTCTCTGCTAAAAATGACTATGTCATCCAAGTATACTGAGGCATACTCCCGATGAGGACGTAAAATCCTATCCATTGCCCTCTGAAATGTGGCTGGAGCAGTTTGCAATCCAAAAGGCATTCTCTTGTACTGAAAACTTCCCTCTGGGGTAGAAAAAGCAGTTTTCTCTCTAGCAGCCTTAGTCAACGGGATTTGCCAATACCCCTTGGTAAGGTCTAATGTAGTGATATACCTGGCTGGACCTAGTCTCTCAATAAGCTCATCTACCCGGGGCATGGGGTAGGCATCAAACCGTGAAACTTCATTTAGTTTCCGGAAATCATTGCAGAATCGCAGAGTCCCGTTGGGCTTCGGTACCAACACAATCGGGCTTGACCACTCACTCTGTGATTCCTCAATAATCTCCAGGTCCAACATCTTCTTCACTTCCTCTGAAACAGCCTTCCTTTGGGCCTCTGGAATGCGGTAAGGCCGGACAAAAACTTTGACTCCTGGTTCCGTGACAATATCATGCTCTATGACACTAGTGAGCCCTGGCAAGTCTGAAAATTTCTCTTTGTTTCTCTGCAAGAACTCCTTTGCCTGCTGACTTTGGACTCTAGACAGGGTATTTGCTACTTGGACACTCTCCACCCCAACCCGAGGCTCAAGTCTTGCACCAGCCAGGGAGGTCACCGGTTCCCTGTCTGTCCAGGGCTTTAACAAGTTTACATGATATATCTGATAGGGTTTCCTCTTACCTGGTTGGTGGACTCTATAATTTACCTCTCCCACTTTTTCTACAACTTCAAAGGGGCCTTGCCACCTGGCCAAGAATTTACTTTCCACAGTGGGGATCAACACCGCTACTCGATCCCCCACTTGGAAGTTCCTTATTCTAGCAGCCCTATTATAGACCCGTCGTTGAGCCTCCTGGGCTTTTTGCAAATGTTCTTTGACTAGAGGCATCACAGTTCGGATCCTCTCCTGCATTTGGGAAACATATTCAAGAACACTCTTATGCTGAATAGGTTCACTTTCCCATTCCTCTTTAACAAAATCCAGTAGTCCGCGAGGTCTCCGCCCATATACCAACTCAAAGGGCGAAAACCCAGTGGAGGCCTGGGGCACTTCCCGGATAGCAAACAGGAGAGCGGGTAACAGGCAGTCCCAGTCTTTCCCATCCCTTTGGACAACCCGCTTGAGCATAGACTTAAGGGTCTTATTAAAGCGCTCTACCAACCCATCCGTTTGTGGATGATAGACCGATGTGCGCAGCTGTTTAATCCGGAACAGCTTGCACACATCAGCCATAACCCTCGACATAAACGGGGTGCCCTGGTCCGTGAGTATTTCCTTGGGAAAACCAGTCCGTGTAAACAACTGGAATAATTCCCGAGCAATAGCCTTAGAGGAGGTATTCCGCAGGGGTAGCGCTTCAGGATACCGGGTGGCATAGTCAAGGATCACCAGTATGTAGGAGTGACCTCGAGCTGACTTTACCAAAGGACCCACTATATCCATGGCTATTCTCTCGAATGGGACCTCAATTATGGGCAGAGGGACCAAAGGGCTCCGGAAGTGGGTCACCGGCGCGGTCAACTGACAGGTGGGACAAGAGGCACAGTATCTTCTTACCTCTGCTTTCAGACCTGGCCAGTAAAACCGGTCGGTGATCCGTGCCTCCGTCTTTTCAACTCCCAGGTGTCCCCCTAAAACATCATCATGGGCCAGGTCCAGGACCTTGCGTCTATACTGTTGGGGTACCAATAATTGTTCTACCACATTTTCTCTCACTCTGGTAACCCGATAAAGCAATTCATTATATATGGCAAAGTGGGGCCACCGCTCATTCGCACCTGGTTCTTGGGGTACCCCATTTAATACTACAACTTGTTCCCGTGCACGGGCCAAAGTGGGGTCCTGCATCTGGGCAGTACCAAATGTCCCCTGGGGAACACCCAAATCCGGCAGGGCAGGGGTAGAGGCCACTTCCTCATCCTCTTCACCCAGCATTACCTGAAGTGGGGAAGGTTCCCCCTCCTCAGTGTTCAGGTAGGTCTGTGAACCACACATTTTGACACCCTTCACAGTATCAGCACCATTAACCCAATCATTAGCATTTGTATCAACTGGATCCACATTAGGTTCATTTGGCATCTCAGGGTTATTACCCTCAACCATAGGAACAGAGGAACTAGTTTCTCCCCAGTCTTGGGATCGTTCAGATAGTTCTCCTTGTCCCCACAGTTTTTCAAAAAATGGACAGTCTCGTCCTATGATAACATCATGTATCAAGTTCTTTACCACCCCCACCTCTTGAGTACCAGTGCCATATGCTGTGGAAATGGACACCGAGATGAGAGGGTACTCTCTAGTGTCCCCGTGAATGCATACAACCCGTAAAGTTTTGCTTACCGGACCGATCTTCCCAAGTACTCTAGGATGAACAAGGGTTACCATGCTTCCGGAGTCCAACAAAGCCCAGGCAGGGAGGTGGTTCACTTGGACTACACACTCAAATTTCTCTTCTCCACGGTCAAGGTGTGTGGTACATGCTCTATGAGCATAAAAAGACCCCCTCCGAAGAACCCCGCATTCCATGGGCTCCTCTTGCAGTGGGCAGTGGGCCCGGGTATGGCCCCAGGAATGACACCGCCAACATTGTACATCCCCTCCTCTCCGAACAGGAACAGATCGCTGATGAGGTACTGGGAGTGACTCTTGACCTTCCGGGGTGTTGATTCCAGGGCTCCGGGGGACATCCTTTCGAAGGGCGGCAGTCGATCGAATAGGCCGTGGCAGACTGGGCCCTTGGCGCTTGGTAGGGCCAAGCAGATCCTCCACCACTGTATATCGCTCTACCATCTCGACAAGGAGGTTCACTGTTTTGGGGTCTCCATGGCTGACCCACCGTTGAAGGTCGTCTGGCAGTGACCGTAGGTATCGGTCCAGGACGACCCGCTCCACGATTTGGGGGCCCGACAACACTTCGGGCTGCAGCCATTTTTTTACCAGTTGCACCAGGTCATGCATTTGAGACCGTGGTGGACGATCTGGACAATACTTCCATTGGTGCACTCGTTGGGCCCGAACGGCCGTAGTCACCCCCAAACGAGCCAGTATTTCTGCCTTTAGTTTTTGATAGTCTTTAGCGTCCTCTGGTGGCAGGTCGAAGTAGGCTTTTTGAGGATCTCCGGTGAGAAAAGGTGCAATTAGACCGGCCCACTGGTCCTGGGGCCACCCTTCTCTCTCTGCCGTCCTCTCAAATGTAGCAAGAAAAGCCTCTACATCATCACTCAGGGACAATTTCTGCAAAAAATGGCTTGCCCTCACGGTCACTTGGTTGCCAGGGGCAACAGCTGCTTGCTCACGACCCTGAGAAAACTGCTGCACTACTTCTTTTAAGGCAGTCACCTGAGCCTGCATAACCCCTTGCTGGGTTGCTTGCTGTGCTGCCAACTGAGCCACCAACAGGCGAGTATTTTCTTCATGGCGGGTCTGCGCTTGCATATTAGCCAGGGATAGTTGTTTAATTAGTTCCTCCATTGCTTCAGCTTTCAGGGCTTGGGCAGCTTTAACCCAGGACATAAACCCACTGTACTGTCCCTTTAAATGTCAGTTTTAAATTCAAATGCAAAAACAGCAACAAAAAAAAAAAAAAACGCCTGTTACTCTGTCCTGCCCGCATTCGAGCACCACTTGTAAAGTTCGGGGGACCAGCCAGACCGCAGGACACAGGCTTTTAACCCAAAAGGAGGTTTATTAAACTTAAAACAGCTTGACAGCAGCAAAAACAAAAGAAAAAGGTTTCAGTCTCACCGACATTCAAAGTCCAGCATTGCTATCGCAATCAAACAGTCCTTGGGGTGGTTTCAGGTGACTTCACCTGCTAGGAGGCTTCCAGGCAGAACGCTGCTGTCCACGTTGGTTGCTGCACATCAAACCAAACACAAACCACCATCATCTCCTCTACACTCCTCCACACCCATCTGCAACTTCCTGTCTTGTTTTTAAACCCACTTCCTCTGACAGGTGAGTTAACCCTTTTTGTTCCCTTAAAGGGATCACAGACCAAACAGAGGGGAAACATAGCGTTCTTCCAGGACCCAGCCACTGCGTCCTGTACAATATATATATATATATATATATATATATATATTATATATATATTCCCAAACCCTTAAAAGGATTCCAACCTTCACTAGCTATAGCTCTGGCTTTGCCTTGCAGGGATCTAAACATTATCCATATGGGCCTGAACTTTGTCACCAGTATCCCCGATCCAAGTATAACAATCTTTACTTATGAATTCCCAGAAACCCCCCCTGTGGGAACTTCCTTGTAGCTTCAACAGTTTCATGAAACATGCCATCCTCAATGGATGAGAAATTGTTCAATCATTTCATGAAGAATGTAGAATATCAACTCCAGGGGGCGGAGCTAGCCGGAGACCGAGATGGCCGCATGAGACCGGAGCTCCAGGCCTAACAGGGACACAGCGGCACTAAACAGCCTAGAAAGCAGCCAAAAAAGCAGCCAGTCAGGAAGATTATCTCCCGCTGACATCGGCGAGCGCGATGAGCAAAAGATCCAGGTACAGAGACCCCAGAAAATGATGTAGTTCTTTCCGTGGGAGCAGAGGCAAAATGGCGTCGGATCACCCGGGCCGTCAGCAGCCAGCACACCGCACGCTACCCACAAGAAGGACAAGCCACCAAAAAGGAACTCATCATCAGGCAGCAAATCCTCTCCTGCACCCCCATCAGCCTTGGGGAGCCCTGAAAAGACCAGATGCAAGCTGGATCACTCGGATTCATTCACTGAGGTGAGCGGGGGCCTTGAATCAGGGGAGGACACCAGGGATCTCCCTGACTCTATTGACTGTTTCCCTACTAATGATCAGCCAGTAGTGGATACCCTATTGAAAGAAATGCTTGTTTCCCTCAGAAGTTCCCTACATAGGGACATGTTGTCTTGTGTCCACAAGTTTAGTGCAGATCTGCAAACTGTCACTGACAGGATTGAACATGTGGAATCCAAGATGGGCGAATTTGCAACCGCAATAAACAGCTTGATTGATGTTAATGATAATAGGGATGAGGAAATGGAGGCAGTCAAATCCAAAATGGCGGACATTGAGGATCGTTCCAGGTGGAACAACCTCAAAATAAGGAGGGTCCCCAAATCTGTTATGCAGTCTGACCTGCGCAACTTTGCCACGCAAGTGTTCACCTCCATTCTACCTGACCTCACAGAAACTGACCTCATAATAGACAGGATACACAGGCTACCTAAGCCTACTTATCTCCCTGAAAAAATACAGAGGGACGTCATACTCCATTTGCATTTTTTCCACGTTAAGGAGCGCTTGATGGTGGCGGCCCGCAACAAGGAATCCCTTCCAACACAACACAGGGATTTCCAATTTTTCTCAGACCTGTCTCAATTTACGTTACAAAAACGTAGACACCTCAATACTATCAACAAAGCGCTGCGCAACAGCAAGATCCCTTACAGATGGGGATTTCCAACTAAAATTATTGTCACCAATGACGGTAAAGAACACATAGTGGACACCCTCACTAAAGGCCTAGAGTTACTGAAAAAATGGCACATAGTCAATGAGGATCCACTGCAGAACAATAACCGCAACTCTGATCGAGACGCAGACGACTGGAATATGGTTAACTCCAGAAACGCTTGCACACACCGATAGAGGCCTCCGGGAGTATTACCTCCTCCTATCCACTCATGTCCCTGTTCTTGAGAAGACAAGTTAGGCCGAACTCTCTTACCCCACTCGTAGCTGACAGCTACCGAAATGGTCACAAAGACCAACCAATACTTTTTGCACTATTTTTTCTTTAACGTTTGTATTTTTTGTTTGTTCTGCTTCCTTTTACCCTTCGTTGCAGTTGACCCTACCACTACCTTCATATCTGATGACAACTGGAAGAAAGCACACATCATACCCTCACCAGTCCAAGACTGGAACCAACCTCAACACGAATGTATGGGGCCCCATACCAACAAATGTAAGTGACCACTGCACTCTCATCACTTACATCAGCCAATACATCTTCCACAATGACTATCACTTTCCTGACTATTAACGCTAATGGGTTGAACCACCCAGCAAAGCGGAAGTCATTATGGAACGAAGCGATCAAACACAAAAGTGACATTCTTTGCACCCAGGAAACCCATTTCCATGCCCAAAAGATGCCCAAGTGTACCCATCCCAAATTCCCTCATGTTTTCTCTGCAAGTACCTCAGCAAAAAAAAGAGGGGTTCTGACAGCAATTAAAGACTTGGTTGCCTTTAAATTTCACAGCGAGCTGGCAGACCCACAAGGATGCTACCACGTCCTGATATGTGACCTTAACTCCACCACATATACTGTGGTCAATGTGTATGCTCCAAACGAACATCAGGTACGTTTTCTAAACCGCCTACTCAGGAAAGTAAAGAAAATACAACAGGGCCTCCTTTTGCTCTGTGGAGACTTTAACCTTCCTCCGGATACAGCTATGGACTCCACGTCCACTTCCCAAAGACGCCAACACTCTCTTCAATCCACATTGCACACACAGGAACTTTATGACGCCTGGAGATGTCTTCATAGCACCGAAAAAGACTACTCCTATTTCTAAATTAGCAACAAAGTCTACACAAGACTGGACCTCTTCTTAGCTGACAAATGGTTAATCCCTAAAATCTCTGCCTCAGAAATCAATGCGATTACTTGGTCGGATCATGCCTCGGTGACGCACTCGGTCGAAGATTCGCCAAGCGTTCAGTCGCAATTAGTTTGGCGATCCAACCCGAGACTGTTCCAGGCTGATCCCACCAAGACCACGCTACAAGAAGAGATCAATAGCCTTTTCTGTAATAATGTCGACTCTGTATCTGATCCTATGATTGTCTGGAATGCGCATAAGGCATACATAAGAGGGGTTTTAATTAAAATAGACTTAAGAGACAGAGGAGACAGCTTGTTCAAGATCTTATATCACAAATACATCACTTAGAGACCCAAAACAAACAGCATATCCACCCAGAGGTCCAACCAACTCACCCAGCTCCACCACGATCTACGCACAATCTTACTAGAAGATTTGGAAAACGCTAAATGCCTTAAAATGACATACTATGCTAATGGCAACAAAGCTGGCAAATTCTTGGCCAATCGGCTTAGAGGTCAGAGATTAAAAACAAAACTCCCTTACCTTCTCCATCTATTCACGAAGGAGAAACTATTCCACCCTCAGGCTATAGCGGATGCCTTTAGCTGTTACTAAAGCTCCTTATATAATCTGAAGGATGACCCAGCCACTATCCAGCCTACGGAAGAGGTGATGTTGGACTTTCTCAACAAAATCAAACTCCCCCAATTGACAACATTGCAGTTAACAAACTTAAATTCTCCCTTTTCAGAAATAGAAATCAACAAAGCTATTGATTCCCTCCCCCACAATAAATCGCCTGGCCCTGATGGCTTCACAAGAGATTATTACAGGACCTTTAAACAATCCTTAACACCTCATTTAGCAAAGATATTTAACAAAGCTGTCTCCTCGTCATCTTTTTCTCCAGAAATGCTAACAGCACTAATAATAGCGCTGCCAAAGCCAGGGAAGGACCCAAACACACCACAAAACTTCAGACCCATTTCATTGTTGAACAATGATCTGAAGCTGTATGCCAAACTTTTAGCAAATAGGTTAGTGGAGATTTTACCTACTCTGATACACCTGGACCAATCGGGGTTCACAAAAGGACGACAAACTGCAGATGCAACAAGACGCTTGATTAATATTATACACATGGCAGAAAAAGCGCAAACGCCTTCTCTGCTCCTAGACTTGGATGCAGAGAAGGCGTTTGACTGGATCCATTGGGACTATTTAGCAAAAGTCCTCACGAAATTTGGTTTTGTCGGTCCCATCCACTCGGCTATTATGGCCCTCTATTCATCCCCATCGGCCCAGGTGTATCTATCAGGGACTCTATCCACACCATTTAACATATCCAATGGGACTCGCCAGGGGTGTCCTCTCTCCCCACTCATATTTAACCTTTTAATAGAACCCCTGGCGACCCACATTAGGACCCACCCAGAGATAACGAGTTTCAAATTGAAATACACAACGCATACAATCAACCTTTTTTCGCAGACTACATAATATTAATGCTCACCAATGTAGAAACATCCCTACCCCAAACCCTACAAATATTTACCTCAGTATCCTATTACAAAGTGAATGACACCAAATCCTACATATTAGGTCTAGGCATCCCCTTTGCAACACAAACAAAAACTTGAGTAGTAGATTCCCCTATGTATGGAGGGAAAAAGGAATACAATATCTAGGAATAACCCTCACCCCAAAAGTATCGGAACTAGTTTCGGCAAATTACTCCCCACTACTTCTGACACTCCCCTCCAAAATGAATAATCTGACCAAATTTGAACTCTCCTGGACAGGAAGGCTTGCAGCCTTTAAAATGCAAATTCTTCCTAAGCTGATTTACATCTTTAAGACTCTTCCCATCCCAGTCCATGCCTCCTTCTTCTCAAAACTCCAATCCTCTATCAACAAATTTCTGTGGGCAGGCAAAAAGGCAAGATGCGCAACAGGTAGACTCATTAAACATAAGAAAGCTGGAGGAATAGGTCATGTAAATATAAAAGATTACTACACAGCTACTATCCTAGCTCAACTAAAGAGTTGGTTCTATCCCTCCCCTCCAAACTTGTGGACCCTTCTTGAAAGAAATCAGGTACCCGGACACAACCTGTACAACTTCCTAATCCTAAGCACACATCTACCTCCCACATTGCAGAATATCGGGTCAACAGAACAGGCTGCCCTGGCAGCATGGCGTACACTTACGTCTCACGAATTTACACAAAATAAGTTTGCTCAACTCAAAATCCCTATTGACGCTCTAACACTTCTGATCCAAGACCTACACATCTCCCAATGGAACAACCAAGGGGAAATGGAAGTGGAGGATCTATTTATAGGCCCTGCTCTCAAGACCTTTAGAGCCCTCCAAATATAATTCTCTATTCCATCAACTGACCAATACAAATATCCTCAAATTTCTCACTTACTGAAACATCATGCTAATCTCCGCATCTCCCTACCCTGGCAAATGTCTTAATACTACTCTCCTTCCACCAAAAACACTAAAAGGTATCTCACTTTTCTACTCATCCTTACAAAACAAGACTGTGTTTACAAAGTCCCTCAATGTCCTGGCTTGGGAGAGGGACCTTGGCAAAACATATTCAGAAGAACAATAGACAATAGTGTTAAATGCAACATATTCCTCCACTAAAAGTGTCAACCTTTGGGAACTCTCCCAAAAAATCCTACTAAGATGGTACTACACCCCGTACAGGCTTTCCACTATATTTCAAGGGTCTCCCTCCCAATGCTGGAGACAGTGTGGGGAAACAGGTACACTATACCACATCCTATGGGCCTGCCCTATCCTGTCACAATATTGGAAAGAGGTCTTTAATATCACTACGCAGGTATCACAAATTCACATTGATCCATCTCTGGGGATGGCTCTTCTATAACTGGAGATGGACTCAATCCCACATCACCTCAGAACAGTGACATCACACATACTGTTAGCGGCCAGACTCGCCCTGGTCAGACACTGAAAGAATACAATGCACCCTCAACTTCTTGAAGTCATACAAATAACACACACGGCACGTATAAACAACTCTTTGCCTCTGGGTTAGGAAAATATCCCCAGATAAATAAAACCTGGGAACCTTGGACAGAATGGTGGGATAATACAGTGAAGTCTGATTACGTTTAATCTTTATATGGACTATACAGCAGAACTATATCTGCCTTATGTACGCACAACTGCATACCCCTTTCTTTAATGCCGTTCTTCTTTCTCGTCTTTTCTTTTCCTCTTATTGTTTAGTTACTAGTTATTTCCTCCCACTTGCTCCTCCGCTCATTTCATCTAATCTTCATTCCACCTCGCTGAGGATATCTTATG
>JAQSEC010000561.1:0-11849 GCA_028564925.1 Lithobates sylvaticus
AAGATAAGTTTTATATTTAACTATTACCTATATTATTACGCCACACACCCTTTAACTGAGAAGATTGAACCTAAATGATTAGGTATACATCCCAATGATGCCCACACTAACCAACACCCATGGCTCTATGAACGAACATATGTCCCTCTCCTGCCTAAGGCAGCAATTCCACTATACCCAAATCTTTATTTACCATAATGGCATTTTAGGCTAGTGCCCAAGGCATAGACTGTGGGTGCATCTGTGACATTCAGCAAGTTACAAAGGGCACACGTTACAAGCAGTGGGCTTGTACCAAAGCCTATAATTCCGATGTGCCTCAGGATGTCTAAATGCAGCCCTGACTATACCATTGTACTGATTCTGTTTAATACATCTAGTTTAAAGAAAACCTGTATTGAGATGTAGGTAAGCTAACAGCCTCCTTCTTAAAATGCTAGTTGCTTGCTATCCTGCATCAATGGCCTCAGCACTTTCATTGACATGAACAAATATGCAGATTAGGAGTTCTGACTTTAGTCCACCTTTATGATCTGCATTCATATTTCAGCCCGTAAATCAGAGTTAAGGAGAAGAAATGTAGGATTGCAATACAGCACATCCTCAATCCCAGTCCCAAACATAGTCAATGTTATAACATGCAAAACAGTGCTTGCAGCCAAATGCTGTATATGGCACAGCAACAAGAATAGCAGTTGCAGGCAGTGTGGTAGACCCTGACACACCAGGAGATGTGAGAGAGCTAACAGACAGCCCCAATAACTCTACAACAAACAAGGTAGTTTGTGCAACATAGGAAGCTAATACAATAAAGGGAACATGTAGGTGTGTTTAAACCCAAAAATGAAAAACTATTTTTATAACTTTTGTTTTTCCTTTTTTTTTTTTTTATCTGATGCAATTTTTATATGTTATTTTTCATATTTAAGACTCTAGATTTCGATCTAGTGGTGAAAAAATGCTTATATACTAAGAAAGAGTGGTGGAGGCAAGAAATTAACAATTTAACCACTTTCAGACCGGACCAATTTGCAGCCAAAGGACCAGGCCCCTTTTTGCGATTCGGCACTGCGTCGTTTTAACTGACAATTGCGCGGTCGTGCGACGTGGCTCCCAAACAAAATTGGCGTCCTTTTTTTCCCACAAATAGAGCTTTCTTTTGGTGGTATTTGATTGCCCCTGCGGTTTTTTTTTTTTTGCGCTATAAACAAAAATAGAGCGACAATTTTGAAAAAAATGCATTATTTTTTACTTTTTGCTATAATAAATATCCCCAAAAAATATATAAAAAAACATTTTTTTTTCCTCAGTTTAGGCCGATACGTATTCTTCTACATATTTTTGGTAAAAAAAAATCGCAATAAGCGATTATTGATCGGTTTGCGCAGAAGTTATAGCGTTTTCAAGATAGGGGATAGTTTTATAGCATTTTTATTAATAATTTTTTTTTTATTAGTAATGGCGGAGATTTGCGATTTTTTTTGTGACTGCGACATTATGGCGGACACATCGGACATTTTTGACACATTTTTGGGACCATTGTCATTTTTACAGCAATTAATGCTATTTAAATGCATTAATTCCTGTATAAATGACGCTGGCAGTGAAGGGGTTAACCACAAGGGGGCGGGGAGGGGCTAAGTGTGCCTAGGGGTGTATTTCTTACTGTGGGGGGGCGTGGCTGTCAGCTAGTGAATGCTGATCTCTGCTCCAATCACAGGGAGCAGAGATCGGCGTCACTAGTTGCTAGGCAGAACGGGGAGATGCTGTTTATCTCGGCATCTCCCCGTTCAGCCGCCCCGTGAGACGATCGGGGTGGTCCCCGCGGCGATCGAGTCCGCGGGGACCACGATCGGACTCACGGGGGTCCCGACAGGCGCGGGAGCGCGCCGCTCCCGGCGCGCTCCCGATGGCACGGACAGGTTAAAGGAAGGACTTATATATACGCCCTCCTGCCTGTACGTGCCATTCTGTCGACGTACATCTGTGTGCGCCGGTCGGGAAGTGGTTAAGCCACTCTAACCTGTATACACCATCAGCAATGCCTCTTATTGTAGTATCCCCCTCTGTGTATAATTTATAAAAAAAAATGCTGCAAATACCTAATTTCACTGCTGAGATTGCGATCACATGACTGGCCAGCTTTCTCCTTTTTTCCTCTAAGATGCAGTGGGCGGGGCTGAGATTCCTCTGCTGATGTCAGGCTGTAGGGGAGTATACAGGTTAGTGTTATGAGAGCAGCAGGAGCGGGGAGGGGCAGCTCACACACAGACAGAGAGGGGAGGTGGGAGGAGGACACAGGAGCAGAGAGGAGAGCACATAGCAGGCTGCTGATGACAGAAGCACGTAAACTCACCACAGTGTCTGGTCTCAGCAGCCATGATACACCGTGGTCAGTTTACAGAGGGGTGGGGAGAAACTGGCAGGATCAACCAGGTTTTGTAGGTGTATCAGGGGGGCAAATGACACAGGACAAGCACTGTGTTATATAACATGCTTTAACCACTTGACGACCAGCCGCCGTCATTATACTGCGGCAGGTCGGCACGATCCCGCAAACCGTTGTAGCTATACGTCGGCCCCTTTAAGTGGGGTAGCAGGCGCGTACCCGCAGCATAGTGGGGGTGCCGATGCTCGTGCTCATCACGATGACTCCCAGCCATGAGCGATCGTGGGCACGAGAGGCAGAACAGGGATGTGTGTGTGTTAACACACACATCCCAGTTCTGTGAGAAGAGAGATCGTGAGTTCCTATGTGCTCGGAACCACGATCTCTCCTCTCCTATAGTCAGTCCCATCCCCCACAGTTAGAACACACACATAGGGAACACAGTTAACCCCTTGATCGCCCCCTAGTGTTGCCAGTGACATTTATACAGTAATCAGTGCATTTTTATAGCACTGATCGCTGTATATTTGTCAATCGACCCAAAAATGTGTCAAAAAGGTGTCTGCATAATGTTGCAGTCTTAATAAAAATCGCAGATGGCCGCCATTACTAGTAAAAAATAATTATAAAAATGCCATAAATCTATCCCCCATTTTGTAGACGCTATAACTTTTGCGCAAACCAATCAATATATACGCTTTTTGCCATTTTTATTACTAAAAATATGTAGAAGAATACATATCGGCCTAAACTAAGGAGAAAATTCGCTTTTTTGAAAAAAAAATGGGGCTATTTATTACAGCAAAAAAGTACAAAATATTGTTTTTTTTTTCAAAATTGTCACTCTTTTTTTTTTGTTTATAGCGCAAGAAATAAAAAAAGCAGAGATGATCAAATACCACCAAAAGAAAGCTCTATTTGTGGGGAAAAAAGGACGTACAGCTTGTTTGGGTACAGCTTCGCTTTGTTAGTTAAAGCGACGCAGTGACGTATTGCAAAAAATGGCCTGGTCATTAAACAGCCAATTCTTCCGGGGCTGAAGTGGTTAAAGGAGCAGGATCCATTTTTTGGGGGGGGTTAACAAGCGCTTTTAGTAAAAAGCTTTGAGTTTAATTTTTTAAAGAACAAACATGTCATACTTACCTCCACTGTGCAAGTTAGTTTTTGCACAGATTGGCCCCGATTATCCACTTCTGGTCCCTCCGCAGCCGCTGGTACTTCCTCACTACCCATCGTATAACCCCCTAGGAGAAGCATCTCTCAAAAAGTTACCTTACGGCCAATCCCGGGTCTAGCATTCGACGTCCCATAGACGCTAATGACGGACCGGCCCAGCCCCCAGAGCTGCCTCATTGGTTTTTGATTGCCATAGTAAATTGCTGCATTGCTACCAATCTATCCAATCAAAAGCAAGAATCCCCGGCAGAGGATTAGCGCCAATCCGCTGTGGGAAACTGCAGGTGGTTTTTTCACCTTAATCATAGAATGCATTAACTGCTTGCCGACGCAGCTGCCGCAGTTTATTACTGTGGCAGGAATGGCACAGGCTGTGGCGAAACGATGTTATGTTACGTCGCATTCCCTCTTGTGGCCACTAAGTGAGCGCGCCAGCAGCTGTGCCCAGAGCCGATGGCGAGTGCCCAGCGACGACTGACCGTGCACTCCGCGATTTGTGCATTGACAGGCCGAGAAACTGGGATCCTGTGTGTGTCAAACGCTTACAGATTCTCGGATTTCATCTCAGGGGAGTTGAGACTGATCGTGTGTTCAATACTACGTATGAACACCGCACTCTCTCCTCGCACGACGCACACGCTCGCTATGCGCTCACACTCGAGCCCTTACAGTTTAGAACACACCTAGTGTGAACAAGAGTCAACCCTTTGATCGCTCCCTTGTGTGTTAACCCCTTCCCTGCCAGTGACATTTTTAATTAATAATCTCGCGTCTCATCAGTGCATTTTTATAGCACAAATCGACTGTATAATTGCCACTAGTCACAAAAAATGGTTGTCAAAAGTGTCTGATAATGTCCGACATACATATCGCAGTCCTGATTAAAAAATCCCGAGATCGCCGCAATTACTGATAGTTTAAAAAGTTAATTATAAAATACATAATGTGCGGATCTATAAATCCCTTCAAGTCCCTATTTAGATGGTGACACGATTTAAAACTTTTGCGCAAACCTATCAAAATTCGCTTATTGTCAATTTTTTTTAACAAAAAAAGTATGTAGATAATACATAAAAACTGAAGAATACCTAAACTGAGGAAAAAAATTGTGCTTTTTTTAAAAAAAAAATTGGAGATATTTATTTATAGTTAAAAAGTCCAAAGATTTGATATTTTTTTTCATAAATTGACGTTCTTCTTTGGTTTATTGCGCAGAAAATAAAAAAAACCGCAGTGGATGTTGAAATACCTCCCAAAAGAAAAGCTCTATTTGTGGGAATTAAAAGACGTCAATTTTGTTTTGGTGCCGTCAGCGTTGCAACGACTGGCACAAATGTTAGTTAAAATCGACGCAGTGCCAGAATCGGCAACAAAAATGGCCTGGTATATAGAGCATCCAAATCTACCAGGGTCTGAAGATGTCAATGTGAAAAAACCAAGAGGGATTACTTCCCTTTTAATTACTTGTCTTATGAAAAGCAGCATTGTAATCGGTATTGGATCTTGCTCCCAATGCGGACTACAGGCTGAAATGCAAATGCACAGCACCCTAGCATGTAAAGATCCCTTCAGTGACCACTTGATAGATTTACAGCACAATGGAGCATGGTGAATTAGTCTAGATACTAGAGTGCTGACCATATCAATATGATAAGACTTCATTAATCCGTGACTAGACGAAGAAGAGCTGTGCATACAGTAGTGCATATATTTTAAAGCTAAAAATTATAAATTAAAAAAAATAAATGTGTATATATATATATATATTTATAAATTGCAATCTAGGAATGTTAGTGCAATTCTATCTATGCAAGAAGTTCTTGCCTAGGGTTTTATTACATAGTTCCATAGTTCTATAATAATGTAATATACATTGCTACTAAGGCTTCATGTACACTGCTGCTGGTAAACGGACGTTTTGGGAGCAGTTTGGTGTTTTTTTTCAGCTGCCCCTGAACTCTCCTCTATGTTATCTTATGAGTATATGTACACAGGGTCGTTTATAGTAGTTTCTAGGTAGTTAAGTTTAGAAGCATTTTTTGGAAAGCCAAAAATTGCATTCAGGACAGATGTTCAGAGGCATTTGAAACGCCAAATGCCTGTAACAGCTTGTAAACGCGCGTAAACTCGCTCTTGGCCGCGTTTCGTTTACATGCGTTTTTAATGGAGAAACTTTTTTGACTGTTTTGAAAAAAAAATGCTCCTTCTGGATCCTGAAAGTACCCCGCTGATGAACAGCCAATACATATTGTCTGTGAGGGATGTTCAGAGAGGAGCTTTAAAATTGTTGTATTTTCTAGACTGATTTTTCTTTTCATAGTGGCTGTGTACACCTCTAGTCATTTCCTAATAATTATCCACAAATCTTCCATATGTTAGTGTAGATAACTATTCACAACTGTGGTCAATTATTGGGCTTTAAACAAAATGTTTCTCATAAATTTAAATGAGATATTATGTTTTTAATTTGAGATTATGAAGTATAATGAATCCTACTAGTTTTTAATTGGATGATGATATTTTTTTTCTAGTACTCATTTCTTGACAGTCTTTTATACAGTTGCTTGTGAGCAAACTATTAGTATCAAACAGAACATAGATACATGCCATCTTTTAATAATCCAGAAAGACATAGTGCAGTGCTTATAAATACATATTGGATTTAACATAAAGCCATATTTTTGCTGGGAGGCTGAAGGACAGGAGCACTCCTTCATTAACGTAAAGATGACAAGATTGCATTGGTCTCTATGGAAACCGCTTAATTAGAACTCTTCTGTCAATGAAATATTCACTGTCCCCTTGGAATGTTCTTGCACGCTTAACTTCCTTTAATGAACGAATTTATAAATCTGCTTCGATGCAGCTTAACATATTGGCCAGCGCCACCAATTCTGCTTTGTAGCAGCTACACATACATCCTAAATCTATAAGTTTACCTTAATGATCTATGTAGGTCAGTACAACACCGTGCAACTGGTAATAGTATTTGTTTTTCTTGGCGTAATGACTAACCTCTGCCATAGTAGAATTGGAAAATCGCAGTTATCTTTTCTCTGTTTTGTTTGTCTTTCTTTTAATGAGCATCTTATCATAATGTAGCTCAGGAATCCAATATAATGTATATGTAAGATATATAGAATATTATTATTATTTTTTAAATTAGTTAATTGAGAACATCTTTCAAGATAAATCATCTCCATTTTTTTGACGAGTAATAAGTCCACTTTGTATTTTCTGCATTGATTAATTTATAAGTGAGAGAAATACAGGATCTGCCAAAGCTGGAAGAATATTAGTTGCCAAGCTGTTCTATAATATTTTTTGTCACAGACCATGAACAAGCTGTAAAGTAGAAATGCACATCTTTATTTGCTCTCTTTTGATCATACATACCACGAAAGTATTTTGTTTATATCCAAATCAATAACTGCATAAAAAAACCCGCTGAGCCTGTAGGAATCCTGCAAACTGAAAACTTTCCTGCTATTTTTTTACTGCTGACTGAAATCCAATAATCACTTACATTTGTTTCCAGCTATTTATGATTTACAGAAACCCCCCCCCCCCCACCCATTTTATTGGGAAGAAAGAAGCTCTATATACTGCTGAACAGGCATTGAGAATAATCACTATATACGGCCAGGCCCTATATACTCTGGCAAAAAATTAGGGCCTTAAGCGTAGGTGTGTGCCAGAACATCTTGTACCCACTTTCACAGTTACTATTGTTCGCGCAAAGAACAGGCCCTGCGAGTGAAATTAATTAGCATCACAAATTGTAATTACATGGCCACTGTTTAAACAGTTCAGGAAAACTGGGCCTTTTGGGTGGTGGTAGTGCCAGTTACAACACTAGTAAGAGTCCCACACAGATACTGCTTGTTTGTGACCATACTAGGTAATGGACGCGCTGGCATTGAATATTATATAAACAATATATCTGTAATATACATGGTCCCACCTTGTTAATAGCTAGGGGCGAAAAAAATTGGGCCTGTGGGTGGTGGAGTGTGGTGCCTACAAATACTGTAAAACCTTCCCACGGATTACTCTTACTGGTCACAAGAATGGAGTCCTTGCTGTGAAATATCTTAGATCTAACAGAAATTGTAAATACATGCCTAGCCTGACGTCAACACATGAGCAGAAAAATTGGGGCCATGGTGGTGCGGTGAGTTCCTTGGCTAAACGCAAGAATAATGTTGTAGGAAGCTAGCATCAGTCGAGAAGTGTGGATGAGGGAAATGAAGGATAGCGTCATACATAAGAGGTTCTTCAAGGATCAGCCGGGTCATCCATGGATCAAATTCAATCAGTTTATATCAGGCATCAGTGGGGGGCTTGACAGCTGCTGATCCAAGACTGAATAATTTATTATGAATGTGAGCCCTAGTTCAACATGATTCTGTAGGACAGGCGCGTACACTTTTGAATCACGTTATAAAACCCTCCAGCAAGCTCAAAATAGAATGGCTGGTATGTGTCAAGAAAGCTACTCTGGATGCAGAGTTCCAGGCCAGAATCACAATTGCATATTGAGCTAGAGTTCTCGGCCTAGTGAGTCAACCTCAAGACCTCGCCACTAACACAGTGTATTTCGTCTGTTGTATAAGAGGCTCGTCGTAAGTCTCATCTTACCCCAACGATTCTAGGAGCTGCACCTATGTAATGGCAGACGCTGGCAATGGTTTGAGGCGAGTAGTACGAGCGCAGATGTGCATTTACACTTGGTCGCTGAGGAACTGAAAACTAGAAAGAGAGAGAGGAGCTTTCAGGTCATGAAGCGCAGTCCACCGGTTCTTCCCACACCGCGTCCTCCCTCTTGACTGAAGGAAGCTCTCAGCAACGACGTTGTCCAGCAGCAGAGAAAATGGTACTACGACTCCCTAGGAGGGTTTTGGAAGTGCGTGTACACCAAGAGCTTTTATTGCAAGGCCTATCCTGAAGAGATTTAATTCATACACTGCCTCCCTCTGCTAAGAAGACAGAGATGGGATCTTGCAACTTTACCCTTGTAACGTGGATCTAGAAGGGTGCCACCAGTATGATCCCTCTTCCTTGAAAACCACGAAATTCCTAGGGTCCTTTTTGTCCAGGTTTATTTCTTTGCAGAAATCAGGTCAGGGAGAGCCGCAAAGCAGCGTAAGTTTGTGCTAGGAGACATTCAATTCTGAGTCCCTCATGGGTCACTTAAAGATCACATGATATCGGCGAGAAATCTACTACGCTAATTACAGCCTCGTTACAACTTCATTGGGTGTTCCTGGAGACTTGAAGAACCTCCCGCATTGAAGACATGCTGCTTAGGGTTTTGAATCCTCTACATCCATGCTGACACTTTCTCCTCCATCCATTCTCTATCGCGTCCTGCTGTTTGGCAAGTCCCGCAGGAATGCAATCTGGATAAAGGGGGCCTATAAGAGGTAAGGAAGTCCCTGCGCCGTCTGTCCGTCCTCGAATAGCCCTGCTGTTTCTTTCTCAAGTGCCTCTGGTTCATGATTTCATGAACGGGTCGTTTAGGTTCAAACAGGATAGGGAAGTACTAGAGGGAGGCAAGTGTCAGCTTATAATGCATGCTGAGTTGTGTCGCTGCTGCAACTATCCTTGTTGGTCCTTGCCTCACTCAAAATGGTGACAGGACATTGCAAGCATTGCCTTGATTCCTAGCGCACTTGCTGGCAGAAAAATGGTAGACCATAAGCTCCCCTGACTACTGTCTCTGGTGGCCATACTCGCATCGGGTTACTCATTGATGGGCCCTGTCTGGCTGTGTGATGCTTGGCGCGCTGCAGAAAAGCCAAGGTGTTGAGTTCCTGCCTGGATTGCCAACTAATGGGTTTCACAATGAGGGCTGTTGGTGGGCAGGTTGCATTCCCATTATGGATGTCCATCCGATGACCAAGGCACTCGTGGGCATTTGTATGACCGCTAGCTGAAGATGACCACATCACTGTTATTCAGGCCTGGCTTAAGAGATCCTTTAAGGCGTGGGTACACTGAGTCAAGAACCGGCTGCACCAAGCATAGCCACCAAATTCAGGACATGGTGTGCCAAACAAGGAACATGGGGTCAAAGTGTCGGGCCTGTTGGAGGGGCGGAGAGAAGGTTGGTGTGAGCTATTGTCTGTCATAACAACCATTTCCAGGGCCTGAAGCTTGTGTGGCCTGGCGTAACTACTCACCCGCTGAGCCTACCCTGGGGGTAACTCGCCAGCAGAGATGCTGACAGAATCTCTGCCTCAGTGTGGGCTCATGCCCCTCTAGGACAGACTAGACAGACCTAGACCGACTAACTCAAGCACCTCATGGCATCTTATTAGTCTGCTGGCAACAAAAACGAGTACACCCCTAAGTAAAATGTCCACATTGTGGGCCCAAAGTGTAAATATTTTGTGTGGCTACCATATTAACCAGCACTGCCTTAACCCTTTTGGGCATGGAGTGTCACCAGAGCTTCACAGTTGCCACTGGAGTCCTTCTTCCACTCTTTCCATGATGACATCACAGAGCTGGTGGATGTTAAAGCCCTGCCTCCTCCACCTTCCGTTTGAGGATCCCCACAGATGCTCAATAGGTTTAGGTCGGAATAAATGCTATATATAAATATATATAAATATATATATATTATATATATATATAATACAAATTGTGCTCATAAGTATACAATACTGTACTGTCAATTCCCGGGTGGAGTCGGTAGCCAGGCCAGGGTCAAACACAGTGTGATTAGACAGGTACAGGTGCGGAGACTGAGAATAGTCAGTCCAAGCCAGGGCGCTGCAGGCATAGAGCAGGAGGAGTCAAGCAAGCCGGGTAGAAAATAGGAATCAGATGCAAATAGTAGGTACAGGAGACACGGGAAGCTGACGATAATCCAGCAACCTGCATGCATCTGCAGCAGTTTAAATAGGCCAAGGGCGCCAAAAATTGTCACGGTGCGCGGGCGTGCACCCGTCCATTATGGACTGGGTGCTGCAGATTTGCACAAACATACAATTTTTCAGGGCACAATTTTGGTGTATGTCCCCTTCTTCAAGGTCCCAGCAGTACTCAAACTCCCCAAAATGCAATAGGCGATGCCACTTTACTTTGTGAAGGTGAAGTGACTAGACAAGGAGCTTCTCAGCCATGGTTCTAAGCTGATGCTGGTCTTCCATACAGTCAGCTGCTTCCCCACTCCATGCATTCCCATAGTGACCCTGGGAAACACTGCTGACTGCCTCTGGACCAAAGCTTCTCCAGCTACATTGGTCACAGTTTACGTAGTCACTATTGTGTCAAGTTCTTCACTGATGGGACAAAATGTTGCATCCAGATCATCTATCTATCTATCTATCTATCTATCTATCTATCTATCTATCTATCTATCTATCTATCTATCTCAACATGCTCAACCCTGCTATCCACCACTGCACCCATGCATGTGACCCTGCCAATCGCTCATGCATCTGCATGTCCACATCTGTTGCCATCAAACTTGACACCACATTTCGCCTCTGCACTGGCATGCCCGCTGTACTGCGTCACACTACCCCATTGTCATCACTACACCAACCTACACTGATAGATTTGCAGCCACCATACACTTATTTATTCATCTTATTCATTGAACAGGCACACTTTTTCTAGTGCTCTATAATGATAAAAAAAAGAAGAGGTACTCAGAAGTTTCTTTTTATTGCTATTTATTCTACTCCAGTTTCTAGTTTGCTGCCTCTGTGTATATTTCACCTCCTAATTTTCACTCCTTTTACGAGAATGACAATATATGTGCTGAAAAAAATTACTTTCTAACCTTCCTTGTACAAATTCAGTGGTGCATATCTTTTCAGATTAAACTGCTGTAATTATTTGACATCTGGGGCAAAACAATATTTTACACACTATTTTCGGGAGATCTACCATCAAGTAACATGCTAATGCAGTCATTCTACAAAGCATGCACTGTCTGAATCCAATCATGGTGTTTCTCTTTCTCTTACAGCTCAGTAAATGAACACATACAGGAGGAAGCCTATGTCTGTTGTACATTAGACTCCCTTGTGCCTGGGAGCAGAGATTTAAATAGACTTCTTCATACAAGAGCATGTGCTGATCTAATTCTGCATAGTTTTTAAATGGATTTCATCCTGCCTTCAAAACTTCCCAGGGAAGCAGCGTATCATAAATTTATAACATACCATAAAACTAATAATCATACCTTATGTGTATGGGAATATATCAGGTCAGCCAGGGGGAGGCTAACACTCAATATACAGTATGGGTTGGGTACTGTATTAAG
>JAQSEC010000913.1:0-12113 GCA_028564925.1 Lithobates sylvaticus
CTCACACTGTGCCACACTTTGTGGCAGTCCACCGTGTGTCTCTGGATGTTGCATGCTGGAGATGTATTGTATACATTCCTTCTTTTTTATTGATTGTTTTCAGCTTGTCCTTGTGATGCTGGACTTGATATAGTGTTCCTAACATCCCGTGATATCACCACTTTTCACAAGGAGACTCACGGGGAGGACCCACTTGGACCTTTAAGGTATATTTAAGGGGCTTTTGAAACTGGAAGCTAATGTCTCTCTATTTATATCTTACCTTACTACTGTTATCAATTACAGGATATCGGCATTACAAATCTGTCCGCAGAATACCATTCTGTTATTGGCCGATTTGGCACACCCCAGCTCCACTATTATTACTTTTTCTTTTCCTACCTTTTATGTGAGTATTTCTTTTAGATATACATACTTACTTGTTTATATTATACTTATATGGGATTGGTCACCCATTTACTTCATCCCAGAACCTTTAGTGATTCGTTGGGTTTTTTTTTTTTTTTTTTCTCTTCTCTCTCTCACCTGCAGCTCTTGTCCTGTTTGCGTGCTCTAGATCCCAAACTCGGCAAGTTCTCAACGGTCCTCCTGAGAGACTTATTTTTAGATACACTATTGGGCACTGTAGACATATACCAGTTCCTACCTTTCCAACAAGAAGTGTAAGGTAGGCAATTCCTATATACCCCTTTGAACCATTTATATCTTTATTGAGACCAATATTATATATATTTAAACACATAACACTTGCCTATCCACTCATAAATAACCCCCTTGTCTTCTTGATATGTACAACAGATACACGAACCGCTATGCTCTGGTTCTGAAGAAGCTTTAAGCGAAACGCGTCAACCAGCATTGAATCAGCGAGTTTTGTTCAAACATTCTGATCTATCAACAAGCTATATGTATATGCATGCCTTTGGATTGCTAGGATCCTCACTGTTTTTATATATGATATGTTTTTTGTATATTATGTGTTAATAAAACTATTTAGAATCAATCTTTGGTATTGAGACATACATCCGTTCAGGTACCGTGATAGTCCGACAGGTTGGCTAAAAACCCCCTTTCTTCGTTTTTTTATATCTAAATTCAGGACGAGGTACCCCCCCCGAGCTTCTCCACATTTTTCTACAAGGCATTTCCCTGTTCTGCCTAGCAACATGACATTGATCTACTTCTCCTAGTGATCTGGAGCAGTGAGCTCTGTCATGTTCTAGTTAGCCCATCCCCCTACAGTTAGAACACAGTGAGGGAACACAGTTAACCCCTTGATTACCCCCTAGTGTTTAACCCCTTTCCCTGCCAGAGTCATTTACACAGTAATCAGTTTTTTTTTCAGCACTGATCGCTGTATAAATGTCACTGGTCCCAAAATAGTGGCAAAAGTGTCCGATCTGTCTGCCGCAATGTCGCAGTCACAATAAAAATCGCAGATCGCCGCCATTACTAATAAAAGAAAATTATTAATAAAAATGCCCAAAATCGAACCCCTATTTTGTAGACGCTATAACTTTTGTGCAAAATTATTGCGATTTTTTTTTTTTTACCAAAAATATGTAGAACAATACATATTGGCCTAAAATGAGGAAGAAATTATTTTTTTTTATATTTTTTGGTGATATTTATTATAGCAAAAAGTAAAAAAATATTGCTTTTTTTCTAAATTTTCACTCTTTTTCTGTTTATAGCGCAAAAAAATAAAAACCGCAGAGGTGATAAAATACCACCAAAAGAAAGCTCTATTTGTGGGGGGAAAAAAAGGATGTCAATTTTGTTTGGGTGCAATGTTGCACGACCGTGTAATTGTCAGTTAAAGAAACACAGTGCCGTATCACAAAAAGTTCTCTGGTCAGGAAGGGGGTAAATCCTTCCGGGGCTGAAGTGGTTAATAGACCAGATAGTTACACTGTTGTATTGTCACGTTACTCTACATGTATCTCACTGTATAACTGCGAATTTGTTGATTCTTCCTCAGTTTTTGTATCTGCTTAAATCTAATAAAAACAACTTAATAATACATTTTAAAAAAATGGACCAGGAAGTGTGCATGCATGAGAGCTCCAACGTGAACGCCTAGCGCCGGAGCTCCCCACCACTTCAGACCAACGGCGCTCACTGCGCCCAAGCACAGCCACTGGGACCACCAAAAACAGGACAGAGACTCCCCCCAAGCACTACTCCACACCCGCGGATGACGGAAGCGTGCGCTCGGAGGCACCTCAGGCAGCAATTCAACAGCCAGTCTCCTGATGGGTGTACCAAGATGGCCGCCGTGGCTGGACAAACTCAGGCTTTCAGCTCTGAGTCCCCAGTGCCTGCTGACACGAGGCACCTCATCTCTCCAGCAACCCTCTCCTACACCCCCTTCTCTCAGTTAAAAGGCCAGCATTTCCCTGCCCCATCCCCAGCATTCACAGAATCTTTACTGGGCCACACTATGGAGGATTATAACTTCTCCCCAGCAGGGCCGACCTTAGCCTGCCCACCTGAGGCCTTCTCTCCTGGATTACCAGGCGGGGACACAGCCATCCATTCTGCAGATCTATTATGCAAAATGTCAGAACTGGACAGGGGTCTATCCAATACAGCTGCAAAAATAACGGGAGACATTAAATACCATTTTCTAAATTTGGGTGCCAGAATGGATGCCATAGAGCAGAAACTGGACCTCATGGTCTCAAGGAACAATCAGAACTCCAACCAATTCAAGTATTACAGGACCAGCTCAATACAGCTCTCTCCAGAATAGATCACCTTGAGAATAGGTTGAGAAGATATAATTTCAGGGTCAGGGGTCTCCCCGAGAAAATCCCCCAACATTGCCTTGAACTGGACAGAACCCACCCCCCCAGGAAGGACGGATCCCCTAGGGATGTCATAGTCAAGCCACACTTTTACGCCACAAAAGAGGAAGTGATTCTACATTCTCATGCCAAAGCCCAGGTGATGTGCCAGGGTCATAAAATCCAAATATTCACAGACCTTTCTCCCATGACTATTCAAAGAAGAAGATCCCTCAAACCCCTTCTGAATGTTCTTTCCCAAAAGGAAATCAAATATTGGTGGGGATTCCCATTTGCTGTTAAATTCACCTTTAAGGGCAAAACATACTCCTTCAAAGACTTCCCAGACGGAGAAAAAATCCTGCTGAACCTGAAACTGATCACACAAGAATCGGCAATGGATTTTACTAACGCAGCGACCAGAACTTCCAAGCATCCTATTCCAGCCAGCCCGGTGGCCCCAGTTTGGGACAAAGCCATGAGCAAGAAAACCACTGACACAAGGCCCCCTTAATCAAAGATCATCAGGGCCTCCATAGCCCTTCCCGCTTCCACGTCTACAAGACTCCCTTAACCCCCAATTTCATCTGGGGCTCAACCCGTAGTTGGAGCTTTAGCTCCCACCTTTCCCGAAATGTCACGCTCCTGACAAGGACATTGGAGACTCTGACCATGGATCTTTCTCCCTTGCCCACTGAACAAAGCTCCAACGAGTAGGCCTCATACTCCTGTTATGCTTCGGTAGACAAAAGTTGAATCCTCAATCCATATTCCCAATGCAGTCTCAGGGACTCTTCCCTCTTAAGCCCATTGCAGAATGGGCCTGCCCATCCGTGCCTTCCTGGATACAGACAATTCCACCAAGTAACGAAGGTAAAGCTCAAATATTGACCACGTTCCCTCTGGCCTGTCCATTATTTGGGGACTTCAATATACCCTGAATCGGGGGGAAGGTTCTCCCAAGCTAAGAGCCCTTTGGTCAGGAGGCCAAAGTTCCGATGCCCCTTTCAGCAGAATTCCATCTAACGCATCTCGGGGACCTCATCTCCCCCACTTTTTCAGGGAAGGAGACGTCATCCTCGACATGGTCCCGGGGGTCTTCACACCCCACCACATTGTTTGTTAATGTTTTTGCATGTCAATGCTATTGTTGGTTTTCATGAGTTTCAAATGGTAGCCGCGTTCCGAGGCAGCCCACATGTGCCTTCTCCTACCCCATAGTCACCTTCAAGGCTGGCGCATTATGTTATTTAGATTGACAGACACATAGCTGCCTATCCAAGGAGTTCCTATCCACAATCCCTCCTCCTCTTCTCCATTGGTTTTTCCTCTCTTTCCAGCTCTACCTCTTTTCTTTCTCCTAGCCAACCACCTGGAATGGAACCCTTTTCCATCCTCACCCGGAACGATCCCTTTTTAGCTGCCCAACCAGCCTAAATTCGAAGAAAACGACAGAGGGTAAGTGACGGTGGCTTCCTTTGCATTCCACCCCTGATTCCCCATGGCTGACCTACATACCACCTCCCCACTTCTCAGGATTGCCTCACACAATACACAGGGGCTAAACTCCCCAACTTAGCGGAAAAAAAGTCTTTGACAGCTATTGCTCTCAAAAGCTGTACATTGTTTTGATCCAAGAGATCTACTTCCTGGTCCGGTACAGTCCCAGATTCCTGCACACCAACTACCCCACTTTCTACCTCGCTAACTCAAAGGACAAAACCAGGGGAGTAGCTATTCTCTTCTCCAAAAACAGTAATTTTGGCAGTCGGAACTCAGGGACCCAGAGGGGAGGTTTATCCTGGTCAAGGGCACGATCGAGGGCCACCTATACTCCTTAATTTTGTATTACGCTATCAATAAAGGGCAGGTTGACTTCTTTCAATCACTATTCAAAAGGTTACGCCCACATCTAGAGGGAAGGTGATATTTGGCGGGGACTCCAATGTAGCATTCGATCAAGGGTTTGACAAGTCCAAACCCCTCTCAGCCCAACTCACCCACCCTACGAAGGCCGATATCAGGATAGCTAAACTTTTACACTCCCACAATCTAGTTGACGCTTGGAGGGAACTGAACCCTGGCAAACAGGATTATACCCATTTCTCTAGCCCTCACCAATCATGCCCTAGAATTCACCATATTCTAATGCTCCCCCACCCTTATCCCTTTTGCACATAGTGCTGCCATATTAGATACCCCCCTATCAGACCACTCAATAGTAGTCCTCTCTCTAAGACCTTTTTCAGCCAAAAGACCCATTTCACACTGGTCTCTAAACAAATCAATTCTAAGCGACCCAATTCAAACCCAAATTATCGAGAATGCCCTCAAAGAATACTTTGTTCTAAATGATGTAGACATCATCTCCCTGGAGTCTTTATGGGTGGCTCATAAAGTGACAATTAGGGGCAAAATTATCCAGATAGCAACCCAACTCAAAAGGGAGTGTCAATCCACTGTAGCAAAACTTGAGCAGGCATTTTCACAAAGGAAAAAGAGCATAAGAAACACCCAACAAAGGAATCCCTAACACATTTAGACAAGGTCAGACTGGAGCTTAATTTGGCCTTACGGCTAAAGCAGAAAAACAGATCCGCTGGAGTGGAGTAAAGTTCTACGCCCAGAAAGATCGTATAGATTGTATGTTAGCTTCCAAACTTTCATCCCAATTGAGATCTCACACCATTCCCAAAATCAGAGTCCCAGGGTGGCCCCCCATCGCCAACCCAAACAAGATACTGGAGGCGTTCTATGAGTTCTACTCCAAGATCTACAGCTCGAAATCCAGGGATGTAGGACCAAGATTCTCTGACTTCATAAATGATCTCCCTTTGCCACACCTCTCCCCTACTCATAGAAAATTGCTAGAAGCCCCCTTTACAGTAGAAGAGATTCTGGAGGCCATCAAGGACCTAAAAAAGGGATCCGCTCCTCGTCCAGATGACCTCTCGATCCCATATTACAAGGCCTTTGCAGAAACTTTAGCCCCATTCATGGGCAAATTCTTCAACTACAAAACTAAAGGTAACCCCCTAGACCCCACACTAAACATTGCCTACATCACGGTGCTTCCCAAACCGGACCAAAATCCAGAAGAAGTTGGAAATTATAGACCATATCCCTTATTAACAAGACCTGAAGATACTCACAAAGATTTTAGCCAACCGTCTAGCCTCTTTCATAGGTCTCTACATTCATAAGGACCAGGTGGGATTCATCCCAGGCAGACAGGGCCCGGACCAGACCAGAAGGGCCATAGATGTAATTTCCATTCTTCATTCTAACTGGGATAAGGGCCCTAAACAGAAAGGAATGATACTCTCTCTAGACTTACACAAGGCATTTAATTCCGTGGAGTGGCCATACATTTTTCACTATTTGAACACTGGGGTTTCGGCCAACAATTCATAGGTATTCTCCATGCTCTATGTAAAGAGGGGGGAATACAACTGGGCAAACCAAAAAAAGGGCCCTAAACAGAAAGGAATGATACAATAGCAACGACTAACGCAGCCACCATCAAGGTGTTCACACACCAGCAATGAGCATTTAATTCCGTGGAGTGGCCATACATTTTTTCACTATTTGAATTACTGAAATAAATCAAGGCGTATAGCATCAAACACTGAATAGAGCTATACAAACAGCATCAAACGAATAGATCAAACAATATAAAAATATAGAATCCACATCCCATGTGTCAAAATAAATGGATAAAAATAGTGCAATAAAACTATAAGTGGCAATAAATATTCAAGTGAAAAATAAATAATATATAAATAGCAAATAACGTGTAAATTGCAATAAAAATACTAGTGCAAAAAGGCAATCCGTGAATAAATAGACCTGTGCATTTAAAAACAAAAGGCACAAATAAACCTGTGTACAATAAATAAATAAATAAATTGCCGTGAGTCCAAGATAAAGGTGTTTAACCACTTCAGCCCCGGACCAATTGGCAGCCAAAGGACCAGGCCCCTTTTTGCAATTCGGCACTGCGTCGCTTTAACTAACAATTGCGCGGTCATGCGACGTGGCTCCAAAACAAAATTGGCGTCCTTTTTTTCCCACAAATAGAGCTTTCTTTTGGTGGTATTTGATCGCCCCTGCGGTTTTTATTTTTTGCGCTATAAACAAAAATAGAGCGACAATTTTGAAAAAAATGCAATATTTTTTACTTTTTGCTATAATAAATATCCCCAAAAAATATATAAAAAAACATTTTTTTTCCTCAGTTTAGGCCGATACGTATTCTTCTACATATTTTTGGTAAAAAAAATCGCAATTAGCGATTATTGATTAGTTTGCGCAAAAGTTATAGCGTTTACAAAATAGGGGATAGTTTTATAGCATTTTTATTAATATTTTTTTTTTTTTTTATTAGTAATGGCGGCGATCAGCGATTTTTATTGTGACTGCGACATTTTGGCGGACACATCGGACATTTTTGACACATTTTTGGGACATTTGTCATTTATACAGAAATCAGTGCTATTTAAATAGCACTGATTCCTATGTAAATGACAGTTGTAGTTAGGGGGTTAACCACGAGGGGGCGGGGAGGAGTCAGTGTGACGTGTTGTGTTGTGGTTACTGTAGGGGGGCGTGGCTGTACGTCTGACGTCATTGATCGGCGTTCCCGATGACAGGGAACCGCCGATCACTGACAGTCAGTGTAGGAAGCGCGGGGAGAGGTTTGTTTACATAGACCTCTCCCCGTTCTTCCGCTCCGTAACCCGATCGCGGGATACCAGCGGCGATCGGGTCCGCTGGTCCCGCGGCCGTGGTCACGGAGAGCTCCCGACCGGGTCGCGGGGGCGCCGCTGGCGGCGCGCGCGCGCCCCCCGGGCAGGCAAATTAAAGGGGACGTACAGGTACGTCCTTTTGCCTGCCCGTGCCATTCTGATGACGTATATCTACAGGAGGCGGTCGGGAAGCGGTTAAAATTGAAAACAAGTCTTGTGCAATCAAACAGGTATTTCCATATATAGTGTACAATTCATAAGTAATCTCCAGGTGAAGTGCTGGGTTTTGTATTCATAATAGTCTTTAAGAGATAAACGTGGTGCTCCTTTTCATGCAGATGTCCTAGGCTGTTTCCCCCAACCCCTTACCTTATAGGTAAGGAAAATCAACCTTAATGGGCTTGGGCATCCACCTCCTCCGGATCTGATCCTCTGGCTGCGTCCCTGCCAGCTCCTCTCAGGTGGACATGTGAGCAGACAGATTGAAGCGCTCCATTGTGTAGTATTTCAAAAGATTTATTATAAATAAGCAGCAGATAACTTACAGTGTATGAAGAGTTAATGCAGCGGTGGATAAAAACAGTGTGGGCTCCCGGCCGAGATCCCACACAACTGAACGTCACCAGGCTCTCCTCTCCTTACGCGTAAGGGGTTGGGGGAAACAGCCTAGGACATCTGCATGAAAAGGAGCACCACGTTTATCTCTTAAAGACTATTACTAATACAAAACCCACCACTTCACCTGGAGATTACTTATGAATTGTGCACTATATATGGGAATACCTGTTTGATTGCACAGGACTTGTTTTCAATTTTAAACACCTTTATCTTCGACTCACTGCAATTTATTTATTTATTTATTGTACACAGGTTTATTTGTGCCTTTTGTTTTTAAATGCACAGGTCTATTTATTCATGGATTGCCTTTTTGCACTAGTATTTTTATTGCAATTTACACGTTATTTGCTATTTATATATTATTTATTTTTCACTTGAATATTTATTGCCACTTATAGTTTTATTGCACTATTTTTATCCATTTATTTTGACACATGGGATGTGGATTCTATATTTTTATATTGTTTGATCTATTCGTTTGATGCTGTTTGTATAGCTCTATTCAGTGTTTGATGCTATACGCCTTGATTTATTTCATTAATTTCTTTGGACGCTTTGTCTGGAGCCACCCTTGTTGGACGATTCCCCTTGGAGTGGTGGACTTTTAATAGCGCCACATTTTTTATCCGATCAGTAATTTTAATGCACTCTTGTTACATTTTTAGCTAGTCTTTTTTATTCATACCATTTTTATGCTAGCGCCCCATTATTTATATATTTTATTTATATATTTATTCTCCATGCTCTATATTCCTCCCCAAAAATGTTCCATATCCATGGCCATTATTCAGTTCCTTTAAATATTTCCAGGGGAACTAGACAGGGATGCCCTCTCTCCCCCCTGATTTTTACTATCACAATTGAATCACTAGTGGTGGCCATTCGACACAACAAAAATATACAAGGGGTTTTCTGTGGTCTCCAGACCCACAAATGTGACTTATTTTCAGATGACATCCTCATGTTTATCATATCCCCCTTGACTTCGCCTCCCAACCTGTGAAAAGTTCTTAAAGATTTCTCGGAGATCTCAGGCCTTATAATCAACCATTCTAAATCCCAGACCCTCAACATATCACTTTCCCCAGAAGAAGTCCCTCCCCTACAAAATTCATTTGAGTTTGCTTGGAGTAAATCATCCATCAGATATCTGCGAATAACCCTTACAGATAAAATTGGAAACCTATACTCAGTCAACTATCCCCCTATGTACAAAAAACTTGAAAAACTGGTCCAAAGGGGAACTATCCTGGCTAGGCAAAATTAATTCAATTAAGATGATGCTCCTCCCTAGAATGCTGTACTTGTTCTGAGCCCTCCCCATTTTGGTCAGGAAGGACCACCTAAGATCCTTCCAAAGCAAAATAATTAAATTCGTCTGGGGTGGCTTGGGCTGCAGGATTCCCCATAGGACCTTATTTCAACCTAAATTTAAATGAGGGCTGGGCCTACCCAACCTCCTATGGTATTTTCAATAAGCTAGATTAGCTCAGTTGTCCACGGTTTATTAAAAATTTGAAAAACCAGACTGGATCTAACTTGAAAGACAGGCAGTCTCATCCTTCACTCTCTACTTCCTCCTCTGGGTTCCCCCCAAGGAGCAACCACCAACTTTATCTCCCATCCTATTGCAAGCCCTTGCCCTATGGGACATATTGAGACCCTTGACCTCCCTGACCTCAGATTACCACCCACTGGTGCACATTTTCCACAACCCCCCGACTTTCCTCCAGGTCGAGACATAAGGTCATTCAGGTGGTGGTTGGACAAGGGAATGTACTGGATTGGTCACTTCTTTAATTCCATGGTCCCTATATCCTTGAGATACTATGTGAGCACTCTGGAACTACCGAACTGGTAAAGCTTCAGACACAGAAAACAACAATTTTTTCTAATTTTACTAATTTCCTAAACAAAATATGGACCAACAAACCAAACCCCCACTCCCTTACAGCCTATGAAAGATAGTGCAGTCAGCCAGGGGAACTAAGGGGTGGCATCACAGTAATCTACCAGTCTCTTGCCAACCCAACTGACAAATCCTCCTACATAACAGCCTGGGAAGATGAACTTCAGATATATTGGAATATTGAAAAGTGGCAGAGGGTCCACTCCAGATCTTATGCTGGTTTACTAAACATCTCCCTAAAGCCCCATACACACGGTCGGATTTTCCGATGACCAGTTCCGTCGGATCATTTCCGTCTGACTTTGTCCGATGTTGGTGTTGCGTACACACGGTCGGACAACGTTGTCGGAATTTCCGGTCTTCAAGAACGTCGTGACGTAAGTCGTCTTCCACGAGACTAGAAAAGGGAAATTCAGCACCACGTCCCACACCCGTTGGGCTACTTCTGCTGATTTCGTGTTTATCGCGAGTTAGTTGAAGTTTGGGGACTTACGATTCGCACTTCTCAGTTTTGTGACTCAGATCGTTACTGCTCTTCAGTTTGTGCTTGTCGTGCGTATCTGTTTATTAGTGCGTGTAGTCAGTTCGCATTTGTTGGCCATTGCGGCCTATATCTTGATATAGGACGCTTTGATTTTCACTGCTTATTGTCTGCTCGTTTCTGGCATTCATTTCGTTCTTTCAGGCCTTGCTGTTTATCGGTGCTTTCTGTTTGTCCGTTCTGACCAGCCGACCGTTTGTGAGCGATATTTCCCATACGTACTCGTCGCCGAGTTCATGCTGTACGCGGAATTGGTGTCGGGCTTTTAGCTTTGAGCCAAGACCCGTCCATGAACAGAGTGACGAGGAGTATGTGGACCAAGAATTGGTTGCTTCAGCGTGATCAGTTCTCGCACATGCCTTTGCTTCGTGAGATCCGGGAGAATAATCCTGATGATTTCAGGAACTTTCTCCGGATGACGGACCCCGTTTTTCACCGTCTTTTGGCTTTGCTGACCCCTTTTATCAGCCAGCAGGATACCTGCATGAGACAAGCCATCACTCCGGAGCAGAGGCTTGTTGCCACGTTGAGGTACTTGGCGACAGGGAGAAGCCTTCAGGATCTGAAGTTCTCCTCAGGTATCTCTCCCCAGGCCCTGGGAATCATTATTCCAGAGACCTGTTCTGCCATCATCCAGGTCCTGCAGGAGGACTATATTAAGGTAACATTTCTACTTTACCATTCCCTTCTATGTATGCTCTGTTTGCTAATGTCTTGTATTTTTGACCTCCTTCCCTAATTACCATGATTGCAATATGCTCTAATATGCTGTGCCCCTTTTCTCCTTCCTGCATTTTTCCTTCACTTACCTCCCCAGCATGCTCTTCTGGCCCAATAGACACCTATGGCCTAGTCCCTTAAGCAATGTATTTTGTCTGCTGCATAGTATTGTTTTCCCCCAAACACCCCCTAAAATATGCATAAATGTTTGCTGTGTGTTTTACTTCATGCAGAGCCCCTTTTGTTTCCCCTTTTTTTTTGGGGTGGGGGTGCCAAACTCATTAGGAACCCCCTCCCCCTACTGCTCTGTCAGATGCTACCAATCCTCTATCTGCTGGCTTTCCCAAGGTCAATACACACTATATACCTACCTCTTTATAGTGGGCATCTTTAGGAATGAATTCAGCAAAGCATGTAGTGCAAGGGGCTGGCTCCCTACTTTCCATTTCCTATTTTTTTGGGTTCTTTCCCTCCTATTAGCTTGCTAGGTAATTGCAGAATGTCAAAATGTGCTTCCATATTTTTTTGGGGTGGGGGGTGGTATTTGGAATGTTCTTTTATGTTTCCTGTGGGCTGCCAATAGTGTTAAGTTAAGGAGGGTCTGGCCAAACTAGCACACATTATTGAGCCATTTGGCAATCAATGAAGTGCAGAGGGTTACCTGTCCAAAGCCCCCCCCCCCCCCAAACCCCTAGTTATTGTCAATGGCCCATCAGAAGTGGGGGGATTGATGGGGGGTGAGTAATCTGCTAGGGGGACCCTCTACTTTTGGGTGCAAATACTTTCCA
>JAQSEC010000973.1:0-11836 GCA_028564925.1 Lithobates sylvaticus
GGCCATGCTGCAGCGGCTGAACACGCAGCAGAGGGCCATCAATGAGTACCTGTGCGACTACGGCACCAGGACAGGGTCAGGGGAGCTCGTTTTTTTCCCCACGCCAGTGGTCCATGATCAGGGATGCATGCACTGTCCTGTCACCATTTGAGGAGGCCACAAGGATGGTGAGCAGTGAAAGTGCATGCATCAGTGACACTGTACCTCTTGTCCACCTGTTGGAGCACACGCTGCATGGAATAATGGACAGGGAACTTGAGGAAGAACAGAGGCAGGAAGAGGAGGACTTCCTTGCCTCTCAAGGCCCCCTTTATCCTTTATCTGCTGTCCCACCGATCACACAGGAAGAGAACGAGGAGGATTGTGTATGCATGGAGGTGGAGGCTGGCACTCAGCATCAGCAGTAGCAGTCTTTTAGGGATGATTTACAGTCCCAAGAAACCCGTGGACTTGTACGTGGCTGGGAGGAGGTGGCTGCGGATCATGTCGTCCTTAGTGACCCAGAGGACTCCGGACCGAATGCCTCAGCTAACCTACGCTGCATGGCCTCCCTGATCCTGCAAAGTCTGCGGAAGGATCCTTGTATTCTTCAGATCAAGGAGAGGGATCATTACTGGCTGGCAACTCTCCTTGATCCACGGTACAAGGGTAAGGTTGCAGACCTTATCTTGCCATCGCAGAGGGAGCAGAGGATGAGACATCTCTGGGAGGCCTTGCAGAAAGGTCTGTGCAACGCGTCTCCAGAGACTGGGAGGTTACAAACTCCTGGTCCTGGACAACGTGTTGCTGAGGCTTCGGTCAGTCACAGAAGGGTTGGTGGAGAAGGTGGCCATCTGACCGATGCGTTCAGACAATTTTTTAGTCCGCAGCCCCAAGGTATGAACGGATGCAGCAACCATCGCCAACGTCTGATTTACATGGTGCAGGAATACCTAGGGGCAAGGTCAGACTTGGACACCTTTCCCCCCAAAAATCCTCTGGGTTACTGGGTCTTGAGGATGGATCACTGGCCAGAGCTTGCACAGTATGCAATTGAGCTACTGGCCTGTCCTGCATCCAGCGTTCTTTCGGAACGCACATTCAGTGCTGCTGGATGCTTTGTAACCGATCACAGGGTGTGCCTGTCCACCGACTCGGTTTATCGACTGACCTTCATAAAGATGAATCAGTCTTGGATCACCACCAGCTACCAAGCACCTGAATCTGATGTAACCAAATAATTTTTTTTGAAATGTCACATCCCTTCAAGACTGTCTATGCTGATGCTGAGTGACTATCCTGTTATGTTGACTGACTATCCTCTTCCTCCTCAATGATCCTGTTGATAGCTTGGAAGAACATTTTTGGTTCTGGGCGCCACCACCAGTGGCTAAGGCCCATTTTTTCAGCCCCTGTTTAATAGGGGCATGTAATTAAAATTTTTGATGCAATGCTTTGCAGCAGGGCTCATTCCTGCACTCCAACTAGAGTATCTGGGAGAGGTTGCAGTGTCGTGGCACCAGCACCAGTGCCTAAAGCCCAATTTTTCAGCCCCTGTTTAACAGGGGCATGTAATTACAATTTTTGATGCAATGCCTTGCAGCAGGGCTCATTCCTGCAATCCAACTAGAGTTTCTGTGAGGTGTTGCAGTGTTGTGGCACCAGTGCCTAAGGCCCAATTTTTCAGCCCCTGTTTAACAGGAGCATGTAATTACAATTCTTGATATAATATTTCACAGCGGGGCCCGTTCCAGCGCCCACCGAGAGTAACTGTGAGGACTTACAGTGTTGTGGCACCAGCACCACCACCACCACCAAAGGCCCAATTTTTCTACCACTGTTCAACAATGGCATGTAATTACAATTCTTGATATAATAGTTCACAGAAGGGCGCTCCAGCGCCCACCAAGATTCACTTTGAGGCCTTACAGTGTTAACTTGTGGCAACACCAACACTTTAGGGCCAAATTTCTGCAGAGCATATAGTGCAGGCCCCTACTTTCAAACATCCAACTTACAAACGTCTACTACTTGCAAACGGAAGGAGACAACAGGAATTGAGATGAAAAAGACGGCCCAAAAAATTATACAGGGGTGATAACCCTTCCCTATGTTTTCCAAAAAGCTTAAAAATAGATTTTTGGACTGGAGCTACACTTTAAAAATGAATCAGTTAAAAATTACAAACAGATTCTACTTAACACAACAAACCAACATAGTCCCTGTCTTGTTTGCACCGCCTGTATACTGCTGTTCTGAGTATATAGGGCCTGGGGGGCACACGCCTTTCCTTTTTTTAATTTGGGTACGGGGTTCCCCTTAATATCCGTACAAGACCCAAAGGGGCTGGTAATGGGCAGGGGGGCTACCCATGCCATTTTTCTCAATGATTTTCATCCACATTGCCGGAACCAGACATTACATTAAAACCGCAAGCAGTTTTAAATTACTTTTTTTCCATTAAATGTCATTTTGTGCAGGGACTATTCTAAACACGGAAAACCTGTGCCACTTCACAGGCATACTATAGACACCCCCCAGGCACAATATTTAAAGGAATATTTCACTTTTTTGTTTTCACTTTAAGCGTCATTAAAATCGGTGCTCCCAAAAAAACGTCCGTTTAAAAAAAAAAATTAGCATTGATCCATGTCCCCTGGGGCAGGAGCCAAGTCCCCAAACCATTTTTAGGACAATAACTTGCATATTAGCCTTTAAAATTAGCACTTTTGATTTTGAACGTTCGAGTCCCTTAGACTTTAATGGGGTGCTAAAGTTCGCAAAAAATTTCAGTCCGTTCGCAGGTTCTGGTGCGAACCGAACCGTGGGGTGTTCCGATCACAGGTCAATATAAATCACACAAATAGGAAACATAAGGGGAATACAAAGACACTGAAAGGCACTGAATGTCAAATGAGCCAACCTCCCTAAACTACGACCCTTGCTAGAAGATATAAATTGGGATAAAATCTTAGGAACAAAAAACACGGAGGAGAGATGGGTTTGCTTTAAGAGCGTATTAAATAAGGGCATTTAGCCAGTGCATCCCATTGGGAAATAAATTTAAAAGAGCGAACAAAAGTGCTGGATGGCTTAACTTGCAAAGGAGAAGGCCTTCAAGAAATACAAGGCTGAGGGATCATCATCAGCATTCGGACTTACAAAGAATGCAACAAGAAATGTAAGGGTGCAATTAGGGTGGCTAAGATAGAACATGAAAGACACATAGCATCGGAGAGCAAAACAAATCCCAAGAAATTCTTTAAGGTGTATAACACGCCTTTTTTCACCCTTAAAATTGGGCGCAAATAGTGCGTGCGTGTTATACACCGATACTGCAATTTGGGCTGCCTAGGAGGGAATGGGGAGGGGGGCGGGACGAGAGCCATCAGATACAGCAAGAACCTCCTGTTTACTCAGCAGCCTCAGTAATAGGAAGCCGGCATTGGACCGGTGTTCTGTATATCATAGAAGCCGCTCCAGGAGGCAGGACTTTGTATTAAAGAGGCTGCCGAGTAAAGAGGATATTCTCGCTGTATGTAATCTGACAGGGCTCATCCTGCCCCCCCTCCCTGTCGCCTCCAAGGCAGCAGTAATCTGAGGTGAGGCTGCAGATGGGCACTGATCAGGCTGCATTGATGGGTAATTGTGAGGCTGCAGATGGGCATTGATCAAGCTGCATTGATGGGCAATTCTGAGGCTGCAGATGGGCATTGATCAAGCTGCATTGATGGGCAATTGTGAGGCTGCAGATGGGCACTGATCAAGCTGCATTGATGGGCAATTGTGAAGCTGCAGATGGAATTGATCAGGCTTCAGATGGGCAATGGTGAGGCTGAATTGATGGGCACTGACCCTTGATTTGCTTCAAAGTTCTTTATTTAAAACAATTAGTTTTCCCTGAAACTTCCCTCCTAAAATGAAGGTGTGTGTTACACACCTGTGCATGTTATATGCCGATAAATACAGTATATAAACAGTAAAAGAGGGAGGAAAGACCTTATTGGCCCCATAAAGAATGATGAAGGAGATCTGGTTACTAAGGATGGAGAGATGGCGAAGGTATTGAATTTATTCTTCTTCTCAGTCTTCACAAGGTTTTCGGGGGGCTTCACTAACCAAATCTGCAGTGTTTATCCTCATGACACATCTCAGGAAGCACCCTTATGGCTAACAGGAAAGAAATAGAAATAGACTTGGAAAACTTAACACTAATAAGTCACTGGCACCAGATGGCTTGCACCTTAGGGAACTCAGTCAAGTAATTGACAGACCATTGTTCCTAATTTTTACTGACAGTCTACTGACTGGAATGGTACCAGCTGATTGGAGAAAAGCCAATGTAGCACCAATATTTAAAAAAGGGCCATAATACATCACTGGGAATTACAGACCAGTTAGCCTAAAATCAATAGTATGCAAGCTCTTGAAGGGGATAAGGGACTATATACAAGATTTTAGTAATGAAAACGGTATCATTAGCAGTAATCAGCATGGATTCATGAAGAATCGTTCTTGCCAAACCAATCTACTAACCTTCTATAAGGAGATGAGCTGCCGTCTAGATAAAGGAAGGCCTGTAGACGTGGTGTATCTGGATTTTGCAAAAGCATTTGACTGTAAAGTTCGGGTCCGTACCGGACTTTTGGGTGTCCGGGTCTCCGGACCTGGACCCGAACCCGAACAATTGACTGTGTGTTCAAATGGTATGGTTCGGGTCCGGTGTTCGGCAATATAGATGTCCAATGGCGCCTTTTTAAAAGCTGCAGGGCAGCCAATCCACGTTAGTTTCACTAGTGTGCCCTTAGAAGCCATCACAGCCATGCCTACTAATGGCATGGCTGTGATTGGCCAGTGCAGCATGTGACCCAGCCTCTATATAAGCTAGAGGCACACAGCACAGCACGTCACTCTGCTTTACACAGTGTAGGGAAAGTTGCTTGGCTGCTGTGAGGGAAAGAATTACATGCTAGGAGTCAGTCCACATTCCTGAAATATCTTCTAATTAGTAAGCGATCTACATAGCTAGAGAGTGTAGGTCAAGGTTCCTGTGTCTGCTTTGAGGGAGAGAGAATTATTCAGAAATCAATTCTAAGACCTGGTTGGGTTGCAGTGCACAGTCTTTTTACACTGCCATGAGCCCAGTGCCAGACAAAATATAACTTTTATCTGCAAGCTCAGTGCACCAGCACTGCATATGTTACTGTGAGATACACCCTACTCTGGGTGTATTCTGCTATTGCAAAAACATTGCATTGCAAAAAAATAAAATTTTGCAGTGTTTTCTGCATGTTTGCAGGAGTGTGTGATCTATTTTTCTTCGATTGTGCTATTCCAAAAAAAAAATTGGAGTGAAATTTTTTTTTTTCATAGCATTTTCTGCAGTTTTTAAGATACACGCGGTACATACTCTGGGTGTATTCTGCTATTGCAAAAACATTGCAAAAAAATAAAATTTTGCAGTGTTTTCTGCATGTTTGCAGGAGTGTGACATATTCGATCGATCGATCGAGTGAAAAATAGTTTTTTTCATAGCATTTTCTGCATTTTTGCAGTTTTTGAGATACATGCTGTACATACTGTGGGTGTATTCTGCTATTGCAAAAACACCCATTTAGGGCAAGATCATAAATTTTGAAAATATGAGGAGATCGTCAAAAAAGGGACGTGGCCCCGGTCATGGTGCTGCTGGTGGAGCTCCTGTTGCAGGGAGAGGACGTGGTCGATCTGTGCCAGCTACACGCACAAGTGAAACACCTTCCTCAGGTGCGAGTAGGCGACAGAGCCTGCAGCGGTATTTCGGCGTGCCTAATGAGGCTGTACGAATGTTGAGGCCAAGACAAGTACAGGCGATAGTAGATTGGGTTGCTGACAGTGCCTCCGGTTCCTTCACATTGTCTCCCACCCAGTCTCCTGATGAAAGTTCAGAGTTGGCACCTGCAGCCGATGTCCATCAGTCTTTCACCTCACCCCCTTGCAAATCAGCCAATCAGTCTGAGCCCCAAATCATGCAGCAGTCTCTTCTGCTTTTTGATGACTTTGTTAGCAGGGTTTCCCAGGGCCATCCACCTAGTCCTGCCCCAGAAGTGGAAGAGATTGTGTGCACCGATGCCCAACCACTTATGTTTCATGATGAGTACATGGGAGGACCATCACAGCACGTCTCGGATGATGACGAAACACAGGTGCCTACTGCTGCTGCTTTCGCCATTGTGCAGACCGACAAGGAGGGCAGGGGTGAAGACTGGGTGGAAGAAGATGTGGAGGACGATGAGGTCCTTGACCCCACATGTAATCAACGTCATGCAGGTAACCAGTGTAGTTCGGAGGAAGAGGCGGTGGTCGCACAGAGCCACCAGCACAGCAGAAGAGGGAGCAGGGTGCAAAAGCGGAGCGTCCATCCCCTAGACAGTACGTCTGCTACTGCCCAACGCAGCAAGGGACCGAGCACACCAAAGCCAGGTCCAAGGAGTTCCCTAGCGTATCAGTTCTTCAGACAATGTGCTGATGACAAGACACGAGTGGTTTGCATGCTGTGCAATCAGAGCCTGAAGCGAGGCATAAGCGTTCTCAACCTGAGCACAACCTGCATGACCAGGCATCTAAGTGCAAAGCACGAGATGCAGTGGAGTAGACACCTCAAAAACCAAGAAAGGTCTCTGGCTCCTCCTGCTTCCTCTTCTGCTGCAGTCTCGGCCTCTTCATCCACCTCTGTAGTGACAGTGGCACCTGCCAACCCGCAAACAGAGGATCTGCCAGCAACACTACCACCTGGGTCACCAACCATCTCCACAATGTCCCATGGAAGCGTTAAGCTCTCTATCTCCCAAACACTGGAGCGGAAGAGGAAGTACCCCCCTAGCCATCCGCGATCCCTGGCCCTGAATGCCAGCATTTCAAAATTCCTCACCTTTGAAATGCTGTCATTCCGTCTGGTGGAGACGCATAGTTTTAAAAGGCTGATGGCATTGGCTGTCCCACAGTACGTCGTGCCCAGCCGCCACTACTTTTCCAGGCGAGCTATCCCTTCCCTGCACAACCAAGTGGGGGACAAAATCAGGTGTGCACTGCGCAACACCATCTGTGGCAAGGTCCACCTAACTACGGATGCGTGGACCAGTAAGCACGGTCAGGGACATTATATCTCCCTAACAGCACACTGGGTAAATGTAGTGTCAGCTGGGCCTGAGGCGGATAGCAGTTTGACGCATGTCCTTCCACCACCGAGGATTGCAGGGCGCTTCAGTTTGCCTCCTGTTGCTAACTCCTCCTACTCCGCCTCCTCATCCTCTACCGCCTCCTCATCCGGTCAGCGTAACACCTTCACCACCAACTTCAGCACAGCCTGGGGTAAACGACAGCAGGCAGTTTTAAAACTTTTCTGTTTGGGGGAAAAACCCCACACCACGCAGGAGTTGTGGAGGGACATGGAACAACAGACCGATGAGTGGTTGGTGGCAGTGAGCCTCAAGCCCGGCCTGGTGGTGTGCGATAATGGGCGAAATCTCGTAGCAGCTCTGGGCCTAGCCGGTTTGACGAACATCCCTTGCCTGGCGCATGTGCTGAACTTGGTGGTCCAGAGGTTCCTTAAAAATTACCCCCATATGCCAGAGCTGCTGCAGAAAGTGTGGGCCGTCTGTGCGCACTTTCGGCGTTCTCACCCTGCTGCTGCTCGCTTGTCAGCACTGCAGCGTAACTCCGGCCTTCACACTCACTGCCTCATATGTGACGTGCCCACAAGGTGGAACTCAACCTTGCACATGCTGGCCAGACTGTGCGAGCAGCAGCAGGCGATAGTGGAGTGGAGTTCCAGCTGCAGCACGCACGCGTGAGTCGCTCTGTGGAACAGCACCACTTCACCACCAATAACTGGGCCTCCGTGCGAGACCTGTGTGCCTTGTTGCGCTGTTTCGAGTACTCCACCAACATGGCCAGTGCCGATGACGCCCTTCTCAGCGTTACTATCCCAGTTCTATGCCTCCTTGAAAAAACGCTTCAGGAGATGATGGAAGAGGAGGAGGAGGAGGAAGAGGGATAATTTCCAAGGCTTTCAGGGCAGTCATTCACAAGTGGCTACGAGGGTGGGTTCCTGCACCAACAAGCGCCAGGTACACAATTGTCCGGCAGCAAGGGCACAGTTCTGGAGGATGACAAGGTGGAGGATGAGGAGGAGATGGAGGAGGAGGAACCATGTTCACAGCAGGGTGGCACCCAGACCAGCTCATGTCCATCACTGGTGCGTGACTGGGGGGATACAGAGGACACAGACGATACACCTCCCACAGAGGACAGCTTTTCTTCTGGGCAGCCTGGCACACATGAGTGATTACATGCTGCAGTGTCTCCGCAACGACCGCCGAGTTTCCCACATTTTAACTGGTGCTGATTACTGGGTGGCCACCCTGCTGGATCCCCGTTACAAGGACAACGTACCGTCCTTAATTACCTCACTGGAGCATGATCGTAAGATGCGCGAGTACAAGCGCACGCTGGTAGACACGCTGCTGGTGGCATTCCCACTTGACAGCGGGGGTACGGTGGAAGCACAAGGCGAAGGCAGAGGAGGAGGAAGAGGTCGCCAACGCAGCCGGGGCACCGCCAGCACCTCGGAAGGCAGGGTTAGCATGGCCAAAATGTGGAAAAGCTTTGTCAGAACGCCACAACAACCAGCACCACCAGCTGAGATGGAACCTCTTAGCAGGAGGCAGCATTTCACCAACATGGTGGAGCAGTATGTGTGCACACGCCTACACGTACTGAATGACGGGTCTGCCCCCTTCAACTTCTGGGTCTCCAAATTGGGCACATGGCCTGAGCTTGCCCTTTACACCTTGGAGGTGCTGGCCTGCCCTGCAGCCAGTGTATTATCTGAACATGTATTTAGCACAGCAGGGGGCGTTATAACAGACAAGCGCAGCCGCCTGTCCAGAGCCAATGTGGACAAGCTCACGTTCATTAAAATGAACCAGGCATTGATCCCACAGGACTTGTTCGTACCTTGTGCAGAATAGACATGTATACCGGTGTTCTGACAAAAACTGTCTGGCCATCGGATAGTGTCCGGCCACTTACTGCGCAGGCGCAGCGCTTGCGCAGTACGGAGGACAAGGAGATTCACAAAATCTCCGAAGATGAACGGCGCCTGCGCCGTGAGTGCAGGTTCAAGCCCCACCATCCAAGTGGACATACGGTAGCACATAGTAACAGGGCCCCTCACAGACTCGCTTCCCTCGCCATATTTCGGGCACGGCCTCGCTTGGCTCGGCTTCAACCTTGGATGATGTGGCTTGAACCTGGACTCACCGCGCATCTTCTTCGGAGAGTTTCATAATCCCCTTGTCCTACGTACTGAGCAAGCGCAGTACAGGGCGGACACTATGCGACGGGGGACAGAATTCGACACATCACCACCAGCCTTACCCAGCCATTGTTGTATTTTTGAACCAATGTTGGCTACCTCGTCCTCCTCCACCGCCGCTTCCACCTACACCACCACATCCACCGCGCCCCTAAACCTCCTACTCCATATGGACCTCGTCCTCCTAGGTCAAGATTATAATTTTTTTTTTTTTTTTTAATTTCCAAGTATTTTATTTTCCCACTATCTTATCCATTAAATTTAATAATTTTTTCCAGAAAGGGCGTATTCTGGGGCATTCCCACCATATGTGCGGCATCACGCCGTTGAGTTTCTGAGGTTCTTAATGACTTCCTGTACCTCTTCTGCTGAGAAGGGGGCCTCCAGTAGGGACTGAGCCGAACACCCCCCTGTTCGGTTAGCACCAGAACCCGCGAACAGACCTAAAGCTCGTGTGAACTTTCGAACCCTATTAAAGTCTATGGGACTCGAACGTTCAAAATCAAACTGCTAATTTTAAAGGCTAATATGCAAGTTATTGTCATAAAAAGTGTTTGGGGACCTGGGTCCTGCCCCAGGGGACATGTATCAATGCAAATTTTTTTTTTAAAAACGTCTGTTTTTTCAGGAGCAGTGATTTTAATAATGCTTAAAGTGAAACAATAAAAGTGTAATATTCCTTTAAATTTCGTACCTGGGGGGTGTGTATAGTATGCATGTAAAGGGGCGCATGTTTCCCGTGCTTAGAACTGTCCCTGCACAAAGTGTCATTTTTGCAAAAAAAAAGCTATTTAAAATCACTCGCGGCTATAATGAATTGCCGGCTCCCGTAATACAGAGAACAGTCATTCATTCATTGAAAGTCATTGATAAAAAAATAAAAAAAAGCGTGGGGGTTCCCCCAAATTCAATTACCAGGCCCTTCAGGTCTGCTATGGATATTAAGGGGAACCCTGCGTCAAATTAAAAACAAAAATGACGTGGGGTTCCCCCTAAATATCCATACCAGACCCTTCAGGTCTGGGATGGATTTTAAGGGGAACCCCACACCCAAAAAAAAAATGGCGTTGGGTCCCCCTCAAAATCCATACTAGACCCTTATCCGAGCACGCAACCTGGCAGGCCGCAGGAAAAGAGGGGGACGAGAGCGGCCCCCCTCCCTCCATCTTCTTCTTCTTCTGCATGACGTCAGAGGGCCGTCCACGCCCCCCTCTGACGTTATAGGGAAAGCCATAGGGAAGTCCCCATGATGTCCCTGTGCGTCAGAGGGGGGCGGGATCACCAGGTGGCCCCGCCCTCCATTATAAAAGACCTGTCAGACGAAGCGAAGCCTCACACAGGGGGAGCCTCCCATTGCGTGGAGCGGCCCGACACAGAAGAAGACACGCCGACGCCGTGGAAGAAGATGACGGACGAGAAGACCAGAGCAAGAAGCAGATCGGAGGAAGAAGAAGATGGAAGAAGATGGAAGAAGAGGATGGAAGAAGAAGATGAAGAAACCGAAGGATGAAGAAAGGAAGAAGACCAGAAGAAAGAAGATGAAAGAAGATTTTAATAAAGGAATTGTCAAAGACCGTCTCCTGTCATTTTTAAAATTTTTGTCACTTTTTTGGTGAAATGGTAGGGGTACTTTTGTACCCCCTTACCATTTCACACAGGGGGGAGGCCGGGTTTTGGGGGTCCCCTTGTTAAATGGGGCTTCCATATTCCGATAAGCCCCCCACCCGCAGACCCCCACAACCAATGGCCAGGGTTGTGGGGATGAGGCCCTTGTCCCCATCAACATTGGGACATGGTGCTTTGAGGGGTCACAGACCCCCAAAGCATCCTCCCAATGTTGAGGGCATGTGGCCTGGTACGGTTCAGGAGGGAGGGGGGGCGCTCTCGTCCCCCCTCTTTTTTCCTGCGGCCTGCCAGGTTGCATGCTCGGATAAGGGTCTGGTATAGATTTTGAGGGGGACCCCACACCATTTTTTTTTTTGGTGTGGGATTCCCCTTAAAATCCATCCCAGACCTGAAGGGTCTGGTATGGATATTTAGGGGGAACCCCACGTCATTTTTTTTTTTTAAAATTTGACGCAGGGTTCCCCTTAATATCCATAGCAGACCTGAAGGGCCTGGTAATTGAATTTGGGGGAACCCCCACGCTTTTTTTTTTTTTTTTAATGACTTTCAATGAATGACTGTTCTATGTATTACGGGAGCCGGCAATTCATTATATTTTTTTAACAAAAATATGTAGCAGAATACGTATCGGCCTAAACTGAGGAAAAAATATGTTTTTTTATATATTTTTGGGGGATATTTATTATAGCAAAAAGCAAAAAATATTGCATTTTTTTCTAAATTGTCGCTCTATTTTTGTTTATAGCGCAAAAAATAAAAACCGCAGGGGCGATCAAATACCACCAAAAGAAAGCTCTATTTGTGGGAAAAAAAAGGACGCCAATTTTGTTTGGGAGCCACGTCGCACGACCGCGCAATTGTCAGTTAAAGCGA
>JAQSEC010001602.1:0-11846 GCA_028564925.1 Lithobates sylvaticus
TTCCCAAGACCTCTCCTCAGGCCCACAGTTCTCCCAGTCAACAAGATAGAAACGTTTACCTCGGACGGTTCTAGAGGCAAGGATCTCTTTAACGGAGAAGATGTCGGAGGAGCCGGTGACCGGAGCAGGAGCGGTGACCTTGGGGGAAAAGCGATTAAGAACAAAGGGTTTGAGGAGAGAAACATGGAAGGAGTTGGGAATGCGAAGGGAAGGAGGAAGATGCAGTTTGTAGGACACGGAATTGATCCGAGCCTTGATCTTGAATGGGCCGAGGTAGCGGGGACCCAACTTGTAACTGGGGATGCAGAACCTAATGTACTTGGAGGAGAGCCACACCCTGTCGCCCGGGGAGAATACCGGAGGAGATCTTCTTTTGCTGTCAGCATGTTTCTTCATGCGAGAAGAGGCCAGGGCAAGCGACTTTTGAGTCTCTTTCCAAATGGACGATAGCTCTTGGGTGACTTCGTCTACAGCAGGAACTCCGGAAGAGGTGGGGAAGGGTAGGGGGGGTAAAGGATGACGGCCGTATACTACAAAGAAAGGTGATCTAGAGGAGGACTCAGACTCCTTCAGGTTGTAAGAGAATTCGGCCCAGGGCAAGAGGTCAGCCCAGTCGTCTTGACGAGCAGAGACAAAGTGTCGCAGGTAGGCCCCAAGGATTTGGTTGACTCTCTCCACTTGTCCATTGGACTGTGGATGGTAGGCAGAGGAAAAGTCCAGTTTGATTTTCAATTGACTGCAGAGGGCTCTCCAGAATTTAGATACGAACTGAACGCCTCTATCCGAGACGATGTGAGATGGAAGTCCATGAAGACGAAAAATCTGGAGGAAGAAATGTTTTGCAAGTACAGGTGCAGAAGGGAGACCTGGAAGTGGGACAAAATGCGCCATTTTGGAGAAGCGGTCAACGACCACCCATATGGCTGTATGGCCGTGGGAAGGAGGGAGGTCCGTGATGAAGTCCATAGCTATGTGGGCCCAAGGTTGTTCCGGCACAGGCAAAGGATGAAGAAGACCAGCAGGCTTTTGGTGAGGGGTCTTGTTTCGAGCACAAATAGTACAGGCCTGTACAAAGTCCGTCACATCCTTTTTAAGGAGGGCCACCAGTAATACCTGGAAATTAGTTGGGAGGACTTTTTGACTCCAGGATGACCAGCTAGTAGAGAGGAGTGGCCCCATTTGAGAATCTGAAGACGAAGACGAGGGGGGACCAAGGTTTTCCCAGGAGGAACTTGCACAAAAGAGGCAGGGGCAGAAGAGATCAGACACTCAGGGGGTATAATGTGTTGTACCGGAGAGTCGGACTCAGAAGTATCGGTGGAACGTGATAGGGCATCAGCCCTGACATTTTTGTCCGCGGGACGAAAATGGATCTCAAAATTGAAGCGTGCAAAAAACAAGGACCACCTAGCTTGACGTGGGTTTAATCACTGGGCAGACTGGAGGTAAGAGAGATTTTTGTGATCAGTGAAGATCGTGATGGGGTGAACGGATCCCTCAAGGAGATGTCTCCATTCCTCAAGTGCCAGCTTAATGGCCAATAATTCACGGTCTCCGATGGCGTAGTTCTTCTCGGGGGGAGAAAAGGTCTTAGAGAAAAACCCACAGGTAATGTTCTTGCCCTTAGAACCTTTCTGAAGAAGCACAGCTCCAGCTCCCACAGAGGAGGCATCGACTTCTAGGAGAAACGGTTTGAGAGGGTCAGGCCTGGACAAAACGGGTGCAGAGGCAAAGGCTGACTTAAGGCGGTTAAATGCCTCATCAGCTTGAGGAGGCCAGGACCTAGGATTCGCAGCCTTTTTGGTTAGCGCCACAATAGGCGCGACAATGGTGGAGAAGTGAGGAATAAACTGGCGATAATAATTGGCGAATCCGAGGAACCGCTGGATAGCCCGCAGTCCAGTAGGACGTGGCCAGTTTAGGACGGCGGAAAGCTTCTCAGGGTCCATTTGGAGACCTTGTCCAGAGACTACGTAACCCAGGAAGGGAAGACTGCGGCGTTCAAAGAGACATTTCTCTAGTTTGGCGTAAAGGTGATGATCCCGGAGCCGTTGGAGTACTTGACGGACATGAAGACGATGCACCTCCAAGCTAGAGGAGAAAACCAGGATATCGTCCAGATAGACAACAACACAAGAGTACAGCAAATCCCTGAAAATCTCATTAACAAAGTCTTGGAAAACCGCAGGAGCATTGCATAAACCGAAAGGCATGACGAGATATTCAAAGTGTCCGTCTCGGGTGTTAAAGGCGGTTTTCCATTCATCGCCTTTACGGATACGGATGAGATTATATGCGCCCCGGAGGTCCAGCTTGGTAAAAATTCTTGCCCCGCGCAAACGGTCAAAAAGTTCAGAGATAAGGGGCAGCGGATAACGATTCTTTACCGTGATTTTATTAAGACTACGATAGTCAATGCAGGGACGTAAGGTCCCGTCCTTTTTGGCGACAAAGAAGAACCCTGCTCCAGCAGGGGAAGAGGACTTGCGGATGAAGCCTCTCTTGAGGTTCTCCTGGATGTAGTCTGTCATGGCTTGTGTCTCCGGGATGGAGAGAGGGTAGATCCTGCCACGGGACGGGGTGGTACCAGGGAGGAGATCAATAGGGCAATCAAAGGGTCTGTGTGGTGGCAAGACCTCCGCTTGCTTCTTGCAGAACACGTCGGAAAAGTCCTGGTAAGGCTCGGGAAGACTAGGCAGAGCAGGAGCGAAGGAAACTTGTCTAATGGGTACCGCTTTGAGGCAGTGCCGGTGGCAGGAAGGACCCCAACTCTTGATGTCTCCCGAGGACCAGTCGAGGGTAGGAGAATGTAGCTGGAGCCAGGGTAGGCCCAAAAGGATCTCTGAGGTACAGCTGGGTAACACCAAGAAGCTAATCTTTTCATGATGGAGAACTCCAATCTTCATGAGAAGAGGTTCAGTGCGATATCGCACGATACAGTTCAGATTTTGACCATTTACAGAGGTGATGAAAAAGGGCTTGACGAGACGAGTAACTGGAACATTAAATTTGTTGATGAGTGAAGCTTCAATGAAGTTTCCTGCAGAACCGGAGTCCAGAAAGGCCACAGTGGAGAAAGAGGATCTCTTGGTCAGAGAAATCCGCACAGGTATGGTCAGACGGGGAGAGGAAAGCAAGAAAATAAATATTACAGGGTTAAGGTGAGCTTATAATGTTAAAAAGGATAGTGGTGCTACCTCAGTGATTTATAGGAAGGATATAAGCACAGATTTTATCTTAACTAAAAAACCTGGCAACAAAGGTATCCCTTATAATTGCCTATTATGTCACTTTTTAAAAATGTAAACTCGCACATTTATCCCCTACCATAAATTCGAACAATAAATATATTGGCTGTGTTACAAATAAACTATTTACAAAGAAGACATGATGAAGTGTTACTCATTCATTTCTATATTCCCACAGATCTGTGGGTTTTTGAATGGAGCTACAGAGGTGTGGAACAGCCCACAAGAAGTCCCATACGCCTACAAAGGAAGTGAATGGATTGGATATGACAACCCTAAGAGTTGGAAGATCAAGGTGAACATTGATAGATAGATAAGGTTGGGTTATTCCATGATAAATGGAGCATATGAGTTTAAGGAAATGTAGGGGTTGATTTACTAAAATCGGAGAGTGTAAAATCTGGTGCAGATGTGCATAGTAGCTAATCAGTGTCACGCTCCGGGTACAGCGGGGAACAGGAGGTGGATCCCCTATGCCAATGGGGAGATAGCACGGGTTGTATTGGAGGACCGGTTCTAATGTTGCTACTGGTTTTCACCAGAGCCCGCCGCAAGGCGGGATGGACTTGCAGCGGCGGTAGCAACCAGGTCGTGTCCTCCAATAGCAACTCGACCCCACTGACAGCTGAGACAAGCGCGGTACACAAGGATTAGGCAAAAGGAAGGTCAGACGTAGCAAAGGGTCAAGGCAGGTGGCAAAGGTTCGTAGTCGGGGGCAACAGCAAAGGTCTGGATACACAGCGGGAGCAAAACACACTAACGCTTTCACTGGGCACTAAGGCAACACAAGATCCGGCGAGGACAGGAAGGGGAAGTGGGTTTTTATTGATTTTGGGGGAAAACAGTAATTGGACCAGGCACCAATTGATTGTGCGCTGGCCCTTTAAGTGGGGGAACACTCGCGCGCGCGCGCCTGGGGAGCGGGAGCGCGCGCACGCCGGAAGGAGCGGGGGACAGGTGAGAGGAGTAGGATGCGATCCCCGGGCAGACCGAGGATCGCATCCCAGCAACGCTGCAGCGCCTGTGGTCAGGGGAGCTGACCGAGGCGCTGCAGGAGGAGAACGCCGTGAGCGCTCCGGGGTGGAGGAGATACCCGGAGCGCTCGGCGTTACAATCACCTATGCGGTTTTTATTTTTTGCGCTATAAACAAAAGAATAGGGACAAGTTTAAAAAAACACAATATTTTTTACGTTTTGCTATAATAAATATCCAATTTTTCTTTTTTTCTAAACAGATTTTTTCCTCAGTTTAGGCCGATATGTATTCTTCTGCATATTTTTGGTAAAAAAAAAAAATCGCAATAAGTGTATATTGATTGTTTTTTGCAAAAGTTATAGTGTCTACAAAATAGGGGATAGATTTATAGCATTTTTTTTTCTTTACTAGTAATGGCGGCGATCTGCAATTTTTATCATGACTGCGATATTGCGGCGGATACATCGGACACTTTTGACACATTTTTGGGACTATTTACAATTATACAGCGATCCGTGCTATAAAAATGCATTGTTTACTGTGTAAATGTGACTGACAGGCAAAGGGGTAAACACTAGGGGGTGATCGAGGGGTTAAATGTGTGTCCTAAGGAGTGATTCTAACTATAGGGGGAAGGGACTGACTGGAGGAGGTGACTGATCGGTGTCCCTATGTTTACACACACAGATCCACGTTCCTGCTCAGTTACTGGGCACTCGCATTGGGTTTCCAGTGACGCTGCGGGCGCGCGTGCCGCCTAGTGGCCCGGGAAGGCGATTACGTCATATGACAGCGGGCGGGCAGCTAGTGGTTAAACTACATTCAGACACCGCCCATGCAACACCAAATCAAAATCGATAAGAGGCAGTCCTTCTAAATATCTGTCCATCCTCCAGGAAGCCTGCTGTAGTGTCCACTAGGGGCAGCATTTGTCCATGAATCACCGCTATTTGACCCAGGTAAAATATTCAGTGACAGCTGGTCTTTGATCTTCTGTAACTCAGTCTTGTGTTTCTCAGCCTTTTACGGTGAAGTACCCCTGTCTCAAGAAAGTAATTTCTATTGTTTGGGTGTCATGGTTTATGTGTGTGTGTGTAATGTCATTATGTGTTTGTGATGGTTTTTGTTTGTGTGCAAAATCATCATCAAATGCAGCCTCACCAGTGTCCATCAACGCAGCCTCATCAGTGTCCATCAATGCAGCCTCACTAGTGTCCATCAATGTAGCCTCACCAGTGTCCATCAACGCAGTCTGATCAGTGCCCAACTGCAGCCTCACCATTGCAGCCTGATCAGTGTCCATCAATGCAGCCTCACCAGTGTCCATCAACACAGCCTCATAAGTGCCCAACTGCAATCTCACCATCGCAACCTGATCAATGCCCATCAATGCAGCCTGATCAGTGCCCAATGGCAGCCTCATCAGTGTCCATCAATGCATCCTCATCAGTGTCCATCAATGCATCCTCATCAGTGTCCATCAATGCATCCTGATCAGTGTTCATCAACGCAGCCTGATCAGTGTCCATCAATGCAGCCTCACCAGTGTCCATCAGTGCAGCCTCATCAGTGTCCATCAATGCAGCCTCACCAGTTTCCATCAACGCAGCCTAATTAGTGCCCAACTGCAGCCTCACCATTGCAGCCCGATCATTGCCCATCAATGAAGGCTGATCAGTACCCAACTGCAGCCTCATCAGTGCCCATCAATGCATCCTCATCAGTGTCCATGACTGCATCCTCATCAGTGTCCATCAATGCAGTCTCACCAGTGTCCCTCAATGCAGCCTCACCAGTGTCCATCAACACAGCCTGATCATTGCCCATCAATGCAGCCTGATCAGTGGCCAACTGCAGCCTCACCATTGCAGCCTGATCATTGCCCATCATTGCAGCCTGATCAGTTCCCAACTGCAGCCTCACCATTGCCCACCAATGCAGCCTCACCAGCGCCCATCAATGCAGCCTCACCAGTGCCCATCAATGCAGCCTGATTAGTGACTATTAGCTCAGCCTGTTCACTGCCCATAAGTGCAGCCTATCAGTGTCCATAGAATGCATGAAGGTGAAAAACCTCCTTTACAAACACTTAACTGTTTAGGGGGAGGGAGAGGGGTTAATTAATCTACAATACTACTTGTAATATGCAGCACAAAGGGGTTAATGTATTGCCATTAGTCACTGATGAATTGGTTACCAGTGGCAATTAATGAACCCCTTTGTGCTGCATTAGTAGCACTAATGTCAGTGTTTATTAACCCCTTCATGCTGCATCATAAACGGGTTAATTAGCACTGCCACTGGTGCCACTGCCACTAATGCAGCACAAAGGGGTTCATTAATTGCCTCTGGTCACTAATTCATCAGTGACCAATGGCAATACATTAACTCCCTCCATGCTGCATATTTCAAATAGCATTGTAGAATAATTGAACCCCCCATCCCCTTTCAAAAAAAAAAAAAAGTTAAGTACTGCAGTAGGAGCACACAGATAAGACACAGCAGTACAGTCAATGTTATCAGCCTCTGCTCAGTCACTTGTCCATAACAGTGGACACTCCGAGCAGGTAACAGTGGCAGCACTCCTCCTCTTCCATCCTGCGCTCCCATCCTCTGAATAACAACTGGGCGGGGCCTAAGAAGCCCCTGTCAGACGGAGATCACTCCGTCTGACAGTGAAGTGTCTGTGTGAGTTACACTGGACACTTGTACCGCTCTGCTGCAGGCAGCTCTGCAAATATTAAACTAGCGGCGGCCGTAGGTCGACCACATTTACAAACTGCCGTTTAGGGACACACCCCTTCCCAAAAAAAAAGATGGGGGGTGTAGTCTTGGGGTTGACGGGAAATTCGTCGGAGAGTGTTTTTTTTGGGTGAATGGCTGGTGTTAGATCATCCCGGCACCATGCTTGATATGGTGACAGGATGATCAAATCACATTATTTGTATTAATACATTGTACTATAAAAATATAATATAAAATAGTTCAACTCACCATAATGTAGAATCAGTGGGAACCCTGATCTTGTCACCTGCCATCAGATGCAGCTTGCCACCATTGCCTGCTACCAAATGCAGCTTTTTACTTGCCTCTGTCACCTGCTGCCAGATGCAGCATGTCACTTGCCACTGTTGCCTGGCGCCAGATGCAGCGTGTCACTTGCCACCATTGCCTGCTACCAAATGCAGCTTGGAACTTGCCACTGTCGCCTGCCACCAGATGCAGCGTGCCACTTGCCACCATTGCCTGCAGCCAAATGCAATGTGTCACTTGCCACCATTGCCTGCAGCCAGATGCAGCGTGTCACTTGCCACCGTTGCCTGCAGCCAGATGCAGCGTGTCACTTGCCACCGTTGCCTGCAGCCAGATGCAGCGTGTCACTTGCCACCGTTGCCTGCCGCCAGATGCAGCGTGCCACTTGCCACCCGCAGCCTGCCACAAGATGCAGTGTGCCACTTGCCACCCGCAGCCTACCACCCACAGCCATTTCACTTATCACTAGGGTTGCCACCTTTTCTTCAAGTCAAACCTGAACACTTCAGCATCACACAGCAATTTTTTTTTTAATAGTATGCATAGATAAACTATGCATAGATGTTGCTATTAAATAACATTTCTAATCATATGAAGTTAAGAGTCTCCCTTTACATCAGAGTCCACAGAGTTCCCCCTTTACATCAAAGTCCACAGAGTTCCCCCGTTACATCAGAGTCCACAGAGTTCCCCCGTTACATCAGAGTCCACAGAGTTCCCCCGTTACATCAGAGTTCACAGAGTTCCCCCTTTAAATCAGGGTCCACAGAGTTCTTCCTTTACATCAGAGTCCACAGAGTTCCCCTTTTACATCTGAATCTGCAGAATTCCCCTTTTACATCATAACTCGCAGAATTTCCTTTCACTGTAAGGGTGGGCTCTGCAGACTCTAAAGTAAGGGAGAATTCTGGGGACTCTAACATAAGGGATGCTCTGGTGTACGGAGAGGACACTGATGTAAGAGGGAACACTGTGAGCTCTGATTTACCTTAGAAATACTCACTTAGAGGTAGGAAAAAAAGGGGGGAGGGGGGGGAGACTTCAGTCACAGACACGGATGGATGGTGAGCTCACTCACCCCTTGGCAGTCAGCTCCTCTCATCCAGATGTATCTGAGGCTGCTGGGCTTCGAATTTCCCATCCCCACTTTTCTTTTCTGAGGTACAGTGCTGGGGATTGGAGTGTGGTCAGACAAAGAGGGGTAGGGGCGGTAGAAAGAGGTGCAGATTAAGCCCTCTCTCCTCTCCTGTCAGCTTAGACAACTAAAGCCAACAACCCTGCTGGAAAGCCATAGTCCAGTCTGAATAATGTGTCTGGGTCTCAGACAGTCTGAAACCCGGATGCATGATTCCAAACCCGAACTGTCCAGATGAATCCCAAACAGGTGGCAACCCTACTTATCACCCACAGCCTACCACCTGCAGCCATGTCACTTGCCACATGCAGCCTGGCACCTGCAGCCATGTCACTTGCCACCTGCAGCCATGTCACTTGTCACCGCAGTGTGCTACCTGCAGCCATGTCACTTGCCACCCACAGCCTGCCACCTGCAGCCATGTCACTTGCCACAGGCAGCCTGCCACCTGCAGCCATGTCACTTGCTACACGCAGCCTGCTACCTGCAGCCATGTCACTTGCCACATGCAGCCTGCCACCTGCAGCCAATGGCACTTGCCATCTACAGACATGTCACTTGTCACCCGCAGCCATGCCACTTGTCACACACAGCCTGCCACCTGCAGCCATGTCACTTGCCACTCGCAGCCATGTCACTTGCCATCTGCAGCCATGTCACTTGCCACCCGATGCCATGTCTCTTGCCATCTGCAGCCATGTCACTTGCTTCCTGCAGCCATGTCACTTGCCACACACAGCCTGCCACCTGCAGCCATGTCACTTGCCATCTGCAGCCATGTCACTTGCCACCTGCAGCCATGTCACTTACCACATGCAGCCTGCCACCTGCAGCCATGTCACTTGCCATCTGCAGACATGTCACTTGTCACCCACAGCCATGCCACTTGCTAAACACAGCCTGCCACCTGCAGCCATGTCACTTGCCACCCGCAGCCATGTCTCTTGCCACCCATGTTCCCCTGTGTCACCTTCCCCTCACTGAATTTACTTGTCACCTTCTTTACTGTCCAGTGTCCACCTGTGTGACTGTCACCTTCTTCTTCATTACTTTTTTCCCTCAACGTCCAAGTTCCAATAGCCCTTCTGGTGAGTGGTCCCTCAGACAGTGAGTCAGGCCGTGGGCGGAAGGAGGAGAAGTCAGGCACTCAGGCAGCCATTGATCTGATCCAGCAGCAGGACACCAGATGACCAGTCCCGGCTTCTGTCACTCCCTCTCCATGCTGTAGGGTGGCAGGCCGCGGGCACCGGAGAATGAGGTGGGTGGAAAGGAGACACTGTAGAGTCACACACTGTAGAGTCACACACCAGTCCCTTCTGTTTGCCGCTGGGCGCCGGAGAAGATGGAGGTGCCGAGGTAACAGTGCAGTAGTAGGCGCAGGCTTCGCTCCCGGCCTCACTGTCTGAAAGAGTGAGTCTGTGATGTCACTGGTTGCTAGACGCCAGGCGGGGCTGGCCCTAGCAACCAGTTCCGGAAGTGTAGGGAAATGTTACTAGATAGCAGGGATGCCTGTGTCCTCAATTTACCCGGCATCAGAGCGGCCCACACAGCAACATAGGTGGCGTACCCCCTGCCCTTGGTGCACGTACCCCCAGGGGTACGCATACCATTGGTTGAGAAACCCGGACTCGGTCCATCAGTCATCTTGGCAGCAGTGGCTTTTGAAGCTTTTGTTTGCAGACATGATAATCAGGCACTTCAATCTTTATTACACCAGATGGTTTGGAGCCAAGCTCTACTCCCATATTCCCCTGCCAGGGGGGCATGACTCTTCTTTCAGATGAAGGTTCTGATATGTATTCTATAGTTACAAAACCCTGATGGGTAACCTGCTAAATGTCATTCCAGGCGGCCCCCAAGAGTGATCCAGGCGGCCCCCAAGAGTGATGAGGCTAGGTGTATCCAGATTTTATATCCAAAAACATCTTATATTATGAAATAAGACAAGTTGCCTTCCAACACCCAGCTACAGTATGATGGGTGTTAATGGGGTGTACAATCCAATGACATTCCCAGGATGAGTTGCTGCCATGTACAGCCACCCATTGGCATGCATTAATAAAGGCAGCTGTATGCGCTTGTGTGGCAGGGATTGCAGAAAGAGAAAAGGTATACCTGATCAGATCCCAATAGCTTGTACATGTATTTAAACTATCAGGGGCTAAAGGTGCGTGACAACATATTAACACTACAAATTCTGGATGGACCCTCTGCACACTGCTATACACATTTTCCAGCAAACTATGCAATGAAAAACAGGGATTTTTAGTTCACACATATTGCATAAAGACCCCCTATGAGCATTAACGTATGGTCTGAATGCATACTATCTGCAAAACTCCCTGCATATTGTACTGTACTACTATTCCAGATACAAAAATCTGCTGAATGTTACCATTTCAATCTGGTGTATGCAGCCTAGCAGCCAGTCCACTAGCATTCTAGGAGGTCAGCAATAGCAGTCCTGGGTTTCTCTCCTGAGACGATTACTTTGAGCATGTTGAAAATGATTTTCACAGTATACCAGGTAAATAAGAAAAAATACAAATTTTATTAAAATTGACTGCACTTTTAATAGACCTCGGGGCTGCAATTCCCCAAACAATGTTAAAGAACTGCATTAACATTTTGATTAATGACTGTGCTTACTATTGCTATGTGACAGCACCACCTACAGGCTATACAGAAAAATGTCACTGTGAAACCTTTTTTTCAACTTGCCATAACAACAACAACAGAAATGGTTTCTTAGCAACAAAGGGAAGTTTGGAATAGGACTTTAATATAGTCACTCATATGTGTCTTGAAGACTACAGATTTCTTCAATGGAGGCTAGTTCAGGTGAGAAAGCAACTTTTACAAACCTTTCTTGCCCTATACAGAACATTTGTTGCTGCTGAGCACAATTCGACCAATGAAACTGATTTAGCCTCTATTTTATTTTGCAATTAGAAATAATGCATCTTATTTTATGACTCAAAGATCTTCTGGTACGACATTTACAATCCTCCTTAACCAGTTACCGCCCAACGACAATCATAGCAGCTGTTTAACCGCTTGATAGTTCTTACAAGCACCCCTCCCGTCGCCCTCCAGTGATTTTCCCGGCTCGTCCGTACGATCGGCAAGAGGGAGAAGGAATCGGTCCATGCCAGAAGTTGACCATAGAAAATCCAGCGGGCCAGATGGCCCCCTGGACGTCTCTATGATTTTTCAGAGGCCGGGCGCGATGTTATGACGTCACGGCCAGCCTCTGCATTTAAAAAAAATGCCGCCACCTAGTCTGAGAAGCCAGAATCTTTTTTTTTTTTTGCAGGCTTCCCAGCCTTGTGGTGAGAGCTGGGGAATTATTGACCTCAGATCTCACTGTAAAGAGGACCTGTCACACACTATGCCTATTACAATGGATGCTTACAGTCCTTGTAATAGGAATAAAAGCTATCAAAAAAAAAAA
>JAQSEC010002617.1:0-11805 GCA_028564925.1 Lithobates sylvaticus
GTGCAGCTTATTTTATTACAGCTCTCTCTTTCTGTTTACCCTTCCTGAAATGGCATCTGATTGGACTCTGTAGCAATGGGAGGAGCGGATAGGCAAACAGTGACAGTGAGTAGAAGTGACAGGCCAGAGGGCCACCCCGGGGGGCAACCCCCAACAGTGGTGGAACATACAGGCTCCCCACAGTGGCGGAACTCCAGGGTCTGGTCGCAATTGCGACCTTTGTGACCCTGGTAGTTCCGCCACTGGTGCCATATATGTGCAGTGTATACAGTGACAAGACACAGGTTATGTTTAATCAACCCTCTTTAACCCACTCCCACTATAAGGCAAAATATGACCATGACCGATGTTCACCACAGTGTATCCCATGGTGGCCTTGGTCTTTCATAATCCCAGTCATGTTCACATTTTTCATGCTGTTTTGAATATGTAATTATAAACTATGCATATTTTTATGGGTATTGTCAATGTTTACATATTGTTTATATAATGTTTATATTATTTATATTTGTTAATAGCTTTACCCCAGTTTCAACGCCCTTGCAACAGCCCAGCCTCTCCTTGATCATACCACCAAATAATGAACATATGTTTGAAGGCCTGCTGCCTACTGGAAAGAAACAAATGAGCTATATTACATTAACCATTTGCAAAGTCTCTGCAGATCTGGTTTCCCCTGGCCAGATGACCACCTAGTCACTGCTTGTTATGCTAGCCAAATAAAAAGGCTAAAAGCATATTTTTTGACTTAGTTGGTCAACCACAGTTCATTATGTCAACTATAGCAAAAGAACCTGTTCAGATATCTGAGATGACAAATGCCAATCTTGCCCTTTTGGGCGATGATCTCAAATCTTTAGGATAATTGTTATTGACCTTCCTGTTCCTATTGTTATTTGAATTCCATGAAATATGTGACATCAAAAACACTTGCCTGCACCATGCCTCCCCTTGTCCTCTTCTCTCCAATCCAATAAACACAAGCACTTAGCCTACCTAAGCATTTTTGTTTATGTCAGCACTGGCTGCCAGATATAGCAGAGACCTAACAAATTATGCCTGCAAGGTTGACAGCTCTTGTATGTGTATGAGCAGCACTTTAAAATGTACCCCCAGGCTAAAAGCGAAATAGGCAGTTGAAATACATATGAATGTAATGATTTATCCACCAAAGGATTCCTAAGTTAACCAGTCTTGTTACTCACACAAACATATCACACTTTCTGACCAGGCAGGAGCCATCCCTATTTTAGTTTAAAAGCTACAACCACTCAACTTTGTGCCTACAAATCTAAACCAAGAAACATTCATCTTTTTGGTTGCACAAAGTGTCTAAAGCCTCGTACACACGATCAGATTTTCCAACGGGAATTGTGTGATGACAGGCTGTTGGCGGAAAATCCAACCATTTGAACGCTCCATTAGACAATTGTTGCCCGGCCAAGGAGTCTAAGCAAGTTTCAAACATATATGGACGTACACAAGTACGTCCGTATGTTGAATATTAAGAGATATATGCTCAGTAGCCCCATTAGGGAGAGAGAAACGAGAAGGTCAGAATTTCAGCATTCCAACCTCTCCAACGCATCTCTTTTCAACCCCCCTGGGTCCCTGTCATCTAATATTTGAGTATTCCGAGATGTGGTCTTACGTGACCTGGACTTGATAAGAGTTATGCCTCGTACACACGTACGGACTTTTCCCGGCGGACCTAAGTCCAGCGGACAATCCGCTGGACTTTCCCGCTAGGTACGCTGGACTAAAAAGCGAACGGACTTGACCACACACGATCACGCAAAAAGTCCGGCGGTTCACGCGATGACGTACAGCACGTACGACGGGACTAGAAAAAGGAAGCTCGAGATCCCAAACGACACCCTTTGGGCCCCGTCAGCTAATCTCGTGTGTATCGCGTGTTAGTTGACGTTTGGTTAGAGACGATTCGCGCTTCTCAGACTTCTGCTTAATTCGTTCGCTTCTGCCGTTCAGTTTGTGCTTGTGAGGTTTGTATCTGGCTTTCAGTGCGTGTGGATCAGTTCCTACCTGTTCTCAGGCCGTTCTGGTCCGCTCGTTCCTGTTTTTCAGGTCGTTCTTCATAGGCCTTGCTGTTCTTCAGTGCGTTCTGTTAAGTTGTTTGTTTGATCAGCCGACCGTTTTGAAGCCATGGAGTGTGGACGTACTCGGGAACGAGTTCGTGCTGTGCAGGGGCTCGGTGTTGCGGTTAACACCTTGGCACGAGCCCGGTCCATGAACAGGGTGAGGAGGAGTTCATGGACCAAGAATTGGTTGCGCCAGCGTGACCAATTCTCGCATATGCCTTTGCTCCGTGAGATCCGTGAGAATAATCCTGATGATTTCAGGAATTATCTCCGGATGACGGACCCCATTTTTCACCGTCTGTTGGCTTCGCTGTCCCCTTATATTACCAGGCAGAATACCTGCATGCGGCAAGCCATCAGTGCGGAGCAGAGGCTAGTCGCCACGTTGCGTTACTTGGCGACGGGGAGAAGCTTGCAGGACCTCAAGTTCACGACAGGCATCTCCCCCCAGGCTCTGGGGCTCATTATTCCAGAGACCTGTTCTGCCATTATCCACGTCCTGCAGGAGGAATACATTAAGGTAAGTCTTCTCTTTTAAAATTACCTATGTCTTGTATGTTTGCTAATGTAGTGCATCAATGTCATCATTAGCTAATTACCATGATAGGACTATTCTATGAATGTCCCCTATTCCTTTTTTTTTTGGATTTTGTTTTTTTGTCTAGTATTTTATGGTTGACTTATCGAAATAGCTTTAAGAATGTATTATTTAGTGGGTCACATGCATATTTGCTTGCACCAACCTCCCCAGCATGGAAGCTTGGCCCCCTAAACACCCCTAGCCTAGTCACTTTCTTTGGTTAAAAATGTATATTACCAGCTCCATTGTACAGCTTTACTCACCCCCCCTTTCACCCCCCTTGACCCTCAATTTTAAATTGATTGCATGTGGTTTTGGTCAGCTTGTAATTATCCCCACCCCCACACCCCCTGATAATTAATAGCATGTGGTTTTGGTCAGCTTGTAATTATCCCCCCCCCACACCCCCACACCCCCTGATAATTAATAGCATGTGGTTTTGGTCAGCTTGTAATTATCCCCACCCCCACACCCCCTGATAATTAATAGCATGTGGTTTTGGTCAGCTTGTAATAACCCCCCCCCACACCCCCACACCCCCTGATAATTAATAGCATGTGGTTTTGGTCAGCTTGTAATTATCCCCCCCCCCACAACCCCACACCCCCTGATAATTAATAGCATGTGGTTTTGGTCAGCTTGTAATTATCCCCCCCCCACACCCCCCACACCCCCTGATAATTAATAGCATGTGGTTTTGGTCAGCTTGTAATTATCCCCCCCCCCACCCCCACACCCCCTGATAATTAATAGCATGTGGTTTTGGTCAGCTTGTAATTATCCCCCCCCCCCACCCCCACACCCCCTGATAATTAATAGCTTGTGGTTTTGGTCAGCTTGTAATTTCCCCACCCCCACACCCCCACACCCCCTGATAATTAATAGCATGTGGTTTTGGTCAGCTTGTAATTATCCCCCCCCCCCACACCCCCACACCCCCTGATAATTAATAGCATGTGGTTTTGGTCAGCTTGTAATTATCCCCCCCCACCCCCACACCCCCTGATAATTAATAGCATGTGGTTTTGGTCAGCTTGTAATTATCCCCCCCCCACCCCCACACCCCCTGATAATTAATAGCATGTGGTTTTGGTCAGCTTGTAATTATCCCCCCCCCCACCCCCACACCCCCTGATAATTAATAGCATGTGGTTTTGGTCAGCTTGTAATTATCCCCACACCCCACACCCCCTGATAATTAATAGCATGTGGTTTTGGTCAGCTTGTAATTATCCCCCCCCCCACCCCCCACCCCCTGATAATTAATAGCATGTGGTTTTGGTCAGCTTGTAATTATCCCCCCCCCACACCCCCACACCCCCTGATAATTAATAGCATGTGGTTTTGGTCAGCTTGTAATTATCCCCCCCCCACACCCCCACCCCCACCCCCACACCCCCTGATAATTAATAGCATGTGGTTTTGGTCAGCTTGTAATTATCCCCCCCCCCCCCCCACACACACACCTTTAATTAATTGCATGTGTATTGTGTGACCTTACAATTATTTACTCCCCACCCACATCCCCATTATTATCTTCTCTGGTCCATCAGAGGGGTCATCAATCAGAGATTTGTCCCTTTTATCCTTAATCTTTTGGCTTTATTTCAAGGATTTACAAAATAAATACATATGTTCTTCCAAATTGTTTGTTAATTTGTTGCATTTAGTTTGGTGTTTTGCCTGGTTTATAATTTAAATTGTATCTTTCTGTTTGACTTCACAGTGTCCCTCCACGCCACAGGAATGGCAGACTGTGGCTTCCCAGTTTGCTGCCCGTTGGGACTTTCCCAACTGCGGAGGGGCGATTGACGGCAAACATGTGCGAATTGTGCCCCCACCCCATTCGGGGTCATACTATTGGAATTATAAGGGGTTCCATAGTATCGTGTTGATGGCGGTGGTGTCGGCACAATATGACTTTCTGTATGTGGATGTGGGGAAAAACGGCCGGATGTCGGACGGAGGAGTCTTCAACCACACGGAGTTCGGTCATCGTCTCCAGACTGGTGGGCTGGAGCTGCCACCAGATGAAGATAATGTGGAGGGACTCCCCTTCGTCTTCATTGCCGACGAGGCGTTCGGTCTGGGTGACCATCTGATGAGGCCATTTCCCCAACGATCCCTCACCCCTGAGAGGAGGATTTTTAATTATCGGTTGGCCAGAGCAAGAAGGGTGGTGGAAAATGCCTTTGGTATTATGGCCAACCGTTTCAGATTGCTCCTTACATCCCTACATCTGGCAGAGTACAAACTGAATACTATTATTCTTGCATGCTGTGTCATGCACAATTATTTACGGAAACATTCAGGAACATACTCCTTACCAATTGGCCCTGAGGCCGGAGTGGAAGGCAACATGACAGGGCTGGATAATCGCCCTCTTGGTTCGGCACCACAATCAGCCCAGCAAGTGCGGGACCTTTATTTACAGTATTTTAATGTTAGGGGGGCCATTGAAATGGCAGCAGACCCTTAAACCATCTTTTTGATTTACAAAGAATAAATACAGTTATTTATGTTTGAAATATTGGTAGTTTCGTATTGTTTTGCTTTTAATTTGGCCTGTTTTATATGTTGTCCTAGTGCACATCTTAATAGTGGCAAACTTGTTTAGCGTTTAGTAAATAAGCCCCTTTGTCAATGAACCACAACATGTTTTTGTCAAACTGGTAGTATTTAAAAAGAAGAAGCCACACATTTTTGAATTTGTGCAAACATTATTTTTTTTATTATAGTGCACATCCAAAACTTTTTTTTGTTTTTTTTTTTTTTTTTTTTTTTTTTTTTTTTTTTTGTTTTGGTATTTTTGGTAAATTTTTTTTTTTTTTTTTTTTTTGAACAAGATTTTTTTTTTTTTTTTTTTATGTTATCTTTTTGACACTTTTTTGGTGTTTTTCTCACAACATATTTTTTTTTTTTTTGGGATTGATTTTTTAAAACAAACATAAAAACATGTTTAAAAATGTTAAAAAATTTAGGCTTAGCATTTGAAATTATTTACACAATGTAAAAGTCCAGAACTTACAAAGTTCAACAGGTAACCCATGAACAGTAGAAGCCAAATTTTGAATATGCACACTAATTTAACTGGAAAATGGGTAATGTCAACATGTGCTATGTTCCATCATGGGGAATCAATGGACGTGTTTTGTGTGTGAAACCCCTTCCCTCTCACCTACTAGCATTAGGGGTTGCAAACACCAAATGCGTCCATTGAGATCCCCTGATGGCACATAGCACATGTTGACATACCGTGTGCATATTAAAAATTTGGCCTCTAAAATTAGTTAAACAGCGCATCAAAAGGGGAATGAAGGACATGATTGATGTTAAGAAATGTAAAAGGGGTCTTTAGATTCTCCCCAAAACATCAATCATGTCCTTCATTCCCTGCTGCATGGTGGCCATCTCCTTCTGCATATTTTCCAGCTGCAGATTCCAGGCCATGATCTGGCCAATAAGCCTGTGGGCACTGTCAGTGGAAAATGGCTCCGCAGCTTGTCCTTCCACAAACAGATCAGCATCACCTAAAAGTTGGGTAGATAAAACACAAGAAAAAAAGTGTCAAAAACATGCAGACCTTAATTTATTAGCTCAATCTGTGTTCTGAGACACTCACTTGGTGGGGTGCAGATTTGATCCACTTCAACGACCTGTTCCGCCACATCCACGCGCGGGCTTGGGCTAACTGCCCAATTAGTCTGGTGATGCCGGGAGGTCCTCGTAGGTTCGGACTGACGTCTGAGTCTTTTGCCCCCTATGGTAATGGAACACAAAAAGGTACACTTTTGAATCACACTGATATTTGAGTGCCAAAATAGGATTAGTAAACATTGTTTAAAAGTCTTGCCAATTATTAGCAGTTTGTTAGAAGATCCTACTTGAAGACAGAATTGAAATGTCTATCTAATGAAACTCCAATACTTAAACCGCCCTTCAACCCTAAATTTGAACTTCCGCTCATTGGATCCCTGCACCCCTGTGGTGTCTTATTTTGAACCTTTTAGGGGGGATGGGTTGCAGATACCTGTGTAAGGCAGGTATTTGCACACACATCCGGCCCTAGACTCCCACAGAAGTATACGCCACATCCCGTCCCACCGTGCTGTCTGCTGGGACACACAGGGGTCCCCGAGCTCGCGCGGACCAGTCCTATTGCATTGCGCAACTGGCGCATGCCCAATAGTGACCCGGGAAGTGAAGCCGCAAACATTAATTTCATGATTGCAAGATCAGAGATTGTAGCTGCACCATCCAAGGGACAGGTGAGTGTACTTCTTTGAAAAGTCACCACCTACAGTATTTAGAGATGATGAGCATTTTTTGGGAATTGTGAGCATGAGACCCTGCTTAACATATTTATCCCCCCCCCCCAAAACAGCCTCTGGAGTCCCTGTGTAAGTTACCCCTAAAACCCTTACTACAGCAGTAATTGTATAGATAGTGACAATAATAAACAACCTTACAACTCCAACAACCCAAAGCCAGGTAAACTCAATAAACGTTATGAAGACAAACGGAACTTTCATCAAATATGCGCAAGTTTCACGTACGAATGGTAATTACATCTGCGCAAGTTTCAGGTACGAATGGTAATAACATCTGCGCAAGTTTCACGTACGAATGGTAATTACATCTGCGCAAGTTTCACGGTACGAATGGTAATTACATCTGCGCAAGTTTCACGTACGAATGGTAATTACATCTGCGCAAGTTTCAGGTACGAATGGTAATTACATCTGCGCAAGTTTCACGTACGAATGGTAATTACATCTGCGCAAGTTTCACGTACGAATGGTAATTACATCTGCGCAAGTTTCACGTACGAATGGTAATTACATCTGCGCAAGTTTCACGGACGAATGGTAATTACATCTGCGCAAGTTTCACGTACGAATGGTAATTACATCTGCGCAAGTTTCACGTACGAATGGTAATTACATCTGCGCAAGTTTCACGTACGAATGGTAATTACATCTGCGCAAGTTTCACGGTACGAATGGTAATTACATCTGCGCAAGTTTCACGGACGAATGGTAATTACATCTGCGCAAGTTTCACGTACGAATGGTAATTACATCTGCGCAAGTTTCACGTACGAATGGTAATTACATCTGCGCAAGTTTCAGGTACGAATGGTAATTACATCTGCGCAAGTTTCACGGACGAATGCTAATTACATCTGCGCAAGTTTCACGTACGAATGGTAATAACATCTGCGCAAGTTTCACGTACGAATGGTAATTACATCTGCGCAAGTTTCACGTACGAATGGTAATTACATCTGCGCAAGATTAGACATATCAAGTATAACCATAGTAGCGCACGTGCTTGACTTACTTTTTTTGATGGCTTTTCGAATTCTCCTGTACTGATCGTGCTCCCTGGATTTGATGTCGGACCATCGCTTGCGCAGTTGATCCTTGCCCCTTCGTACGCCGAATTTCTGCTCCAGGGTGCTGACGATTGTAGTGAGAATCTTGTCCTTGCGCAAGTTGGGTCGAGGGTACGGGCCATTTTCCCCGTCGTAATCTTCCCTTTGGAGGATGTCCACCATCTCCACCATCTCTTCAAAGGCCATATTGGTGGCCTTATATCTGCTGCTGGATGCAGATGTGTTGGCTTCTTGGCTTTCCTCCGCGCTACTGGCTGAGAATGTGTCCGCCATATTCATGAATTTATTCACCAACAATGCAACGAGGGGAAGCGGGGCGGGGAATACTCGTCAGGAGGAACGTCATGGGCGGGCGACGCGGAGGACGCAGGCGGACTTCGACGCGTGCGCAGTGTATATAAGGCTGTTTGAGGGGCCCACGTGTTCCCGAACGGAAGTAGCGAGCGCTCTGTACGAAGGTAAGTGTTTTCTAGGATGCATTACTGTTTTTTTTTGGGTTTTGGGCCAGCATTTTTTAAGGATATGTGTGTGTTGCTGCCTGTGTGTAGGGGTTGCTGCCTGTGTGTATGGGTTGCTGCCTGTGTGTAGGGGTTGCTGCCTGTGTGTAGGGGTTGCTGCCTGTGTGTAGGGGTTGCTGCCTGTGTGTAGGGTGTGTTGTGTAATGTTTGGTAAGAAAAACTGGTTGTGCGTTTTAAGTAACATTTGTGTTTTTGGTCTTTTGTATTGCCATTACTAACAAAACAGAAACAAACATGTCAGCACCCCAGTTGAATCCATTCAAGGACCAGCAGTTCATGTCCGAATTCATTGCCCTGTACAGAAAAAATACCAACCTGTGGCAGCTCAAGAACCCTTTATATGGCAATAGGGATGTCCGGAAGGCAACACTGGGGCCACTTGTGGCTTTTGTGAAGACTAAAGTCCCCAACGCAAACACCAAGTTTGTGGAAGCCAGAATTGCAAGTTTAAGGCACATGTACAAGCGGGAGCGCAAGAAGATTGAGGAATCAGTCAGATCAGGAGCAGCAGCAGAGAATGTTTATGTACCCAAGCTGTGGTACTACAACCAACTGACTTTTATAGGTGACCAGATGGAACCCAGGCAATCACTGTCCACTCTTCCCTCCACCCTTCCCTCCACTCTTCCCTCCACTCTTCCCTCCACCCCAGCTGAGGCTTCCACGGAAGGAGAAGACCCCTCCACCTTGGAGCAGGCTGATGCGCCCAGCTGGAGCCAGGTATATATTTAGTAGCCTAAATTGTGATTGTGTGAATATTAATGCTGTAAACGTTAAAATGTGAAACAATTAACACCCTGAACTCAGAATTGTGAAAAAAACTGACAAAAATTCAGCACACTTCTAAAAAGTGTTGGTGCAACATATCGATACATATATAGTGTATACATACATCCAGTAGTGGCAAAAAAAGCGTTAGACAACATTGGTGATCTGCTTGGAAAATGCAGGGGTCCAAATGATAGCCTTTTGGATCTTTTGGAAAATTTAGATGCTCGTTCCTAAGTTTACAATTGGATGATTGAGGAGGCCAGAAACCACAAAACAGGTGTTTGATTTTTGTTTTTATTTGCACACAGGATGAGCTGACCCAGGATGATGCCGGGACAAGTGGTATGGAGGAGGAGGACATGACCAGCGAGAGCCAGGAGGTGGCTGGGCCCAGCACGAGCCAGAGTGACAGCCAGACCCAATTAAGAAGTCTACCTCCACCCCTGCCCTTACCCCCAAGAAGGCCCAGGAGGATGACCATTGTTGAGGAGGAATCACTCCAACTGATTCGGAAGGCGAGTGCGATTCTCGACAAACCCCCCCTTCCAGAAGAGGCCTATGCCAGCTACTTGTCCAGCAGGTTGCTGGAAATGGAGAGGGGCCAACGGCACCTGTGTGAGGGCCTCATTTCTGAGGCAATTAGGGGGGGTTTGAGGGGTGAATTACGAGAATCCACCCGCCTGACCCATGAAGGCCCGACACCAACTTCTCCTCCTCCTCCTCCTCCTCGTCTTCCTTCTTCTCCTCCTCCTCCTCCTCCTACTCCTCCTCCTACCACAAGTCAGCCTCCAAGGAAGCGTGCAGGGAAGACTGCAGGGAAGAGTGCAGGGCAGCGTGGTGGGAAGAGTCGGAAGTGATTGCCTGGCTTCAGTCTGGTCTCACAGAAGACACAGGCTGTTGTAGTGCCACAGCTTGGGGACATAGATGTCATCTGCTGCTGTTCCTGGTCTGTCTGATTCCTGGTCAATCTTCTTGTGCTCCCTATATTGGATGAAATGTGCCCAAGCTTAATTTTTGGCTTCACAAACTTGGTGTCTGCCGTTGGGGCAAAAAGTCTTCACAAAATCTACAAGTGGCTCCAGTGTTGCCTTCCTATTTTGTTTTGCCTTGTTTGTTTTAACCAGAATAAATGGTCATTTAATTTTCATCAAATAATGATATACGTGCTTGTTATTCAAAAACATAGTTTCTTTAGGAGTAGGCAGGTACATGTCTAAACATTCATTTGACAATACAAGTGTAAAGTGCAACTTCAATGGAACTGCAAGTGCAGTCGCTGGAAAGGTGAGGGTTAAGATCTGAATTAAGGGCAAGCTCTGCTGACTCCACAATTGTATCATGTGTAATAACTAATCCTTTTGATAACCAACAAATAATAAAAAAATATCTATATAGAGATATATGTACATATATATATATATATATATATATATATATATATATATATATATATATATATATATATATATATATATATATATATATATATATATTTTTTTTATACACGTATAGATCTATATATCTATATATATTAATTATATATATATATATATATGTAGATATCGATATATATTTTTTTGGGCTTATTGAGAAATATAGATATATTTTTCATTTGGTGATTTGGATATCTATATCTATATCTATATCTATATCTATATATATATATATATATATATATATATATATATATATATATATATATATATATATAGAGATAGAGATATAGATATATATATATATATATATATATACAAATATATAACTTCACTAAAGAATGCTGAAGAAAAAACGTTCGGGAGTACTCTGCGTGAATATACAAGCAGCAAGGCAAAATCATTCTTCAAGTACGATAACATACAAATCCCGCTGTCAGAAAAAAAAAAAAAAAAAAAAATTCAGCAGCGTGACGATTGTGCGAGCTTCAAAACGAAGGCTAGTTTTACCAGACCGAGCGAGTCCGTGACATAATAGCTACTGAGCATGCGTCCTTTTTGGTACGCCGGACCATACTACACACGACCGGATTATCCGCTGGACTGCCAAGTCCAGCGGATAATTTGAGAACAAAACCTGAAACTTTAGTCCGCCGTACTTTGGCCAAAAAAAGTCCGCCGGCGCCCACACACGAGGGGATTATCCGCTGGACTTCGGTCCAGCGGATAATCCCGCGGGATAGTCCCTTCGTGTGTACGCGGCATTATCAATACCCTCATATATCAAAGACACAAAACAGGTCATTGATACATTATCAGGTATTACTCCTAAGAGAGGACTTTGGTTGGTCACTGCAGATGTCACCTCGCTGTATACCATCATTCCCCATCATTTAGGTTTGGAGGCAGTGAGATTATACCTGACGAGGGGATCTGGCCTGGCCCTGCTGCAGATTGAGTTAATTATGGAACTGTTAGAGTATGCAGCGGGCCACAATTACTTCTA
>JAQSEC010003284.1:0-11931 GCA_028564925.1 Lithobates sylvaticus
GGGGATCTTTACTGGCATAGTTTGAAATAAGTATAGGAGCCTTGGCATTACATTCATTTTTATTATGTTCGTCCTCCCAAACCACGTGAAGATTTCTTTATCCCACCTTTTCAGGTCTGTCCTTATTTGTTTTAGCATTGGGACATAGTTTAATTCGAACACCCTGTTTAAGATTTTAGGTATCTTGGTCCCTAGATAATCAATGTGTGAGTCTGTCCATCTGAATTTAAATTGAGAAGTTATCTGGTGGGTCAAGGACTCGCTCATTTCTAATCCCATGGCTTCTGACTTATTATAATTCACTTTAAAATTTGCTATGTCCCCGAATTTCCTTAGCTCCCCCAGGAGGGGAGGCAAGGATATGGCTGGAGAGGATACAAAAAAAATCAGGTCGTCGGCGAAAGCAGCTAGTTTGTGTTCCTCAGTGTCTGTATTTATGCCTCTAATATCTCGATTTGAACGTATTTTCCTTAGAAATGGTTCCATTGTGAGGACAAAAATAAGGGGAGATAATGGGCATCCCTGGCGAGTTCCATTTTGAATTCTAAAAGGGTCCGAGAGTCTGTCGTTTACCTTCACTCTAGCAGTCGGTACCAAATACAGGTTTTCGAACCATCTCAGCATTCCCTCCCCTAAGCCAATATGTTGTAGTGTAGCCCGCAAGTACCGCCAATCCACCCTATCAAAAGCTTTTTCTGCGTCTGCTGAGATTATTGTTAAGGGTTTATGTTGACTTTGGGACCAATATATTGCATTTATTACTCTTTGTGTGTTCTCCCTGCCTTCCCTCCCTGGGGTAAACCCAACTTGGTCGGGATGAATAAGTGCTGGGATATATTCAACCAGTCTATTAGCTAGTATTTTGGAGAAGATTTTTAGGTCTACGTTTAATAATGATATTGGCCGGTAGCTGGAACACTGAGAAGGATCTTTCCCCTCCTTCGGGATAACTGCAATGTGAGCTAGTAGTGTCTCCTCCGGTATTTTGTATCCTTCCTGTAGTGAGTTAAATGCTGCTAAAAACCTTGTGACTAACTTCTCTTTAAACGCTTTATAATAAGACAGGGAGTACCCATCAGGGCCTGGCGCTTTACCTAGGGGTAAAGAAGTCAAAACTTTCTTGAACTCCTCTGCCGTTATTGGCTTATCAAGTTTCTTCAGAGCTTCTTCTGTAAGTTTGGGCATTTCTGATGAACGGAGATATTCTCTGACTGCCTCCTCCTTTTCTTTACTTTTTCCTCCCTTACCCACTCCCTCCAGCTGGTATAAACACTCATAGTAGTTTTTAAAGGCTTGCGCCATTTTCACTGAGGAGTTCAGTATCTCACCGCTCTGAGATTTAATGCCCATTATTTGTCTCCTTACATTAGATTGTTTTAGTGCTTTCGCTAGCATTCTACTCGGCTTGTTCCCGTACTCATATATTGTTTGTCTGTTTCGCTTTATTTTGGCTTTAGCTTGCTCGATCAGCAGAGAATTTAAATCGCCCCTTAAAACATTTAGTTTCTCTTCTATGTTTTGTGCCTGGGATTTTTTATGTACCATTTCTGCTTCTCTAATACTTTTGAGTAGGGCTTCTATTTGTTCATTCAGCTTTTTTTTCCTGTGGGCTCCTAAGGAGATGAAGACTCCTCTCATAACACATTTATGCGTCTCCCAGATACCAAATGGCATTATTTCTTCCGATTCGTTGGTTAGAAAGAAGGAATCCAATTCGCAATCTAGTGTTTTTTTATATTCTTTATCCTTCAGTAGTGATTCGTTCATCTTCCACTGCCATTCCCGGTACTCTACTTGCCCCAAGTCCATTTCGCAACTGGTCGGTGCATGGTCGGACAAAGAAAAAGAGCCTATGTCAGCCTTAATCAGGGACGTCAGTCCTGTCTGCGAGACAAACACGTAGTCAATGCGGGTATAAGTCTTATGCTTCGCAGAGAAAAACGTATAGTCTCTTTCTTGGGTGTTCAGTATCCTCCATGCATCCACCAGTTGCATATCATCAAATAATAGTTTTTTAATCTTTCTTATTTTTGTGTATGTCATGTGGGAGGCTCCTCTTGATGTATCCATTAGGGGGTCTATTACCATGTTTAGATCTCCACCCATAATTAGCAGGCCTTCCTTATGTCTATGTATTTCCTGAATACTAGTCTCCAGATAGTTAATCTGGTCGGTATTTGGGAGATACAGGTTCACCAGTGTAACTTTTTGTTGTCCTATTAGGCCTTTCACAATCAAAAGACGGCCCACCTCATCCTTTATTACTTTTAATTCCTTCCATGGAGTCTGCTTATGTATCAGAATGGCCACTCCATTTGATTTAGAGTTCTGAGATGTCCCATGGTATACACTGGTGAATCCGTAGTCTCCCAAATTTGGTATTTTTTTCCCACTAAAATGTGTTTCCTGTAAGAAAGCTATATGTGTTTTTAATCTTCTCAGTTCGGCAAGTAATCTGATCCATTTTTCCGGTATATTTAATCCCTTCACATTGTAAGAAGTAAACTTTATTTTAGACATTTTTTTTTAAAAAAAAAATTTTTTTTTCTTCTTTTCCTCTTTATTTTTTTTCTTTTCCTTTCCCCTTTCAGGATGTGGAGGCGGGGTCCCACGGGAGGGGGGCGGGAGGGGGGAAGGGGGAGGCCAGTGAGGGGAGAGACAACCAAAAAAAAAAAAAGAGTGTCCACTACTCTCGGGGGTAAAACAACCCTGGTGCGGCCTTCCTATACCAGCGTGCACCCCTTCATAGAGGAAGGAGAAAAAAAATCGTCCCCGACTTATCCTCTACTCAGAGGAGGAACGATCAGTGTGGGGGTGTGTCCCCGAGCACGCCAGGAGCACGCAGCAGGCCACCAGCGGCTGCACATCTCTTAAATTTGAGTACATTTATGAGTCCCTCTAGTTGATTGCATTATTATTTTCACCTCTTGAACCAACCTCAAATATCTAACATAAATAGGCCCCGCATTTAGTAATCAATCTGATATTGCTTATTCATATCATACTTTTCCTATGTTCCTTATTGTTTTCCTATCGGGCAGTCTTAATCAATCTATACATTTAACATCATCTTTACATCACCGCAAAGAGAGAGAGAGAAAATAAGATAAAAGAAAAAAACAAAAAAAAAATAAAAGTTTGCATCCACCCCTCTCTTCCCCTCCCTCATTCTCCTCTCCCATATGGCCCCTATATTTCTCCCCCCCCCCCACCCACTCCACCCAACGCGGTCTAGCATATCAATCTTCAACTCTTATCTTTAACTCCCTTTTCTTCATCAAGACGGGATCACTTTTAGAGGCGGCCATAGAGCCGAGTGAGGGCAAGAAAGCCCCCTCTTGGCTCTATGGCCTTGGAGGAACGGAGCGACGTCCAACATCACTTCCGCATTCCGGCCTTAAAGGGATGATTTTTTATTTTTTTTGCTTTTAAGTGTAAATGTGAGATCTGAGGTCTTTTTGAAGCATGACATGTAAGGTATCTATTTACTCGCCATAAAATCATCTTTGACATTATACAAAAAAGTGGGCTAACATTACTGTTTTCTTTTTTTTATTCAAAAAAGTGTATTTTTTCCAAAAAAATTGTTTGTAAGACCACTGCGCAAATACATAAAATATTGCAGAGATCTCCATTTTATTCTCTAGGGTCTCTGCTAAAAAAATGATATAATGCTTGGGGATTCTAAGTAATTTTCTAGCAGAAAATACTGATTTTACGCAACAAATGTCAGAAATAGGCCTGGTCCTTATAAATGTGTTACAGGTATACCTTATTTTTGCTTCTTTAGGAAGGAATACAGTACAATGTTTGCATTTGATAGCTCCTGTCATATCGATGACTCAGTATTGTAAAGTGGTTGTAAACCCTTACAAACCACTTTGACCTACAGGTAAGCCTAGCTTAAGGCTTACCTGTAGGTCCAAGAAATATCTCCTAAATCTACACGGTTTAGGAGATATTTGCCAAAAGACAGGCACAGCTGTCTACGGCGCATGCGCCGTAGACAGCGGCGCTCAGGCGCACTGAGCGCGCCACTGTTAACGGCAATATGCCGCGAGTGGCGGCTCCCGTGCGCATGCACAGGAGTGACGTCATCGTGGCTCCGTCGAATGACAGCGCCGGAGCAGCGAGACCCACCAAGAAGATGGAGGCTCCGTACACAAGGGGACAGCGGTGACTTTGCTGGCTCCTGTGTCAGGTAAGTGACATAATGGGCTACTATGCGATGCATAATAGCCCATTATGCTTTACCTTTGCAGGGAAACAAAGAGGAAGTAAACCCATCAGGGTTTACTTCCTATTTAAGTTTGCATTAAAAGCTGTTGGCATTTCATGGGGCATCGTGGAGAAAAGATATCCTAGCTCTAGTTACACACTTTCTGAAACTAGACTCTTTTATGCCTTGTGCTGTTCTTGATGTCTTTGCAGCAGTTACTGACTAGAGATTATGGGGTTGATTTCCTAAATACATATAGCCCATTCACTTTGCATATGCATTTGCACTCCAAGGGAATTTACCCCCAGAGCGTAATAAATTAAGTGAAGCTCTGCTGACGTCCTTCAACTAATCATGTGCAAGCAAAATTTCATTTTTATTTCCCGTGGACATGATGCATATTCTTTGCAAAGTTTCACCACATAAACTAAGCTCTGGGGAAAATGATCTTGCAGAGTGCAACTTCACTTTCAAAGAAAACCGTGTATTTGCCTTTAGTAAATCAACCCCCTCTATGAACAGTAAATGTAGTTGGTAAAGGCTAGAAATGGGTATATAATAATATATTCATGGAATGCACAAAGCAATTAACTTGTAAAAAATGCAAATGATGCCAACAATCATCTCTAGGTAAACTGTAACTGAAACACAAAATTAAATTACAGAATATTTGGTATCTTTAATAGCCAAAAGGGGAGATGCCAACCAATCAATTACAGGTAATAAAAATAATTATAATAATAAAAAATCAGTTGTAGGTGACTGAATAAATGTACCTCTTTCTTGGCCACAGTGAATTTGTGATCACAAGTAGTGATTTAAACATGTTCCAAATTAATTAGATTTTGGATGATTGGAGAGTCTCTTGAACTAATTAGCTGAACAAAAGTTACTCAAGGGTTTGCTTATAGCTACATTTTCCCTGATTAATTTAGGTAGCACAGCACAGTAATGTGAACATCGATGAGATCATTTCATAACAGCTCTAAGGGTATATATAAAGTGAAATTTGTGTTGTGTTCAGTTATAAAAACTTTGTTTTCTGCTGCTTATTTTTGTAATCTGACCCTAAAACCAGGCCCCTAATAATGTATTATTGTCAAGTTTATATACAGAGCCTTCCAAATGGGCTTTAACCAGTTAAAAATGTTGTTTTAGTAAAAATAAAGCCTCATACACACGATCGGACCGTGGACCAACTTTCCCGTGGATTTTTGTCCAAAGGGCGTTGGCCCCAAGTTGGTATTGCATACACACGGCAGGACTTTTTTAGCCAACTTTCACCAAATCACTTGGTTTTTCTGCTCTTTACCGCCACCTTTGGTCAACTTCTGTATTGTTGTCTGATCTTTTGCATTGGTTTGTACAAAAGTCCGTTGGTTTTGTGTACACACGGTCGGACTTTGGTCCATCGGACTTGGCAGAAAGTTGGTCCGTTCACACAGCCAACAAAAGTCCGATGAAACCTGGAAAAAGTTGGTCGATGGAGCGTACACACGGTCGGATGTTGGTTCAAACCAGCTAATTTGCATGTTGGTTGTCAAAAAGTCAGATCGTGTGTACGGGCCTTAAGATTAAAGCCTCGTACACGATCGGATTTTCCGCAGACAAAACCTCAGACTTTTCTCCGAAGGCGTGTGCCTGGATTTTGTCTTGCATACAAACGGCAAGGAATTGTCGGCCAACAAACACGAACGTACGTGGTTTTTCAGCTCTTTAGCGCCACCCTTTGGGCTCCTTCTGCTAATTTTGTGTTAGTAGAAGTTTTGGTGAGTGTTGATTCGCGCTTTTCAGTTTGCGTTTTTAAGTTTGTGCTTTTTAGTTTGTTTCTGAGCGGTCATTCGCCAACCAGCCATGTTGCTGAATCGGAGGAGATAACGTGTTATTTATTATTGGCCTTGGAGTTATTGCTTTGACCCAAGTCCAGTCCAGGAACAGGAGGAAGAGGATTTCTTGGACCAAAATTTGGTTTCTTTATTAACCGTGACCAATTATGTCATATGCCTTTGCTGCGTGAGCTCCAGGAGAATAATCCAGATGATTTTTGGAATTATCTCCGGATGACAGACCCCTGCTTTCACCAACTCTTGGCATTGTTGACCCCCTATATTAAGAAGCAGGACACATGCATGAGGCTTTTATTAAATTTTTTGGTTGAATAATAATTATTTGATTTGTTATATTTTCTATATTTTTGGATGCATAGAATGCACTTTTTGGTTAAGCTCTATTGGCAGATAGCAATTCTAATTGTTTTTTTTAGTGCACAATAAAATAATTGTGAAGAATAATACTTGGCTGTGCGTTTTACTTCAAATGACAGTTTGGGAGTAGGCAGTTACAGTTAAAAAAATACAATGTAAAATTGACAAGGGACACCAACATAGTTGTATCTTTGATCTTAAAAACTATGGGATAATGGTGTTGTGGTAACTTGCTAAAAAAAAGAAAAGCATAATAATATTATTCTTGATATCACTAGAAAAAAAAAGCCTTTGAAAATTTGTTTGCAATAACTCCATCAGTATCACCAGAAAAGTAGCTTCATTATTATCCCATTAAAGAAGAAGAGAATGTGCTCTACATTTGGAGATTTCATAATTTGCCACGTCACAAATGTTAATTCTCCATTACGAGCGCTAGTTTACAAGACCGACCGCTTCTGGCTCGTCCTTGCTTCCGAGCATGCGTGTTTGTACTTTGGACTTTTGTCCGACGGACTTGTGTACACACGCTCAGAAAATCCGACAACAGACATTTGTCTGCGAAAAATGTTAAAACCTGCTAGCCAACATTTGTCCGTGGAAAATCTGACAATTGTCTGATGGAGCGTACAAACGGTTGGTTTTCCGCCAACAATCCGATTGTGTGTACAAGGCTTTAATCAGCCTACGGCATGCCCTGGCTTGCAACAAAAAAAATAAAATAAATTAGGCCTATTCCTCCGTTTAAGGCAGTGGGTGCAAATTATTCATGTATGCCTGCAAAGCCAATGGTGCATACAGAACTGTCGGTGCATATTACAGGCTATTTTTAGAGAGCAATTTATTACAACTTGCATACAACAGATTCAGGCTGTTTGACCTTCATCGGTACAAAGTAGTAATGGAGGTTTTGCAATACATGCCTCTATGGTATATTTTACATAACACAAAGCTTATGCTGAGCTACTTTCATTTCAATAGACTGGATTTCACAACTATTGCACAATTTAAAATAAGGTTATTATGGAAAATGACAAAGGTTACATCTTTAGTGAAAACTATTTGTTAAAACAATCAGTAGAGGGATAAGCAGCTTAATTTATTTGCAAATGTTGGTATTTTTTGTAAAAGGTTGAGCTTGACACCTCTCTTCATGCCTCCTCAGCATCCCTACTGGTCCTTTAATGTTACTGGCTGCTACATTGACCAATAATTAGGTTAAGGTAGGAGGATGGAGGCCAAACTCCACTTTTCCAATAAATGATAGGACTTAAGCCTGGTGCATACAGGCTCAATATTGGGCAGTATTGGGCGGTTCAACACAAACCGGCCGACATTCAGCCTGTGTGTGCTCCAGCCTGTTTGACAGAAGTCGGCTAAATGGATGGCTTCTTTCGGACGGGCATGCTGGAAAACATCAAATCAGCATCTGATCAGAACTGACAGCCAATGGCTGTGAGCGCTGACCAGTGTGTTCTGAAGGGGGGGGCAGTCCTCCTCTCAGAACACAAAAACTCAGCAGGGAGATCGATGTACTAACATTGGATAGTTAGTACATCAAGCTCTTCCCAAGCACTTTAGTTTTTTTATTCAACCTGCTGGGTTGAACAGAAAAAAATTATAGTGTGTACCAGACTTTAAGCTGGGTAGATACAGGCCGTAAATCAGCATGTGTGCACTGATCACTGTGTTCTTGCAGGGGGGGGGGGGGGACACAATTGCTCAGAGGGGGAGATTGCCACACTAACATTGGATTTGTATGTTTTTTTTTCACTGAACAAAAAAAACGTATGGCTCTTGTACACGATCTGAAAATTAGACGACAGATCGTCCGTTTTTTTGTGCATGCCAGACGCATATCGAAAATGGACAGGTTACTAAAGTTTAGAAAATTCTCGTACGACAGAATAAAAAATCAGAAGTGATGTCATGTGTTGTAGTGTATTTCTATTGTATTTTCAGATGACAACTGTACTAATTAAACGAAAATCGTACGCTCTGCTATCGTATGAGAAACATTTTCGTGTTTGTCCCATCGGATAATATCGGATGAACTGTCGTGATTGGCTCTCGAAAGCTCCGAACTAACGATCAAATTATTGTATGAACGTTTCGAAAGTGGTATTTTTTGTCCGATTTTCGGATCGTGTGTACGGGCCATTACTGTGTGTACCCAGCATTACATGTAACCTCAGATACCTATATCTATGCATTTACTAGGTGCTTTAACATGCAATGTTTTACTGAAGTTACCTTCTGTTTATACATTTTCTCTTATATGGTCAGTTTAAATGCTTAGGTTTATGACATATAATATTTTATAGAGTCAGCTTTTGCAGCAGTTAAACTTTTAGCTTAAGACTTGCCACACACATTAACCAATTTTCTTTCCTTCAACCACTAGTTGAAGGAAAGAAAATTACTTGATTCCCCAATCAACACACTTAAGCCCCATACACACGGTCGGACTTTTTCATCAATTTGGTCCGATCGGACAAGGTTGTTGAAAAATCAGACCGTGTGTATGCACCATCGGACAGTGTTCGTCGGTTTGTCCGTCGGACAAAGTCTTATCTCCTGCTGGAAAGATTTCCCGTCAACCCGGTCCGATCACACCAAATCCGAGCGTGTGTACGCTTGTCCGACGGACAAAGTGCTACGCATGCTCAGAAGAAATTCTGTGACGGAAGCGCTCGGTCAGGTAAAACTACCTTTCCTAATCGACACAGCACATTCGTCACGCTGCAATGTTAAAATGTCTTTAATGCAGCGCATTCTCTTTTTCTTTACAATGCAACAAGAATGACATCTTTTAGCTGCTCCTATTCACCCGCACTTCTCACAAACTTACTTCTTTATTACTTTGCAGCATTTATACACTACATGTTTATTTTTACTCTGAACGGAAAAGAATCTTTGTTATTTTTTTAACATGATTTGTCTTTTTTTTTTTTTTTGGGGGAATACATATTTGAATGTTTTTTTTTTTTTTTTTTTTGGAGGGGGGTTGTGTGTCTCAAATTACCAAAAACACATTATTTACATTTGTATTTCTTGCTTACATTTACTAGGAGTTTGTTTGTTGTTGGTGCCCCTTGTTAATTCTACTTTAGGATTAGTGAAATGTACCTGCTTACTCAAAGAAAAACTGTCATTGTAGCAAAGTAAAACACAATAGTCAATGATTATTTCAAATCAAAAAAACCTTTATTTAGGTCACACCAACAAACCAAAGAGGAACGCAGCCATGGTGAAACTTGGGGAATTTGCAAAGCCTTGGCCCCCCACGGCAACCATCATTGTTCAAGCGTAGAAAATTGGGGGCCTGAGGAGTACGTATATTAAGGGGAGTGCAATCTGGTCGTGAAGTCCAAAGTATCCGGAACTGCAGCAGATGCCATCTAGGTCCCCAGGCTCTGGTACTACGAGAGGCTCCATCTTCTCTCAGACCAGACTGATTCCAGGTCGTCACTCTCAGGTCTTCCTTCCACGCTTCCTTCCACGCTGTGGCTGTCGTGCTGGTGGGGTGGCAGAAGGAGGAGGAGGAGGAGGAGGAGGTGGAGCATGGTAGCTATGGCAAACATGTGTGACTGGGGTCATCTCCCCAGCCCTACCCTTATTTAGGACATGGAGGATGAGCCCCTCACACATGTTGCGTTGCCTCACCTCCATACCCATCATTTTTGTGACAACCACCGAGCCAAAGGTCTCCTCGTCGGCGGGTGTGGCATGTAGGGAGTCTGAAGCCTCTCTGATCATCCGGAGCGCTGACTGTGCCGCATAACCCCCCCTTCTCGCCCTTTTGTACGGAGGGCGGAGGGGAGGGGTTTGGGTGTCAGTCAGGCTCCGAGGCCTAGCCCCCTCTTGGCTGCCACTACCCAGCTGGTGGCTGCCACTAACCCCTGCCTCCTCCTGACTGCCACCTTCCACAGCCACCTCCTGGCTGAGGTCTTCCTGTGTAGGAAAAAGGGACATAGTTTCAGTTATTTGTTCATCAAACACACACAATTCTCATCTAGTGACTGGTGCAAAATGTTTACAAATAGAAAACCATACAATTCTCAGCCCTGCAGTTTAGATTCTGGCCCCAAATGTCTCCCACACCACTGTCTGTTGATATGTCAAACACGTTAGGAACTAAGCAATTGGCGATCCTGAATTAAGTGAACATCATTCATTATTCCCATAAATGGTAACAAAACTACTATACCTGGAACAAGCTGGGCTCCTCCACCTCTTCCAGACTGGAAGGCCCAGGTTGCTCCTCGGAAGCCTCATCAGGGGTGGGCTGTGCGCAAGGAAGCGTGGAAGGAGGAGTCGAGGTTGGCTCCGTGACATCAGCCTGGTCCTTCAGAAAATGGAGACTCTGATAGTACCAGAGCTTGGGGACATAGACCTCATCTGCTGAAGTTGCAGTTTCCTCAGACTTCACGACCTTCTTCCTCTCCCTGATATACGCACTCCTCAGGCTGCCAATTTTCTTTCTAATATCATCAACAGTTGCCGTGGGGAACGTTGGCTTGACAAATTCCACAAGTTCCTCCAGGGCTGCGTGCCTCTTTGGTTTGTTGGTGTAATGTGGGTGTATACCCTGCCACAATATGGGAAAATCCCTGTATTTGGCAATGAAGAGGGGGAGAAAACTCATGTCGTTGAATCCCTTCATATCAATCTCTGCAAGACACAACAACACACCAAACCCTATAAATTATGTCAGGCTAAACTCTCCTAATCTTCTCCATCAAGAAGCCTCAAGTTCAAATCAGTCTAGGCTAGTTATGTACCAACGTTAAATTGTACCTTCGTTTGTAGCGATCGTCTCGTGTGAGTTTTCTCTCCCCTCGTCTCCCAGATCGTGGCTACGACACAGGCGTGTGACGTTTTATATACACTGCGCATGCTTCAAACTCCGCCCGCCCCTGACGATCTTTCTCGTCTATTCCCCACCCCTTCTCTTTACGGCGTAGTGGGGAGAGCACATGGCGGGGACACAGCAGGTGCGCCACAAATATCCCACCAACGAGGAGGAGGACGAGGAAAGTCCGGAGGCAGAAACGTCCCGATCCCGGAACCTGAAATTCAAGGCCTCCAATATGTCATTTGGAGAAATGTTGGAGATGGTGGACATATTAAAGAGGAGCGACTATGATGGGAAGTATGGGCCTTACCTCAACCCCAATGTCCGCAAGGCCAAGATCATGTCTAAAGTTGTGAGAAGGCTGTACAATAATTTTGGGGTACAACGATCCAAGGAGCAACTCAGGAAACGCTGGTCAGACCTGAAACTGAGGGAGGCCGATCAGTACAGAAAGATCAAGAGAATTCTTCAAAAAAGTAAGTAGTTGTGTTTTGTGTTTGATTTCTTGCTTGCATACTGCTCCATTGTGTTTTGATTTTTACCAAGTTGTACATTCCAAAATGGCCACTTTCAGGTTCGTCTGTGCATTCGATCGTACTCAGCCTCGATCTTTCTGCCACTGTCATGGTCGTGTGTGTGTGCATTCGATC
>JAQSEC010003339.1:0-11378 GCA_028564925.1 Lithobates sylvaticus
GATACCCTAAGCAGCCCATACATGTCTTTTTTTTTTCTCTCCGTTTGACCAGTAGGTTGAACGAAAAGAAAAAAATACTTAATTCCCCCATCCACACACTGGAGGTGAATGGGGGAATCCTCCCGCTGAGCTACTGTATTCTGACAACAGGGAAACTTCCAAATTATTAGAATATAGTAATCAGTGCTGTCGGGTATAGCCAGCAACGCTGATCGATCGTCAAAAATCGTACAGGGTGGTTGTACAAAAGTTGATTGGTAGATCGGCCTCTGTACAGCCTCCCTGCACATGGATTCTGTATAGCCACTTATGTGTTTGCTTCTTCATTGTCCAATTATCCATCTAAAGGCAGGGAAGCAACACCACTGTATTTATTTACTCTAGCAGAAAAAGTGGTGTCAGCATTCTGTACTGTCTGGCAGAAGTGTATAATTCACAAAAGTGGCCAGATAGAATGCCATAAACTTTGAGAGATAAGACAGCTAACATATGTGTATTTTATCTTTGTATTTAGCTGTTTACTTAAAGTTTGTCTTGAAGCCCCCACTGTGATTATTAGTACACACCCTGTGCTGCTTTCTTTATCTTTTTGGAGTAGCTGCACAGTTGCAAATGTTGCAAAAGCTGAATTTTCTTCCATATTATTGAGACAAAATTTATTAACACAATGTTTTAAAAAGAAATACTTTGTTCTTCTGAGTTTCAGCGCTAAAACATGACCAGCTTTCAGTTGCCGCTTAACACAAGTGCTATATAAATTAGAATTTAACATCCAACAGTTTATTATGTGCAAGGAACTCATATATATGTATGACATCCTCTGTGTTTGATAGAGTCTTATGCCCCTTACACACGGTCGGATTTTCCGACGGAAAATGTCCTATCGGACCATGTTGTCGGAAATTCCGACCGCGTGTGGGCTCCATCGGACTTTTTCCGACGGAAAAAGTTTGAGATCCTGCTCTCAAATTTTCCGACAACAATCGGACTTTTTACGATCGTGTGTAGCGAATTCCGACAGACAAAGTGCCACGCATGCTCAGATCACATTACAAGACCAAAGCTATTGGCTACTAGCCTCTACGGAGTCCCGTCGTATGCAACGAACGTCACCACATTCAGGATGATCCGATTTTCCGACAACTTTGTCCGACCGTGTGTATGCAACACCAGTGTCGGACAAAATCCGTCGGAAAAAATCCAACGGATTTTGTGGTCGGAATTTCCGACCGTGTGTACGGGGCATTATAGATTTATCTGCTTCTTTAATTTTATTTAATTTTAATTTAAAGTTTCATTGCTGGTAATGGTGGGCAGGTATTTGCTGACCCAGTAAAAATCTATACTTGGTAACAGCATAAAATTATTACAATAAAACAGGATAGAATATATTTACAAAATGCTAATTGATTAGCCATACATGCATTAAAAATGTAACACATTCAGTAAAACTATCTAACTACCAACTTTATTCAGGAAACATTGCGAACATTTCATGAACTGCATTGCAAGCATTAGTCAGCAGGATTCTGACAGTGCTACTGGGTGCGGACAGTGGATTCTTAGCCCATGAGATTAAGCTACAGTGGGCAGTGTTTGGAATCAGTGAGTACTTGCCTTATACTTATCATAAGTTTAGAAGTAGAGATATTAAAAAAAAAAAAAAAATATATATATATATATATATATATATACAATAATTTCAAATACAGAGATATGGTTAGGTTAAACAATCAACCTTAAATACAAGTCCTGTCATTCAGGAAAAAATAGCAGTTTGCTACTGCTGTGTTTACAACCATATCCAGCAAAGCTCAGGTAAGAGAATGTTAGCCAAGAGAATATATGAACAAAGGTGCTTTGGTGCCACCTAGTGGGCAGTTGCTAAAAAAAAAAATTTCAGAGTGCAAAGTAATTTTAAAGTATAGTACATTTAATTTTTTTATGTTTCCTTTTTGTTTTGTCTTGTTTTATTTAGATTGGTGGAAGTTAGAACCTCTGTCAGGCTTGTATTACTGTATGTGTTCTCACTGGGGAGACATCTCTTCACTTTCTACTCTGGTGACAGGAGGTCAGAGGAACAGGGAATGATAGGAAATACTTTTTTAAATTAAGGTGGGGAAAAGTTAGAACCCCTCTTTTTTTTAAATTCTGTTTGCGCTTTCATGTCTCTGTGCCCCCCGTGCCTCCATATTTCTAGGTGTCACAGGGATGTAAGGTGTAAGAAAATCTCTGCAGTTGAGCCTCAGAAGTCCAAACTCTTCCTAATTCTATCCAAAGCTATATAAAAAAAGGAATTTATGTTAAAGGGGTTGTAAACCCTCGTGTTTTTTTATCTTAATGCATCCTATGCATTAAGGTGAAAAAACACCTGGCAGTGACCGGCCCCCCAGCCCCGGCGATACCCGGAAGGGTATCTGTTTTGAGATGGATGCGGCCGGAGGGGGAGAAGAACACGGCGTCGGGGGCCCCGATCTAAGGTAAGTGATGCATAATGAGCTAGTATGCTAGTCATACTAGCTCATTATGACTTTCTCTTGCAGGTAGTTACCAAAAAAAAAAAATTAAGAGGGTATACAACCGCTTTAAGAGTGTTTTTTTATCCAATGGAAAAAAAAACACCTTTTCCAACGGCGAGGACGCTCTGTCCCTCTGCCCGGGGTTCTCGGCACTTGATTGGATAGATTGATAGCAGCGCAGCCATTGGCTCCCGCTGCTGTCAATCAAATCCAATGACGCGAGTGTCGGGGGCGGACCTGAGTCATACATTCAGCGGCTATGGATGCCGAATGCAGGACTCGGGAACACACCCGCAAGGTAACCCCCGGGAGAGCGCTTCTCCCATAAGCGGTTACCTGATGTGGGGAGGAGCCGCAAGAGCCGCCGGGGGACCCCAGAAGTCGGTGTTCGGGGCCACTCTGTGCAAAACTAACTGCACAGTGGAGATAAGTATGATATGTTTGTTATTTAAAAAATATATATATTTGAAGCATTACAATAACTTTAACCGCTTCCCGACCGCCCACTGCATATATACGTCAGCAGAATGGCACAGGCAGGCAAAATCACGTACCTGTACGTGACCCTTTAAATGCCTGCCCGTGGGTCGCGCGTGTGCCGCCGCCGGCGCGCTCGCGACCCGGTCGGGAGCTCCATGACTACGGCCGCGGGACCAGCGGACCCGATCGCCTCTGGTGTCCCGCGATTGGGTCACGGAGCTGAAGAACGGGGAGAGGTATGTGTAAACAAACCTCTCCCCGCGCTTCCTACTCTGCCTGTCATAGATTGGCTGTTCCCGGTCATCGGGAAAGCCGATCAATGACGTCAGACGTCAGCCCCCGCCCCTAATGTAAAAAAACACACACACATCACAGCCCATAACCCCTCCCCTAGTGGTTAACTCTTTCACTACAACTGTCATTTATACAGGAATCAATGCATTTTAAATAGCATTGATTGCTGTATAAATGACAATGGTCCCAAAAATGTGTCAAAAATGTCCGATGTGTCCGCCATAATGTCGCAGTCACAATAAAAATCGCTGATCGCCGCCATTACTAGTAAAAAAAAAAATATTAATAAAAATGCTATAAAACTACCCCCTATTTTGTAAACGCTAAAACTTTTGCGCAAACCAATCAATAATCGCTAATTGCGATTTTTTTTACCAAAAATATGTAGAAGAATACGTATCGGCCTAAACTGAGGAATCAAAATGTTTTTTTATATATTTTTTGGGGATATTTATTATAGCAAAATGCAAAAAATATTGCATTATTTTCAAAATTGTCGCTCTATTTTTGTTTATAGCGCAAAAAATAAAAACAGCAGGGGCGATCAAATACCACCAAAAGAAAGCTCTATTTGTGGGAAAAAAAGGACGCCAATTTTGTTTGGGAGCCACATCGCACGACCGCGCAATTGTCAGTTAAAGCGACGCAGTGCCGAATCGCAAAAAGGGGCCTGGTCCTTTGGCTGCCAATTGGTCCGGGGCTGAAGTGGTTAAGCTAGCCATACACTGAGCGAATTTCCAAGCAGGTTCCTGATTAAGTTCACTTTGTAGGTGGCCCTACCAGCATCCTCTGGCCCAGTTTCCTTTGTTTGAAGACTCAAAGGAGTTGGGCGTAAAATTGTCACTGAAACAGCGGCTGCATCAAAACAGATGCAGGCACTGTTCAAGTATTCTGACAACCGCCAATTGTCAGAATACAGTAGCCGGCACTGCAGATTAGTACATCCGCCCTGTAAAGTCTAACAGTGTATGGGCAGCATTACTCTGTATAGTTGGCTAAATCAGTGGGCTGAAATTTAAGCTTCTGCATACTTGCAAACAGTCACGATTTTTTGTGACCCTCGTCCCGATCAGAGCTCGTCCCAATTAAATTCCCGGATTTTGCCTTTGTCCCGGGAAATCAGGAATGCTTTAGGCAAAAACGGCCGACAGGCTACAAAAAAATGGCCGCTGCCACCGCCACGAGGTGGGTTTGTGTGTTCAGTTGAGAGGGGAGGAACAGTCAATCGGCTTCTCTCTTGTATACAAGTAGACTATTCTATTGTACACTGAAACTGATTGCCTGCACGAATCAGAGGCCCCTCCCCACTCCACTGAACACACAGCTTGTTGTGAGAGTTTGCTCAGCTCTGCCATCTGTGTGTTATGCAGGGATATCGGTGTACAGCCCGGGCCAGCGACACACGATCATCAGCTGTAACCCCCGGCACTACTGCAATATCTCCACCATAGATATGTATGGGGACAGCGGGCATTGTCTTGTGTACATGGAGGATGCAATGTACAGGAGGGGGGTAACTATTTACAGGGGAGGGGGTAACTATGTACAGGGAGAGGGGGGTAAATTTGTACAGGGGGTAACTATGGGGAGGGGTGACTATGTGCGGGGGGAGGGGGGAAACTTTGTACAGGGGAGGAGGTAATATGTATAGGGGTAACTATGGGGAGGGGTAACTATATGCAGGGGGTAACTTTGGGGAGGGGGATAACTATGTACAGGGGAAGGGGGTAATATGTACAGAGGGTAACTATTGAGAGGGGGTGAATATGTACAGGGGGAGGGGGTAACTATGTACAGGGGGTAACAATGGGGAGGGGGTAAATATGTACAGGGGGTAACTATGTACAGGGGTAACTATGGGGAGAGGGGTAACTATGTACAGGGGGTAACTATGGGGAGGGGTGACTATGTATGGGGGGAGGGGGGAAACTTTGTACAGGGGAGGAGGTAATATGTATAGGGGGTAACTATGGGGAGGGGTAACTATATGCAGGGGGTAACTTTGGGGAGGGGGGTAACTATGTACAGGGGAAGGGGGTAATATGTACAGGGGGTAACTATTGAGAGTGGGTGAATATGTACAGGGGGAGGGGGGTAACTATGTACAGGGGGTAACAATGGGGAGGGGGTAACTATGTACAGGGGGTAACTATGTACGGGGGTAACTATGGGGAGAGGAGTAACTATGTACAAGGGGGTAACTATGTACAGGGGGCAACTAGGGGGAGAGGGGTAACTATGTACAGGGGAAGGGGGTAATATGTACAGGGGGGGCAACTATGGGGAGAGGGTGACTATGTACAGGGGGAGGGGGTAACTATGTACAGGGGAGGGGGGTATTCTGTACAGGGAGGGTAACTTTGGGGAGGGGGTAACTATGTACAGGGGGTAACTATGGGGAGGGGGTGACTATGTAGAGGGGGAGGGGGTAACTATGTACAGGGGAGGAGGTCATATGTACAGGGGGTAACTAGGGGGAGGGGGTAACTATGTACAGGAAAAGGGGGTGATATGTACAGGGGAGGCAACTATGGGGAGGGGGGTGACTAAGTACAGGGGGAGGGGGTAATTATGTACAGGGGAGGGGGGTAATATGTACAGGGAGGGTAACTTTGGGGAGGGGGTAACTATGTACAGGGGGAGGGGGTAACTATGTACAGGGGGGTAACTATGGCTCTGCTTGGGACACTGATGTAAGGATTGGGCTCTACTGGGGACACTAATGTAAGGAAGCACAGGGGATCCGCTGGGGACACTGATGTAAGGACCGGGCCCTGCTGGGGACACTGATGTAAGGACTGGGCTCTGCTGGGGACACTGATGTAAGGAATCACCGGGGCTCCACTGGGGACACTGATGTAAGGACTGGGCTCCACTGGGGACACTGATGTAAGGAAGTACCGGGGCTCCGCTGGGGACACTGATGCAAGGACTGGGCTCTGCTGGGGACACTGATGTAAGGAAGGACTGGGGCTCTGCTGGGGACACCAGATGTAAGGACGGACTCTGCTGGGGGCACCTGATGTAAGGAGAGCCTCTGCTGAGGGCACCTTTTGTAAGGGGGAACTCTGCTGGGAATGCCTGGTGTAAGGAGGGTCTCTGCTGGGGGCACCTGATGTAAGGAGGGAGTTTGCTGGGGGCACCTGATGTAAGGAGGGACTCTGCTGGGGGCACCTGATGTAAGGAGGGACTCTGCTGGGGGCACCTGGTGTAAGGAGAGACTCTGCTGGGGGCACCTGATGTAAGAAGGGACTCTGCTGGGGGCACCTGATGTAAGGAAGGACTCTGCTGGGAATGCCTGATGTAAGGGGGGACTGGGGCTCTGCTGGGGACACAGATGTGAGGACGGACTCTGCTGGGGGCACCTGATGTAAGGAGAGCCTCTGCTGAGGGCATCTTATGTAAGGGGGAACTCTGCTGGGAATGCCTGGTGTAAGGAGAGTCTCTGCTGGGGGCACCTGATGTAAGGAGGGACTTTGCTGGGGCACCTGATGTAAGGAGGGACTCTGCTGGGGGCACCTGATGTAAGGAGGGACTCTGCTGGGGGCACCTTATGTAAGGAGGGACTTTGCTGGGGGCACCAGATGTAAGGAGGGACTCTGCTGGGGGCACCTGATGGCATCTGGTGGCAGGCGATGTGGCAAGTGACACACTCAGGGCTCCCACTGTTTCTGCATTATGGGGAGTTTAAGATTTCATTTTATATTACAATGTAATAATAGAAAAAATGTATGCAAAAGGAGGGGTGCAACTGCGCAAACCAAAAAAGGGGGGTGGGGGGAGGGGAGAGAGCTGAAATGAATCAGCTACACAACAATAACAACCAATGCCGCAGCCACCATCAGGGTGTTCACACACCGACAGTACATGGGAATAAATATATAAATAAATATATAAAATGGGGCGCCAGCATACATACGTAGAAAGGTTAATAAAATAACAAGAGTAAATTAAATAGATAATCAGATAAAAATGTGGCGCTGATACACGTCTACCACTCCAAGGGGGATCATCCAGCCAAGGTGGCTCCAGACACAGCGTCCAAAGGAATTAATGGAATAAAAGAAGGAGTATAGCATCAAATAATAAATAAGGCTATACAGACAACCTCAGGTGGGTGAATCAAACAATATAAATAAATAACCCTTGTGTCCAAGAAAAATAAAAATAGTGCAAAGTAAGGACTAAAAGTGGCAATAAATAATCAAATATACAATGGCGAATAACATGCATAAGCCACAATTCGATTGTCCTTTGAGAAAGTCACGTGTGCGTGATGTAACGCGTAAGGAGAGTCAGAGCCTGGTGACGTTTAGCTGTGTGGGATCTCGGCCGGGAGCCCATACTGTGTGTTTTTTCATCCACCGCTGCATTAACTCTGCATGTACTGTAAGTTATCTATTGCTTATACCTATTAAACCTTTTGAAATACTACACAATGGATTGCATCTATCTGTTTGCTCACATGTCCGCCTGAGAGGAGCTGGCAGGGACCCAGTCAGAGGAACAGATCCGGAGGAGCCCAGTAAGGTTGTTTTTCCTTACCTTTAAGGTAAGGGGTTGGGGAAACAGCCCAGGACACCTGCATGTTAAGGAGCATCACTTTTTTCTCTTAAAGACTACCACAAATATCATATCCACCACCTCACCTGGAGATTGTTTAGGAATTGTGCACCATATATGGGAATATCCGCTTGATTGCACAGGACTTGTCGTTTATTTATTTATATATACACTTTTATCCTGGACTCACGTTATTATATATATTTCAACACAGGTTTATTTGTGCTGTTTGTTTTTAACACACAGGTGCATTTATTCACGGTTTGCTTTGTGCATTATTAATAATATTTTTTAATCGAATTGTGGCTTATGCATGTTATTCGCCATTGTATATTTGATTATTTATTGCCACTTTTAGTCCTTACTTTGCACTATTTTTATTTTTCTTGGACACAAGGGTTATTTATTTATATTGTTTGATTCACCCACCTGAGGTTGTCTGTATAGCCTTATTTATTATTTGATGCTATACTCCTTCTTTTATTCCATTAATTCCTTTGGACGCTGTGTCTGGAGCCACCTTGGCTGGATGATCCCCCTTGGTGTGGTAGACGTGTATCAGCGCCACATTTTTGCTGCACAGAGCAGCCCAGATCCTCCTCTTCTCGGGTCCCTGTTTGGTGATCCTAGCCCCTCCCTCCTGTTATATGGCGCCCCATTTTATATATTTTATTTATATATTTATTCCCAATAGAAAAAATGTGCTTCAATCATCCTGACACCATACCAACCATGGTGCCAGGATGATTGAAGCGCTAACACCAGGTGTTTGGAGCATCTTTATCTGCTGATTGTTAAACTTTCTGGAATACACATATTTATATTGTGGTGTAGGTTCTGGGCCTGCTGTCCCTCCATCTCTCTTTCTTTCCTTCCTTCTCTTCACGCGCCTCATTTTTTCTTTTTACAATGTGCCACGCCTACAAATGAATGCCACACCTCTAATTATAATAAGACTCCACCTACAGGCAAAAAAGTGTCCCTATACATTTTTTTACAATGTTGACAACTATGCTTCTGAAGCATACGACACTTCTTGGACAATTTGGGTGTTTTCAAAATAAGAGTTAATATTGTAAATCGAGCTCAGAGATAACCTACATACCACAAGCAGCAAACGAAACATTCCTGCTTCACATGAAAATCCATATATTCTCAGCTGGCACATCAATGCAGTCATTTAGAATTTATGCCGGATTTGACATAAATTCTAATTTTCTGTCCTTTTATATACAGATTTTGGTTAAAATCCTCTTAAGTCATTAACATGTGTTATGAATTTGAACAGTATGTGTGATCATTCACTCATCACTTTTGAAAAGTGTGTATTCTGTCAGAAGTCAAAAGCTAATCAGAGCCTTCATACATATGCATCAATGCTAATGCTAAAAGGAACATGTGGGAAGGAAACAGTTAAAAAGGCACTTGACAAATAAATGAAGCCAAGATCGGCAGTAAGTGCACAATAGAGTGTTGGCAGTGTCCACAATCAGCGGGAATAACTACTCCGCAGCAGGCGATGAAAATGTTCTAAGGGTCAAAAAGGCACTCGATTTGGCAACTCCGAGAGATAGAGGATATCCATAAACTGCAATATCACAAAACACAACAAAAGCACACTAAGCTTGTATAATAAATTTTGTTGCACAAAGATTTGTGCGTTCCTTTCTTGTTTCCTGGAAAGGTATTCTAAAATGGGCTTCCTGAAATAAATCTTCAGTTCTAGCAGGGAAATTAACCTGAAAGCTAAACAAAGTAATCTGTGGCAGAGAAACTACAGCACCCAGCATATAACAATAAGTGTGAATATATAGATACACACCAGTATTGCAAACATCCACTCTACAAACATATAGAACCCTGACAAGTAGGTGTGCACATACATTTGGGTTTATACCAGTGGGATGCAGGGGTGCCACCCCCCTAATCCATGCGCCCGGCACCTAATCTACATACAGGGCGCCGGGCCCTGTATGTGACCCGTTTTCAGAAGAGAGCAGTCTGAAATCTGCTCTCTGCTGATGTCACCAAGATCAGTCCAGGCACCGCATCATCCCGACTCTGGGAGTCTGGATCCGCCAGGTACCTGGACTGATGGTTGTTTCAGCCTTCAGCGAGCCGCTGAGACGGCCGCTCCCCACCCCTTCACAGCTCAGCGCTCCAGTGAGCATGGTGGAGCAGAGAGGAGAGCTGCTGAATGACAGGCAGCAGCTCTCCTATTGGGGATCTGTGAGAACTGAGCTATCGGTGGTGTTCGATGGTTCGGTTCTCAGTGCAAAGACGCCAGGGGACAGATGCAGCATCAGACGGATGCTGCATCCACCTAGGTGAGTATAATGGGGGAAAAACCCCAAACCCATACTTCTTATTTAAACTGTCTGAGCCGAGAGGAGAAGCAACCGCCCCTGGAGCTTGGAAGAGCCAAGGAGCAGCTCAGTCAGTGGTCCTCTCCAGCTGGGACTCGGCTCAATATTCCAGGGACAGCTCACCCGCAGCCACATCCAGCATTCCATGGGCTCAGACAGTGGAGGGAGGAGGAGGGGAGATTACAGTGTCATCCCGGGACTCGTCATCTGCCGCCTAAGGTAAGGAGGCCTCTGATCACCGTATCCCAGTCTGTACGTCTACTGCAGGGGGTGATAGCTGTCTTTCTGTCTGTCTCCCCCAGGGGGGTGATGGCCCCCTGTCTCCCCCCGGGGGAGGGGGTGGTGTTGGTTTGGTTTGCTGCCCCGCCAAAGTATTCAGCACCAGCTGCCACTGGTATATACACATTCATTTAGCAAAGATTTTTCTGGATGAAAGTTACAGCAAAGTCCAGTTGCACAAGCCCCTGGGATATGATATCCCAGAAGGAGGTTTGGATTTGAAATATGATCCCCCAACCCCACCTTCTAGCACAAGTCCTCTTTCCTCCCAAAGCTACCCCAGAACATACCCTCTTACCCCCTCTCCAGAAATCAAAGAGATGCCAGTTACCATAGTAAGGCTAACGTAGCACCTGAGACGCTGGGCACCCCATAAGAGCTAGCACTTCTCTGGCAGACTGGTTAGTGGAGCCAAGTGTCGGAACATGCCCAGATTTGTGGGACGCAGGGATTTAATTCAAATCTCAGGAAGATCCTGCCAAATTATGGATGGTTGATAGGTATGGATTTGTAATAAATGGGGGGGGGGGGACAGACCGAGGGACAAACTGAGGGACAAACACAGGATGGCACGCCTGTACGGAGTAACAGAGTCCATAGGGCAAACTGGGTCAAGCACTGCTAATCGGGCAGGAAGCAAGACCGTAAGGCAAGCAGGGGTCATACACAGGTGATCAGGTAAAGGCAAAGTCAATGCAGCAAGCCAAGCTTATATACAGGTGATCAGGTGAAGGTAAAGTCCATTCAGCAAGCTGGGGTCATACAGAGGTGATCAGGTGAAAGCAAAGCCCATGCAGCAAGCCAATACACTGGTGATCAAGCAGATGGAGGGTCAAGAAGCAAGCAAGGGAGTAAGCGGAACGAGTGAGTCTGTGCA
>JAQSEC010003700.1:0-11867 GCA_028564925.1 Lithobates sylvaticus
CGCCGGGCCGCCTCGTGTGAGAGACGCCGCGGTTACCGGCGCTACTCCCTGGGACAAGGAGACCTGGACCCGGATGCTGCGGTCCTCAGCGTCCCCAGCGATGGGAAGCCAAAAGAAATCAGGATAAGTAGCGGACCCGGTCCGGGCCCCAAGCGCCGGCATCGCCCCATATCCTCCCCTCTTTAACCCTCCACCCACTACACATCACGGCAGGGGTCATCCTGAAGTATCTTGAAGCCCCAGAGAAAAACAGCGCGAGTGGATCGGTGGAGACGCCAGCCGTGAGTGTATATGTGTCACAATCAACCCGAAACCCCCCCCACACTTGAAGGTAAGCGCACTGCAATTTATGAATAGCCGGATGTCTGGATCCAGGTACAAACTATTGACAAATTATTGACAAAGGATGTAATTACACTGTTTTCTCAACTCTGGTTCAGCGGTTAACGACGCTAGACAAAGGGCTACCCCAGGGGGGAGAAATAATTGCGTGCCTATTAACGATCATATCCCAAATGTGTGTACCTGCGTCAAGAACCATCTAAAGGGAATTTTGCAATGCTACATGTCTAGAGGAATGGAAATAGGGCGCTGTGCACTGAGCCCCTGAGCAGACAAGGAGACCTGGGTCAGTGGGGACTATGGAGTCCCAGAGCGGACAATTTTTGCAACAAGGTGGTTTGACCCCTTCCCCTGTAATTGCAGCCTGGATATAACTGGAGCGTTAAAGGGACTGTCTGAAGCATTATAGATATACAGGGGTGTATACGGGCTTTAAAACCCAAGATTATGGACATTATGGTTCCCAACGGTACAAAGTCGTTTTGAAATGGGGTCTTTGTAATTTGCCTTATGCCTCGTACACACGTACGGACTTTTGCCGGCGGACTAAGTCCAGCGGACAATCCGCTGGACTTTCCGGCTAGGTCCGCTGGACTTTCCGAGGGTGTGGACTTGCCCACACACGCACGGACTTGTCCAGCGGATAATCCGCCGGCCAAAAGTCCGCGGGACTTTTGAAAATGAACGGACTTGCCCACACACGGAGCAGTCCGTTCATTTCGAACGTAACTTCAGGTTACGTAGCTAGCGTAGGCAGTAAATGCCGCCGCGCTAGCTCCGTGACCTGGCATGGATTTAAAGGGAATCCCCACGCCGAAAAAACGGCGTGAGGGTTCCCCCCAAATCCATGTCAGACCCTCATCCGAGCACGCAGCCTGGCAGGCCAGGAAAGGGGTGGGGACGAACGAGCGCCCCCCCCCCTCCTGAGCCGTACCAGGCCGCGTGCCCTCAACATGGGGGGTGCCCTGGGGAAAGGGGGGCCGTGCGGCCCCCCCCACCCCAAAGCACCTTGTCCCCATGTTGATGAGGACAAGGGCCTCTTCCCGACAACCCTGGCCGTTGGTTGTCGGGGTCTGCGGGCGGGGGCTTATCGGAATCTGGGAACCCCCTTTAATAAGGGGGCCCCCAGATACCGGCCCCCCACCCTATGTGAATGAGTATGGGGTACGATGTACCCCTACCCATTCACCTAAGGTGTAAAATGTAAAGTAAAAAAAAACACCCACACTTTTGAAAAAATAGTTTATTGCACTGCTCCGGGGGTCTTCTTCCGTCTTGGGGGTCTTCTCGCCGGACTCCCCCGCCATTTACCAAGCTCTTTTACCGAGCGAGGGGAGTCCGGCTACCTTCTTCGTCGTCGCCGCCGTCTGGGGGTCTCGATCCGCCTTCGGGGGTCTTCTTCCGTCTTGGGGGTCTTCTCGCCGGACTCCTCCCCTCTCTTCTGCTCTTTTACCTAGCTCTTTCACGAGGGGAGGTGTCCGGCTACCTTCTTCGTCGTCGCCGCCGTCGTCTGGGGGTCTCGATCCGCCTTCGGGGGTCTTCCGGGGGTCTCTTCTGTTCTTGCGGCGGTCGTCGTCTTCCGCGCCGCCGGCGCCTTGTCCTTCTTCTTGTCCTCCTTCTTGTCCTTCTTGTTCTTCTTCTTCTTCCGATGTTGACCCGACGCTCTCTCTGCCCGGAATGCCTGTGCCGCTCTGAGCTCGGACTTATATAGGGACATGGGCGACAGGGTCACATGTTCATGTCACATGGTGACCCCGCCCCCTTGCGATGTCACAGTCCCAGCATCCTCCGGGACTGTGACAACACAAGGGGGCGGGGTCACCATGTGACATGTGCATGTGACCCTGTCGCCCATGTCCCTATATAAGTCCGAGCTCAGAGCGGCACAGGCATTCCGGGCAGAGAGAGCGTCGGGTCAACATCGGAAGAAGAAGAAGAACAAGAAGGACAAGAAGGAGGACAAGAAGAAGAAGAAGGCGCCGGCGGCGCGGAAGACGACGACCGCCGCAAGAACAGAAGAGACCCCCGGAAGACCCCCGAAGGCGGATCGAGACCCCCAGACGACGGCGGCGACGACGAAGAAGGTAGCCGGACACCTCCCCTCGTGAAAGAGCTAGGTAAAAGAGCAGAAGAGAGGGGAGGAGTCCGGCGAGAAGACCCCCAAGACGGAAGAAGACCCCCGAAGGCGGATCGAGACCCCCAGACGGCGGCGACGACGAAGAAGGTAGCCGGACTCCCCTCGCTCGGTAAAAGAGCTTGGTAAATGGCGGGGGAGTCCGGCGAGAAGACCCCCAAGACGGAAGAAGACCCCCGGAGCAGTGCAATAAACTATTTTTTCAAAAGTGTGTGTGTTTTTTTTTACTTTACATTTTACACCTTAGGTGAATGGATAGGGGTACATCGTACCCCATACTCATTCACATAGGGTGGGGGGCCGGTATCTGGGGGCCCCCTTATTAAAGGGGGTTCCCAGATTCCGATAAGCCCCCGCCCGCAGACCCCGACAACCAACGGCCAGGGTTGTCGGGAAGAGGCCCTTGTCCTCATCAACATGGGGACAAGGTGCTTTGGGGTGGGGGGGCCGCACGGCCCCCCTTTCCCCAGGGCACCCCCCATGTTGAGGGCACGCGGCCTGGTACGGCTCAGGAGGGGGGGGGGCGCTCGTTCGTCCCCACCCCTTTCCTGGCCTGCCAGGCTGCGTGCTCGGATGAGGGTCTGACATGGATTTGGGGGGAACCCTCACGCCGTTTTTTCGGCGTGGGGATTCCCTTTAAATCCATGCCAGGTCACGGAGCTAGCGCGGCGGCAGTAACTGCCTACGCTAGCTACGTAACCTGAAGTCACGTGCTAAATGAACGGACTTGCCGATGAGCGGCAAGTCCGTTCATTTCAAAAGTCCCGCGGACTTGCCCACTAACGGCGGGATTGTCCGCTGGACTTCCAAGTCCAGCGGATAATTTGAGAACAAAACCTGAAACTTTAGTCCGCCGTACTTTGGCGCCAAAAAGTCCGCCGGCGCCCACACACGAGGGGATTATCCTCTGGACTTCAGTCCAGAGGATAATCCCGCGGGATTGTCCCTTCGTGTGTACGCGGCCTTACAGACACCTCATACACCAAAAGCTGCTCTAGGGACTGTAGGTGCGACTCTGATTGACGCCCATGAAGCTCTATTTTTCTATGCTAAAAAGTTTCATTATCAAACGAAAGCGGGATTTTGACCTGTGTCTGGGAAGATCGATTACCACTCACTAAAAGCCGCTCTATGGAATAAAAGTGAGATTTTGATCAATGTTCATGGAGATACACTACTATATACCAAATACTGCATTTTGGAATGAAAATATAACCCCGACTGGTATTTAAACTCACTGGCCGTTGCGGCTCAGACTGACGACAGATGTTTGAAATAGGACCGGTACCTCAGATTATGTTTGTTTTATTTAAACTTCAGATTCTCCCCAAACACGAAACCATGGTTAAAATATAAAATCACATATTTATATGTCGCCCACGTCATCAAGAACAGTGACCCCATGTAACATATTGTAAATATCTACCGATTCTACCAGTAGAGCTATCTGGTGGGATACGGAAAAGGTGTAAACTGCTTTTGGTTGAAGTCAACTAGCAGGAAGGGAGAACAAATCCCCCCATTCAAATAAAACGGCCCCAGCCATTGCGTAAGTGTCTAGTACACCACTCTAAGACCCTACAGACGGAAAAGGTCTCCCCCAGTCTCTTGCAATTTTGATCGCCTACACTAGAGGGACACCTAGAGGGACAAAGGACAGCCTTAAAGCAAGGATCTCATTAAAAGGCAGGAGGTGGAAAAGGGTCCAGGAGGCCTAGGTTCATTACAAGACTGGGGAAGAGAATCAGGCCCACCAAAAAGATCAACATGAGTAAAGACCCATCCAAACAGCCTAAAAAAGCGACCACCAAAAGCAGCAAAGGGGAGACAAGCACTATTAAACACTATTTAAGACAGGGTGCAAGCCCAAAAACATCGGGAAAAGAGGCTCGGACTGGAGTCTCCCCGGAGAGCAGGGACGGGGTGGAAGGAGAAATTAATGACTCCAGAGCGGACCTTACAATGGAGACTGAGATTGAGCCCAATGGGGGGGAGGACCAACAAGCAGGAACCCACATTCCCAACAAACATGAAATGGAGGCGATGCTTTTACGCCTGGAAAATGTAATCAAACATGAAATTAACACCTTACGGGAGGATATGGGCCATCTGTTGTCCAGGGTTGAAGTGGTGGAGGGGAGAGCGGACTCCATAGATTTGGAAATCGCAAAACTGAAAACACAACTAAAAGGCGCCTACCTCACGCAGAGAGACACCCTCTATAAGATAGAGGACCAAGAAAACAGGGATAGGAGGCAAAACCTGAGGCTGCGTGCCGTCCCGGAACAAAGAGGGGAAGACCTAGAAAGAAAACTATGGGAAATCTTGGGCCCCATAAGCGGCAAGGACTTAGATCACTTTCCCCACACAGAAAGGATACACCGAGTAGGAAGACCCGAAAGAGGGGGCGCAGAGCGGCCCCGGGACATAATTGTCAGATTCAGCTACTTTAAAGAAAAAGAGGACTTGTGGGCTAAAATAAAAAATAAATCTCCTATACGGCATAAAGAAGCTGAAATTCAAATATACGCAGACCTATCGGCCCGAACCCTCGAAAGACGGAGACACCAGAAACCCCTGCTGGAAATATTGAAAAGGGAAAACATAAGATACAACTGGGGTTTCCCCTCATGTTTAATAGGGTCAAAGGAGGGGTGTTCGGCCAGGCTGAGGTTCCCGGAAGAAGTGCAGGGATTCTGTACAAAACTCGGGATCCCAGTCCCGAATCTGCAGGGCTGGATTGAAATGGAAGGCCTGGGGGACCCAGGGGGGGGGGGGGCGGGGGGGGGGGGGGGGGCGGGGGGTGGGGTGAATGTCCATACGTAGCTATAAAAGAACCCAGCTCAAATCGGCCCTGCCCCCTCCCCCTCTACGCCCTGAGCTCGGGCTGCGGAGGGAGAGGGGAGGGCTAAACAAGCTCCACCTCACCAGGAATCCGGAGTCTAAGGGAAGCCACAAAGGATGGCCCCCAAGGACCCGGGGACCCTAGTCGGGGTAAGAGAGGGGGGGAGGGGGGGGGGGAGGGGGGGGAGGGGGGGGGAAGGAAGGGAGGGGCAGGGAGGGGGGGGGGAGGGAGAGGGAGGGGGATGGGGGGAAGAGGGAGGGAAACCACGTCCGCTGTGGGGCTGTTGTCACCATCAATATCTCAGAGGGAAAAAAAAAAAAAAAAGAAGAAATAAAATTCCAAAAGATAAATGAAGGACATAGAAATCAAATTTTTATCATATAATGTGAAAGGTTTAAACTCCCCTGGCAAGCGATCTAAAATCTTGGAGGAAGCTGAGAGATATGGCGCAGGTTTAGTGTTCCTGCAAGAGACTCATCTGGCACATTCCTCAAATATTAGACTTTTTTCTCCAGCTCTCCCAAAATGGTTCTACGGGGACACTATCTCGAGCAGGGCAAGAGGAGTGGCAATTGGGATTGCGAGGGACATCGACTTCACGGTGGAGGAGAGAATGACGGACCCCGAGGGGAGATACCTGTTTCTTAGGGGCTCCCTCCTAGGGGTAGAACTTACACTGGCCAATATTTATGCCCCCAACACCAAACCTATCTTATTCCTCGAAGCAATTCTGCGTAAGCTAAGGGCCTTCAGGAAAGGATATTTGATCTTGATGGGGGACCTCAATTTTGTGATGGACCCCGCGAAGGACAGTACGTCTGGTGGCACGGGGAGGGGCAACATACAACTGAAGCGCATTAAGAAAAAACTATTGGAGCACCAACTGTTGGACGTGTGGAGGATCCAGCACCCACAGTTGAGGGATTACTCGTTCTTCTCCCCTGTCCACCAGATGTACTCTCGCCTGGACTATATTTTAATAGACCATGGCATACTGGAAAGGGTCAAAGAAACCGAAATTGGAATAGCTTCCTTCTCGGACCACGCGCCGGTATCCATGAGGCTAAGGTTCCCCGAACACAAACAACCCTCTAGCGGATGGAAACTCAATCCTGAATTGTTACATGACAAAGAAATTAGGGAGCATATCAAAAAGGAGCTAGAATGGTTCTTTCAAGTCAACGACAACGGAGAGGTCTCAGAGGCACAACTGTGGGACGCGCATAAAGCGTTCATTAGGGGGCTCCTGATTGCTAAAGCTTCATGGAAAAAAAAAGGAGAGGGTGAGAAAGACGCAGGCGCTGATGGCCGAGATTAAAACCCTGGAGCAAAAGCACAAATCTGGGGGGGCACATAGCCAGAGCATATACATAGAGCTTACAGATAAGAGAGAGGAATTAAAAGATTTAGCCGAACAGGAAGTCAGACAGAAGTTCAATAAATTGGCCAGGGAACAATATATATGGGGCAACAAGCCAGGGAAATATCTAGCAAGGAAATTACAAAAAAAGAAAACCAGAAATTTTATTGAAAAAATTCAAACAAAAAATGGGGAGATGAAGTTCACCTCTAGTGAAATAGCCTCTACATTTAGAGACTATTACAAAGAACTTTACGAGGTGAAAACCAAGGGAAACAACGACAGCATAGGAAATAACCAGAAAACATCAGAGTTCCTAGAGAGGGCAGGGCTAATGGCCCTAGGGGGGGAGGAGAGAGATGAGCTGGAGAGGCCAATAACTGAGGAAGAGATCTTAGCAGCCATCAACAACTCTCCAACAGGGAAGAGCCCGGGCCCGGACGGCTTTACGGCCTCATATTATAAAACGTACAAAGAGATTCTTATACCGAGATTGCTGCGATATATGAATGGACTAGGGATAGACTACGATATGAGCGGAGAGGCCCTAAAAGCCACAATCACTCTTCTGAGGAAGGATGGGAAGGATGGATCGGTGTGCTCGAACTACAGACCCATCTCCTTATTAAATTTCGACACAAAATTATACGCTAAGATTTTGGCGGATCGAATAAAGGGGCACTTGGGCACACTGATCCATCCGGACCAGGTTGGGTTCGTCCCGGGCAGAGAGGGGAGGGACAATGGGATTCGGACACTGCTGGCCATACAGAGGATGGGAGACTCGAGAACCCCCAGTCTACTCCTCTCGATAGACGCTGAAAAAGCGTTCGACAGAGTAGACTGGGGGTTCATGTTTAACACTCTACAGAGGATGGGTTTCGGACCCAGAATTATTCAAAAAATCAAAACCCTATATAATCATCCGAAAACCAACATCAAGGTCAATGGAACGACCTCCGCGGAGTTCGAACTGTTTAATGGTACTAGGCAGGGTTGCCCACTCTCCCCTCTCCTTTTTGTTCTATCCCTGGAACCGCTGTTGGCCACAATTCGCGGAAACCCAGAGGTGGAAGGCTGTAAAGTCGGCAGCGAAGAGCACAAACTTGCGGCCTTCGCGGACGACGTCCTCTTTTACATAAGCTCACCACAGAAGTCAGTCCCCATATTGCTTAAAACCTTGAAGGAATACGGGGAACGAACAAACTTCAGAATCAATGCCTCAAAAACTTTTATCCTTAATATTAACCTCAACAAAATAGAGAAACAGAACTTACAGAAAACAGTCAGTTTTGTCTGGAAAAAAAGGATAAAATACTTAGGAATAGAACTGGCCAACAACCCGAGGAAATTATATAAAATAAACTATATCCCACTTTTAGAAGATATAAAAAAAAAATGCCAAGAGCTGAAGGGAAAAATTCTATCCTGGATAGGCAGGATCAATTCGGTAAAAATGATGATCTTACCAGTAATCACATATAAATTCCAGATGCTCCCCCTCCCTCTTCCAAAACAGTACCTCGGTAAACTAAGAGCCATTATAATGAATTTCATATGGAATTACAAAAAACATAGAATCTCCCTACAAGTTCTAAAACAAGACAAAAGTCAGGGCGGCCTGGCGGTCCCAGACATAGAAAGTTACTACCAGGCTATAGCACTTTTAAGAATCGCAGAATGGGGTAAAATAGGTAACACGAAAAGATGGGTTAGTTTGGAGGAAGCACTGAGTGAAGCTAGGCTGGGGAAGATTGTGTGGAATCCGCCGAAAAGCAGGACACTGGGAGAAAAGACACATATAATCACCATCACGACTTTGAAAATTTGGGACAAAATATATAAAATATTCAATAAAAATTATAATTCGCCACTTATAGCACTTAAAGAAAATCCTTTTTTTCCGCCAGGGTTGAAGGAAATAGGAGGTGATTGGATTAGAAAGGATTGCACGAGACTAGGGGAAGTTATTAGTAAGGGAAGGTTATGACATTGCACGAGTTACAGAATAATGAGGCTTTTTCCATAGATGGATGGCGGCACCGCCAGCTGACCCACTTTGTGGGCTCTCTTCCTAGCCCATTAAGGGAGGCTAAGGATCTAACAAAATTAGAGAAAATTTTTACGGCAGAATGTTCAAAAAAAAGAATATCCAGAATATATAAACTGTTATTAGAAAGAGATAGACCGGAGATGCCGCCATACCTTACCAAATGGGAAAGCGAACTAGGAACACAATTAGAATTAGGCACAAGTAAGAAAATTTTAAAATTAGCACATGGGTCAGCGGTAGACGCGAGAACTGCAGAAACAAACTTTAAGTGCATGGCTAGGTGGTATAGAACCCCAGACAGGGTCAGCAATTTCCAGGCGGATACATCTGCGAACTGTTGGAGGGGGTGCGATCAAAGAGGCACAATGGGTCATCTATGGTGGGGGTGTCCTAAGATTAAAAAATTTTGGGAGACTATCCTAAAATACATAAAAGAAATAACAACGATCGAGGTAAAAAATGATCCTTGGGTGGTACTTATGCATGCCACATCCAAGGAAACTAAACAATATAAAGGCTCATTGATTCCCCATCTGCTTAACGCGGCTAAAAGGGTAATTCCAAGGAGGTGGAAGGACAAGGAAAGCCCACCCTTATGGGAATGGGTTGACGCAGTGGAGTCCACTTACATGATGGAATGTGTGCTGTACACCGGGGAGGAGGACAGAGAGGCCACAAGGGCTAGATGGGAGAGTTGGAGAAAATTCAAGAGGTCTTGGAGCTACAGGGAGGCTTTGCGAGTGCAGCCGTGACAACTGATGATCCCTGGGGGGGGAAGCCGAAAAGAGATCTAGCCACGGAAAGGAAGACCCTAAGGGCAGGAGAAGATACTGGGGAGATAGGACCACCTTACAACGATAAAACAGCGGACGGGGACGGGGAGGGTGGGGGCACGGGGGGGACAGGGGGGAGGGGGGGGGGAAATAAAAACAAAAATAAAAACAAAAAACCCCCAGGGGGGCTAACTGGAAGAGTGAGGGAACGGGATCTAGGATAAAGGAAGCGGAGGGGGAATGGAGGCTGGGTGGGATTTCGGATGTACTTATGTATTTTTTGGGCTTTGTAAATTTCACGGAAGCCCGACTCAGGACCCCTATCCCCCCCAACTCCAGGGGGGGAAAAAAAAAAAAAAAAAAAAAGGGTGAGAATGAAACAATCCACTAATGATGCTAAGACAATTAGAGGGATGGAGATGCGGGCATAGCTGACACTCACCCAAGAATACTCTTTCTGAAGTGGAAAAAGAAAAAAAAAAAAAAAGGGAAGATGTCCTTGCGGGGGTTCCTCTGATTTCCCTGTTTCCACATGGCTGATCTTGGCATCTTCCTCGAAGTCCCTGCTTTACCCGGTGTCTATGGTGACAAAATATCAGGGGGGTTCCGGAACGGTCCTGCCATCTGGGCTGAGAGGGAAAACCCCCGGGGGGGGGGGGAGGGGGTCGGGGCCAAGCGGGTGTCCGCCAGAGATCAAAGGAGCACATTAAACTGGGGGCGTTGCATTGTGGCCTCCCCTCCTCCATTGTATGTTCAACCGGCTTCCAAGTTGGATGGGCGGGGCCGGGGGGACTCTGAGCAGTACACATGCCCCTAAAAAAAAAAAAAAAAAGGGGCCAGCCTGGCCAGCTGCAGAGGAGTAGTCACCGTAAATTGTTGGCTGCATATGGGACTGAGTGTCAAAGTATTTCCCCACTATGCGGGTGTTGGTAGGACAGTCTACATACCGCCCGAGGTCAAGCCGGCATACGGTGCATCTCGGGGGGGGGGGGAGGGGTCCGGGCAATCTTTCTAACTACTAGGGGAAGCCGGGTCAACTGGGCTCATTGAAGGCAAAAACAACAATTGGATCATCCATACCGTTTTATGCTGTGCGACTAGGATTCGCGTGTGTCATCTCTGACATACGATCGGGCTCTGCCTCTGGGGCGTTGAGAGCGTGGAGGCTGGTTAGATCTGTTCCTGGATGGGCCTGCTCTTCCGGCGGGTTTTGGCAGTCTCACCAACCAATTTGGCACCTGGATCGGGTCTGTGTCTAAGAAGGCAAAAAATGCAGGAAGATCTTCAGGTGAGCGCAGGGTGAAAGATGAATGATCCGAGCGGAAAATCACCGCGAGGGGGTATCCCCAGCGGTATGTACAGCCTTTTCTTCTGGCCAATTCAAGAGCCGGTCTCAGGATCGCTCGGCGCTGCAGAGTAGCCCTGGATAAATCCGGGAGCACTTGAATATGTGCCCCATCGAATTCAATCTCCCCGTGATCCCATGCCTTCCGGAGCAAAATCTCCTTCAAAGTGTATCGGTGAAGCCGGCACAAGACATCTCTTGGGCGTTCTGGGTCTGTTGACTTAGGCCCCAGTGTGCGGTGTATCCGGTCGAACTCTATAGTGGGGGGTAAGTCCTCCATTAAGTTCCGGAGGATGGCCGTAACTGTGACGGTCAGGTCCTCAGAGCCTGTAGCCTCTGGAATGCCCCTCAGCCGCAAGTTGTTACGGCGGCTACGGTCCTCCATTTCTTCCAATTGCAGTTGCATTTCTTGGGCTTCCTTCCTGGTAGTGTCCTGGGCTCTCTCCAGCGTTTGCACTCTAGTGGTCAGTGATGAGAGGAGGGATTCCCCAGAGGTGACCCGGTCGTCTATCACGTGCAGTTCGGCCCTCACCTCCTGTATATCCTTACTGTGTGCCTCTTCAATCCGCATGATCAGGGATTCAATATCAGCCCTGGTCGGCAGTGCTTCTATGTCCGCACGTGTCGGCAGGGCCCGTAGCATGACTCGCAGGTCTTCGTCCAGACTACCCTGTGACTGGTGGGGCCCGGCCATCTCTGGTTGTAGTATAGCTGGCAGCCCTGTAGGAAATACCTGGTCCGGTGTGGCCGTCAATGCAGGGGTAGCGTTGTCTGTCGTCCTGTATGTCGCACTTGGTGTGGAAGGTATGGTGTCGGGTAAGGGCCGTTGCTCCCTGAAAAAGCTTGTTATATCGGGTTGAGAGGCAGAGTGTCTGTTGCTGCGAGCTGCCGATCTAGTCCAGCACCTATTAGGGGTGTTCATGCCACGAAGTCTGTGCACAGTCCTCAATTAAAAGATCATTGGGGTCGGTTTGGGCCGGGAGCTCCCCGAAAACATATCTTCATTCGGCCATTA
>JAQSEC010004238.1:0-10000 GCA_028564925.1 Lithobates sylvaticus
ACCTGCAGGAGACATGAGGAGAACAGAGGAGATTGGTTCTCCTATATGCCGCCCTGCCAGCCCTCCTATCCAGCCTGGTGCTAGCTGCATCCAGAGTATAAAGTCAAGAGGCAAGCAGTCTTCCGTACCTAGGACCGCCAGCTCCGCCCCCGACTCCGGCTCACACAAGTGTATACAAAACTGGCAGGGGAGCCGCACGCAGCCTGGGGCAGAGTCGCGATTGCGACTATTGCACCCTCTATAGCTACGCCCCTGGGAGGGGGGATGAGTCATAAGAGGGCCAATGAGAGCTGCAAAGCTGGAGGTGTGCCTCTGTGTGTCTGTGAATCCAGGAAGGGAACAGGTAACAGCTTCAGCTGCCCACAGTTAAAATGGCTGCAGTGGAGGGAGGTTTAGTGGAGGGGGATTTCCATACCTCCCAACATTTTGAGATGGAATGAGGGACACCTACTAGCAATTGTTTGTAGGACACGCCCCCTGTCACACCCCCTTAAAGGAGAATTAACCCCAAAAAAATTTTAATTAAATCCATAAGTGCTTTTTTTACCACCACCATTCCTTTATATTGGCTTTTAAAATGTACAAATGCAGCAATTTAGAAATTGGATAAAAGGTTTAGAATTGGGAAAGACTTTTTTAAAGATAAAAAGTGCATTTTATATACAACTATACAGATCAGACCAGAATGAGGGACAAATGAGGAGGAATGAGGGACAGAGGGACATTGCTCCAAATCAGGGACAGTCCCTTTGGAATCAGGGACAGTTGGGAGCTATGGATTTCTGCAGCATATTTGGCGAGTACAGAATCACAGTATATATAAAATAATATGCAAAGTGGTTGGAAGGAAGCTTCAGAATGGCAAAGATGTTTCTATTACAAATTCTGTGAGCGGACTGCAGTTCCTCTTTAACCAGGCTATACACTGATGTATATGTGGACGGTTCAGCAGGACCAGCCAATTTCATTTAGTTGCTGGTTGACAGAAAATCAATTATCTGATAGACGTTTGTTAAAAAAGACAAGTTGGAAAACTTTTGTGATCAGCGGCTGCAGCCTCCGATCATTGTGTTCTGACAGCTGTGGGTGCCACTGTCAGAATACAATGTCCTCCTGAAGGGGGCACATCCACCTCATTTCCATGGATGGAAGAATCCATCACCCTACTGGTTGAACAAAAAGAAAAAAACAAACAGACAGCGGTCGCACTATTAAACCGCAGCGTTTTTGCTGTCCATTCCAGCTGCGGTAGGGAGGGGCAGTGTGGGGTGCGATTCAGCAAATCACGCAGCTTCTTCTTTTTTTTTTTTTTTTTCAAACTTTATTTGAAGTGCACAAAAGTGACACTTCATTTATATCTCTCTCTGTACAGCAGCGCGATGCACTGCATGCTGTACAGTGACGTGTGGTCCTGTCCAGTGCGCTGTAGTAACATGTCTACATTATATCACAGATCACTGCAGCTCAGCTCCAGGCTGCATTCCTGTGTGAATAGGACACATTGGGGTGGGTTTACTAAAGGCAAACATACTGTGCACTTTGCAAGTGCAGTTGCTCCACAGCTTAGAAAATGTGGTAGAGCTTCAATTTGCAAATAATACCCAATTGCATGCAAGGAAAAAAAAAAAAATTCATTTTTGCTTGCGCATGATTGGATGGTGGAAGTCAGCAGACCCCTCATTTACTAAGCTTTGGAGCAACTGCACTTGCAGAGGTGCAACTCCTATGGGGTTGATTTACTAAAGGCGAATAGAATTGCACTAATTTTCCCCCAGATCCCCGTGAATGTGCTGAATATTTGGTGAGAAATGTGACATAGATGTAAAATACTGAACAAGAGCAGCAGAAGAAAGAGAGGATGGACATGATTGGATAAGAGTCTAGTGATATCATAATGATCCAATATGTCACTGGGTACGGCGGGTACACTGAAGGATAGGTGCCGATTAACATGAAAGTATTCTGACCACAGATATGTTTTTGTATCTACACTCTACTCTACACTACACTCACTGGCCACTTTATTAGGTACACTTGTTCAATTGCTTGGTAACACAAATTGATAATCAGCCAATCACATGGCAGAACCTCATTAATTTAGGCATCTAGACGTGGTGAAGACGACTTGCTGAAGTTCAAACCGAGCATCAGAATGGCAAAGAAAGGGGATTTAAGTGACTTTAAACATGGCATGGTTGTTGGTGCCAGACAGGCTGGTCTGAGTATTTAAAAAACTGCTGATCTACTGGGATTTTCACACACAACCATCCCTCGGGTTGACAGAGAATGGTCCGAAAAAGAGAAAATATCCAGTTGTGTGGACGAAAATGCTTTGTTGAGGTCAGAGGAGAATGGGCAGACTGGTTCGAGATGATAGAAAGGCAACAGTAACTCAAATACCCACTTGTTACATCCAAGGTATGCAGAATACCATGGGCTACAGCAGCAGAAGACCACACCGGGTACCGCTACTGTCAGTTAAGAACAGGAAACTGAGGCTACAATTCGCACAGATCACCAAAAGGTGGACCATAGGCGATTGGAAAAACGTTGCCTGGTCTGATGAGTCTTGATTTGAGCTGCGACATTCTGATGGTAGGGTCAGAATTTGGCATAAATAACATGAAAGCCATGGATCCATCCTGCCTTGTATCAATGGTTCAGATGGTGGTGAAGGCCTCTTGACCCCCATAGGGAAAGAGAGCCCTGACTGATGGGGGCATGTCCAGGGCGGGTCAAAGTGACCAGAAGGTCATTAAAGATTGGTGGGGGGTGCGGGGGGGCTGGGCCTGAGCTCAACAAAAGTGCCGCGCCCAGAAATTCTGGATCCTTCTGGAAGATCCGTGGAAGAGCTGACCCTGACTGCTGACCCTGTGCCTCCAGCCATGGACACCGAGCTCCTTTTGGCCAAGGTCCGTGAGCTGGCTCTTCTGGGTCAGGCCGACTGGCTTTTTTCCCTCTTATCCCAGGGACCTGCTCCATCTGCCCCTCCTGCTCCTCACCCCCCCCCCCCCCCCGCCTGCGGAACCTCCTGTGGAACTTAGGGCCCGGAGGCGGGCCCGCCCGCCTTCTCGGCTGAGCCCCAGTACTAGAGCCCCTGCGGGACAATCATACGATCCCTGCCCCCCTCACCGCCCGGCTTCCTCGGGTGCCTGTGCTTCTTCAGATGGGAAGCGCGGCACCTCCTCCCGTCACCGCCGGGGCCCCTCTCGGAGTTCCCCCCCCTTGCCTCAGGCTACCCGCTCTCCCCGTGCGGGCCGCTCGCGGAGCCCTCGTTCCGTGCAGGGCTCCGTTCGGGCGGTCGCCAGCACTGCCCCCTCCGCTAGCGGTGTCCTGCCTGGTGGTCGGGCCGGAGCTGAGGCGCTCCCTGGCCGCGATTTGCCCGCCGCCTTACCTGAGCCCGCTCACGCGGCGGGCGGGGTGTCGGCGGCGGTTGGTGGTCCCCGGTCGACGGCGCGGAGGTCCTCTGCGAAGCGGGGGAGGTCTCGTGTGCGCATCTCCTCAGCGGCCGCCCGCTCTAGCCTCCTGGACGGCGGTTCCGCTGAGGACTTGGCGCCAGTGACACTGCCCCCAGTGGATCCTCTTCTCCCTGCGCCCGGCTGGGCGGGAGATTTAAATTTATTAGAACACACAGTGAATGGAGTGTGGCATGATATGACCCTGCCTGCGCCCTGCAGGGCGGGAGAGCCATTCATGCCCACTCCTTTGCCCCAGCTATGTGTCAATGCCACCAATCTCCCTGCGCCCGACAGGGCGGGAGGTTCGGGTGGAATCCCTGCTTCCAATACCCCTGTACTACCTCCCACAAATCTCCCTGCGCCCTGTGGGGCGCATGGGTCATATGTCATCGACCCCCCCGCGCATAGCGGGGCTGGGGTCTCGTCCACGCACGGATACTTGACCGCGCTACGTCGTCCCGCGCGGAATCTCTCTGCGCCCTGCAGGGCGGGAGATTGCCCGTCGCCACCCGCATCTCGCCAGCCTGGGCTCATGGCGCCTTGTTCCCCTGCACCCGGATGGGTGGGCGATCGGCGTGATCCTCGGGATCTGTTTCGTGGCTTCCCTGCGCCCAGCGGGGCGGACAGCGTTTTTTCCGCATCAGTGCGCCAACCGCATTCGACGCTCTGCGCTCACCAGCACCTCCCTGCGCCCGGCAGGGCGGGTGGTTTTTGTTCTGCTCCAACATCCCTTGCCTCCCCGGTTCGTCCGTACCTCCCGGCGTCCGACTGGGCGGGGGGTCCCCGGGGGCCATTTGTCTCCACGCTGCAGCCTGGTCTTCCTGCGCCCGGCAGGGCGGGAGGCTCCTTCCCCAGACCCGGGCTGGCGGCCCCTTCCGCCCCGAGTCAATCTCATGGTGCATGCAGACGATCTTGCGGTTGTCCAGCCGTGGTTCTTGGCCATTCGGACTCTTCAGGGTCGGTGGTCGGACCCCCTCCCCTGGACCTTCCCGTCTATCAGCAGGGTCCTGCCTCCTCTGCGGTTCCTCCAGGTGATGGTCGTCCCGGACCCCTGCCTTCCATGGCCGTTCCGGCATCGAATGTTCCACCGGGTCCTGCTGCTGGTCGCCCTTCATCGAACCTGCCTCTACACATCACTCGATCGTTTCCGCTCTCTGGTTCCGTCGGCCTCCCTGGAGGGCCTTCCTTGTCCGGCCCACTTATGGAACCTCGTTTCGGAGGCTTACTGAAGCTCCTTCGGTCGTCGCTGTCTGCACGGACGTGGGCGTCGTACTGCAGGGTTTGGCACGAGTGGGCGCACATTTCGGGCGGTGAGTTTTCCATTTATTCATCTTCCGACAGGCGTATGGCTTTGTTTGTCTATTTGGTTCATTTGCTGCAGAAGGGTGTTTCGGGTTCAACTGTCTCCTCATCCTTATCTGCGCTGTCCTTTTGGTTTCAGCTCCTTGGCTGGGAGGACATTACGAAAGCTTTTCCGGTTCGACGGATGCTGCGGGGTTGGAAGCGCGCTACTCATTCCCCTGATTCTAGGCGCCCGGTTTCTCTTCAGATCCTATCGGGCATCCTTTCCACGTTGCCTTCAGTGTGCTCTTCGGAATTTGAGACCCTCCTGTTTCGCGTGGCGTTCTCTTGGGCGTTCTTCGGCGCTTTTCGCATTAGTGAACTAGTTTCGAGAGCCACGTCGACGGCGGGCGGCATCCTGGCGGCGGACGTCTTTTTCGCGGAGCATTGCGTGACTGTCCTGTTGCGTACTTCGAAGACTGTCAGCCTGGGCAGGGGCCGGAGGGTGGTATTGTATCCTTGTGGTGGCCCCTTCTGTCCGGTATCGTTGGCCTCTCTTTTCCGGACTGCGCGCCCCCCTTCTTTAGCTTTTTTCGTTCATTCAGACTCCTCCTCTCTAAGTAGGTTTCAATTTTTACGTGTTTTTCGTCGATGTCTCAAGGTTATGGGACTTCCTTCGCATGATTTTTCTACGCACTCCTTTCGCATCGGTGCGGCGACTGCTGCGTCTGGCATGGGTTTTTCCGATATGGAACTTCAGCGCCTGGGTAGATGGGAATCGTCTCGTTTTACGTTGTATGTCCGTCCACATCTGTTGTGTTAATTTTTCAGGTCCTTGCCCGGTCTTGGTGTGGATTGTCGGTGACTCTTTCATTTACTGGGCAGCCCGCCGTGCGGAAGCCCGGACCTACGGGAGGAACTTGGATTTCGATTACGATCTTGCCAGGGTCCGCTGGCTCGGGCTTCGTGGGTTGAGATGGTCCCAGGTTCTTACGGAATGCCTGCAACTCCGAGCACACGTGTCTGGTTCTATCGTTTTGGTACTCCATGCTGGCGGTAATGATGTGGGCTTCCTGCGTTCCGTTGACCTGATTTCCGCAATCAAGCGAGACATTGCCTACTGTTTTGCGGCCTTTACCAATCTGGTCCTCGTTTGGTCGGAAATCGTGCCCCGTTCGGTGTGGGCGCGGGTGATCCCGGGCCCCAGTTTGGAACGTTTTCGTAGGAAGGTTAACGCGCAAGTTTCCAAGTTTGTTCGACAGCTCGGGGGTTTCGTTGTTCGCCACAGGGACTTGGAGGGTGATAATTCTGACCTTTTGAGACCGGATGGTGTTCACCTCAATGACATTGGTCTAGACATCTTTAATCTGGGTCTACAACGGGGCGTGGAACAGGTGCTGGCTGCGGTGGGGCGCCCGTCAGTTGGTCACTGACAGGCGGGTGGCGGTTTCTTGACCTTGCCAGCATAAAATGGCTGCTGTTGAGGGAAATGGGAAGCAGACGGCCTGTCCAGCACTTATGGTAAGGACAGGCCTCCCCACCCTTCTTATCTCCTTCCCTTTGGATTAAGTGCTCACAGTATAACTGTGACAGGCACTGTTTGAAGTATTCTTTCGGTTTGGTATTCATATGTTATGTGTTGGATTTAAAGAAATAAAGCTGTGGCCTTGCCCTTTCCAACTTAGCAGTTGTCAGCGTGTTATTTATTGGGATGAAGGGGCAAGGATTAAAAGACGGGTATACAGGTTATTTACAATTCATAGTACCTGGACTCATTGCACCTCAGCAGTCATGGTGTAATGGTGTGGGGGATATTTTCTTGGCACACTTTGCTCCCCTTAGTATCAATTGGGCATCGTTTAAATACCACGGCCTACCTGAGTATTGTTTCTGACCATCTCCATCCCTTTATGACTACAGTGTCCCCATCTTCTGATGGCTCCTTCCAGCAGGATAATGCACCATGTCACAAAGCTCAAATCATCTCACCACTGGACAATGAGGTCCCTGTACTCCAATGGCCTCCACAGTCACCAGATCTCAATCCAATAGAGCACCTTTGGGATGTGGTGGAACAGAAGATTTGCATTATGGATGTGCAGCCGCCAAATCTGCAGCAACTGTGTGATGCGATCATATCAATATGGATCAAAATCTCTGAGGAATGTTTCCAACACCTTGTTGAATCCATGCCATGAAGAATTAAGGCAGGTCTGAAGGCAAAAGGGGGTCCAACCCGGTACTAGCAAGGTGTACCTAATAAAGTGGCCGGTGTGTGTATATCACTAACACTGACATTTATGGTTTTGTTTTGGAAAGTGTGAGCACCTTTGTCTGGTTTCTATTGTTATCTGTGTAGTATTGATTAGATTCCTAGGACAACAGTAATAGCAGCAGTGTAAGTAAGAGGAGTAGCAGTTATAGTTAGATCAGTAGTGTAATAGAGTAGTAGCAGTATTAGTAAGACTAGCAGCAATAAGGAGGTAGTAGCAACATAGAAATAATAATTACTAATAATAATCATAATAATAATCATAGTAGTAGAAATAATTTGAGTAGTAGTAGTAGAGTACTAGCAGAAATAGAGTGGTAGCAGTAATAGAGAAAAAGTAGTAAAAGTAGTAGCAGTAAAGCCTGCCATGCATAGATCGAAATTCGTTTGGTTCAGCAGGGCCTGGCCGAATTACGATCCATGTATGGGAAGGCTGATTGTACCCAAGTCGGTCCATTGATCAACGAGTACAACCAACCTGTCAGATTTTTGGGATTTTTGGCATGTGATTACTGCTGGTGGCTATAGCCGCTAGCAGTAATCATTATGTTCTGCCAGCCAGGAAGGCTCCCCACCACCACCAGCAGAACACAATAGCACTGCGGGAGGCATTCAAGATATTTTCTCTTGGATGCAAAGAAAACTGAATCATCTATGGGATGCCTAGGGAGGGGGGCAGGGAGCTTCCCAGCTGGTAGAATTCAATGAGTACTAGTGGCTATAGCTGCCAGCAGTAATCGCATGCCAAAAACCTGACAGTGTGGTCGTACCCAAGTTGATTGATGGATTAACTTGGGTGCAATCAGACTGCCCATACATGAATCTAATTTCGGGCAGTCCCTGCTGGACCGGCCAAATTTCGATCCATGTATGGCTGGGTTAACATTACAAGTAGTAGCCTTATACTAAAAGTAGCAGCAGTAATCAAGCAGTAGTGGAAATAGAATAGTAGCAATAATAGTCTGTAATAAGTGTAGCAGCAATAAAATACTAGTAGTAGTAGTAATATAGTAGTAGCAGTTATAGTAAGAATAGCAACAGTAACAGTAGTAGCAGTTACATAGCTCCCAACTGTCCCTGCTTTCGAGGGGCTGTCCCTGATTTGGAGCAATGTCCCTCTGTCCACCATTCCTCTTCATTTGTCCCTCATTTTGGTCCAATCCATATAGTTGTGCTTTCCAAGTGCTTCCGTCTTGGGGGGTCTTCTCGCCGGACTCCTCCGATATCTTCTGTTAGCTCTTTTACTAGCGGAGGAGCCCGGCTTTCTTCTTCGTCATGGCTGCCGTCCGGGGGTCTTGTTCCGACTTCGGGGGTCTTGTCCCGCTCTTCGGTTCTTCTGTCGCTGATGCAGCCGCTGCCTTCTTCTCCTTCTTCTCTTCTTCTCTTCCTCTCTTCTTCTTCTTCCTTCCGATGTTGCCACGACGCTCTGTTTGGCCACGATGGCAGAGAAGCGTGGTGTGGTGACTTATATAGGGACAAGGGGCGGGGTCACCGGCAGATGTCGGATGGTGACCCCGCCTCTTATGAAGTCACAGTCCCGGGGGATGCTGGGACTGTGACATCATAAGAGGCGGGGTCACCATGTGACATCTGCTGGTGACCCTGCCCCTTGTCCCTATATAAGTCGCCACACCACGCTTCTCTGCCATTGCGGCCAGAGAGAGCATCGTGGCAACATCGGAAGGAAGAAGAAGAAGAGAAGAAGGAGAAGAAGGCAGCGGCGGCGACAGCGACAGAAAAACCGAACAGCGGGACAAGATCCCCGAAGTCGGAACAAGACCCCGGACGGCGGCGGCGACGACGAAGAAAGCCGGGCTCCTCCGCTAGTAAAAGAGCTAGCAGAAGATAGCGGAGGAGTCCGGCGAGAAGACCCCCCAAGACGGAAGAAGACCCCTGGAGCTGTGTAATAAAGTATTTTAAAAACTTGTGTTGTGTTTTTTTTTTTATTTACACTTTTCATAGGGTGGGGGACCAGTATCTGGGGGGCCCCTTATTAAAGGGGGCTCCCAGATTCCGATAAGCCCCCCGCCCGCAGACCCCGACAACCAACGTCCAGGGTTGTCGGGAAGAGGCCCTTGTCCTCATCAACATGGGGACAAGGTGCTTTGGGGTGGGGGGCCCGCAGAGCGCCCCCCCTTCCCCAAAGCACCCACCCCCCATGTTGAGGGCATGCGGCCTGGTACGGTTCAGGAGGGGGGGGGCGCTCGCTCGTCCCCACCCCTTTCCTGACCGGCCGGGCTGCGTGCTCGGATAAGGGTCTGGTATCGATCTTGGGGGGACCCCCAAGCCGTTTTTTTCGGCGTAGGGACTTCCCCTTAAAATCCATACCATGTGACGGGGCTCGCAAGGTGTTAATCTCACCAATAAAAGCGGCGAGATTGACTTCCTTTTCTAGTCTCGTCTTAACTCATCAAGTTAAAAATGAACGGACTTTGGTCCGTGTGTGGGCAAGTCCGTTCATTTGAAAGTCCGCCGGAACTCCGTCGGGAAGACCGGCGGACCTAGTCTGCCGGAAAGTCCGGTCATGTGTGGGCAAGTCCGTTTATTCTAGTGTGACCAGACATCCCCGGATTGAGGACACTGTCCCCGAACCAAGTCTGTGCCCGGTTTTGTCCCCGGATTGGATTTGAACAGGGGCTGGGACAATTTCAAAGAAAAAAATCTGATTTACACCCCCCCCCCACCCCCACTCTGCCGCTCCTACTAGCTTAGGGGCTGGGGGGTGTCATTTTTTCATGATATGTGCCCCTTTCTGATGATCATGTGCTGGTTGGAGTGGAGAGAATATTTATTCAGTTTCAGGTGCATGCCCGTTTCTGCTCGCATGTTCTTCTGCCTTGGCGCAACTCCCGGCCAGCCACTGGCCCATCTCCTTGCCTTCCCTGGCGGAGGGATCTTCCTCCGCTTCCCACCCAGTAGTAGCTGGGGCCCGGAGAGTAAGACTTGACAGACTGTGAGGCGGGCGGCGAGCGGCGACGGGCAGGGAGTC
>JAQSEC010004238.1:15000-22245 GCA_028564925.1 Lithobates sylvaticus
TGAAGCTCCACACCACTGTTCAGCTACAATTTATTTCCAGTAGGCATCAGAGGGACAATCAAAAAAGTAGTCAATGTGATTTGGGCCCCAATAACACCCCCTTTATCAGGGCTTCCATAAATAATGTACTGTACAAGGCAGGGTTTCTCAACCAGGGTTCCTCCAATGGTTGCTAGGAGTTCCTTTCCGATTTTTGCCTCTCAGATAAGTTCCCAGTGACACCAATTAACTTTTTAGCTATCTGTGGGGGGGATCCTTACCCAAGACCACAGATGTAAGGAGCACTCTTCCATTAACCATCCCACAAATTTATGAGTTGTAGATATAGCCATTTTTAACCACTTTAAAGCGGTTCGGCACTCATTTCATTTAGTAAATCTCTTTGCCTTCCAAATCAGGCAAAGAGTACTAAATGAAATGTTTTTTTTTTTTTTTTTTTTTTACTTACCTTGTAATTGAAGACTTCCGGTCTTCTCCCTCTGCGGCGGCGGGCGGGGTCTCTGCGTCGATCGTCGTCACGCCGCACTGTCTCCTGGGATCTGGTGTCATTGATCCCAGGAGTCAGTGCGGGCATCTTCCGAAATCTCGCGAGATTTCGGCCACATCTTCCGAAATCTCCCGAGATTTCGGCCGCATCTGCCGAAATCTCGTGAGATCTCGGCAGATGTGCCTTTACTGCGCACGCGCGAGTAACGGCAGTGCATGCTGGGCCATCAACAGTGCCTGTGGGGTTTCACATGCCCACAGGCAAGATGGCCCCCAGCACTAAAGAAGAAGACGAGGAACTTCAACGGACGAAAACCGGCGGCGATCGAGATGGAAGATGGAACAGGTGAGTCCCCTAATAAAGGTAAGCATACTTTATATTACGTCCTACAAAAAAAAAATTTTTTTACAGAGTGCAGAACCGCTTTAAGACCAGCCTCGTTTTGGATTTTAGGTGTTTACATGTTTAAAACAGTTTTTTTTGCTAGAAAAAAAAACTTAGAACCCCCAAACATTATATATTGTTTTTTTTCTAACACCCTAGAGAATAAAATGGCGGTCGTTGCAATACTTTTTTTCACACCGTATTTGCGCAGCGGTCTTGCAAGCGCACTTTTTTTGGAAAAAATGCACTTTTTTGAATAAAAAATAAGACAACAGTAAAGTTAGTCCAATTTTTTTATATATTGTGAAAGATAATGTTACGCCGAGTAAATTGATACCTAACATGTCACGCTTCAAAATTGCGCCCGCTCATGGAATGGCATCAAACTTTTACCCTCAAAAATCTCCATAAGCGACGTTTAAAAAATTCTACAGGTTGCATATTTTGCGTTACAGAGGAGGTCTACGGCTATAATTATTGCTCTCGCTCTACCGATCGCGGCGATACCTCACATGTGTGGTTTGACCACCGTTTTCATATGCGGGCGCTACTCACGTATGCGTTCGCTTCTGCGCACGAGTTCGTCGGGACGGGGCGCTTTAAAAAAAATTTTTTTTGTTTTTCTTATTTATTTTTCTTGATTTTATTTATTTTTACACTGTTTTTTAAAAAAAAATTAATTGGCTCACTTTTATTCCTATTACAAGGAATGTAAACATCCCTTGTAATAGAAAAAAAGCATGACAGGTCCTCTTAAATATGAGATCTGGGGTCAAAAAGTCCTCAGATCTCATATTTGGATGTCATCCAAATAAAAAAAATGACATTTGAAAATTCCTCTTTAAGAGGTATGGGCGGAAGTGACGTTTTTGACGTCGCTTCCGCCCTCCTATGGTATAGAGATGAGTGGCGGCCATCTTAGCGTCACTCATCTCTATGCACAGGAGGGGAAAGGACCCGATCGCCTCCGCCGCTGCCAACGGTTCCGGTAAGCGACGGAAGGCGCGGGAGAGCGGCGGGCGGGGGGGGCACCTCTCCCGCCGCCGATAACGGTGATCTCGCGGCGTATACGCCGCGATGACCACCATTATCGGAATGCCGACCGGCGCCTGAAGAGATGGATATCTCGGTTGTGGCAGCAGCTGCTGCCGTTACCGAGATATCCCTCTTCAAAAAAGGGACGTACATCGTCGTGCGCCGGTCGGAAAGTGGTTAACAGGGGTTCCCTGAGACTGAAAGGCTATTTTAAGGGTTCCTCCATGTTGAAAAGGTTGAGAAAGTCTGGTATAAGGACTGAACTGAGATCTTAGGCCCCGTTCACACGTGGGTGTAGCCAGGGGTCAAGTCCTGGGAAAAAAAGAGTGGGAACTCACCCAAGATTCCCCACCCAACCTCAAAAATAGAAAAAGTTTGTGTAATATACGCACTCCTTTTTTTAAAAATACAGTAAAGTGCAACATTTATTGTAAAGTGACAGTTTACGAGGACACCTCCAAAATTCACATGCATCAAACAAATAAATATAGAACAGATTTAACAACAAAATAATTTAACCTGTATGCTATACCAACAAAAAAAAACACAATGTGTGATAATGGTTCAATGCAGACTCACTGTGCCCATCATTGCAGACTCACTGTGCCCATCATTGCAGCCTCACTGTGCCCATCAATTCAGCCTCACCTGTGCCCATCAACACAGCCTCACCTGTGCCCATCAATGCAGCCTCACCTGTGCCCATCAATGCAGCCTTAAGCCCCATACACACGGTCGGATTTTTGCATGGCTTCTGTCCGATCGGACAATGTTGTTGAAAAATCAGACCGTGTGTATGCACCATCGGACAGTGTACGTCGGATTGTCCGACGGACAAAGTCCTATCTCCTGCTGGATAGATTTTCCAACAACACGGTCCGATCACACCAAATCCGATCGTGTGTACGGTTGTCCGACGGACAAAGTGCTACGCATGCTCAGATCACATTACAAGACCAAAGCTATTGGCTACTAGCCTCTATGTAGTCCCGTCGTACGCAACAAACGTCACCACGTTCAGAATGATCGGATTTTCCGACAACTTTGTCCGACCGTGTGTACGCAAAACCAACATCGGACAAAGTATAACGGACATGATCTGACGGACCTGGTCCTCGGATAATCCGAGCGTGTGTATGGGGCTTTACTGTGCCCATCAATGCAGCCTTACTGTGCCCATCAATTCAGCCTCACCGTGCCCATCATTGCAGCCTCACCATGCCCATCATTGCACCGTCACCTGTGTCCATCAATGCAGCCTCACTTGTGCCCATCAATGCGATTAGATAAGCGAGTATTTCTGCCAGCATTTCTGCGAATGCATGAAAAACACGCTAAAATGTGCAATGCGCTTGCATTTTTTCTTAATGGCACTCCAAATGCAGGTGATAAACATGCAAAAGCGTGCAACTCAAAATGCGCTTCTTTCATGTCCAAAGAGCTTCTTTAGTGTGTCTTTGGAGTGGAGGGAGGTCGATTTAAATGAATGGTACCACTCCAGAAACATGCATCCAAATGCGCAAATAAAAAAACAGTAAATGCTCAAGTGTCAATGGGGCCTTATTCTCGCTGTTCTGCACTACCAGATGTTTCCCTCACTTTGGAGGGATTTCTACCTGTTATGGCTATGGAACAGGAAGTGAAGGAAAATCTCTCTAATGGGACACAGAGGACAAAAGAAATCTGGCAGGGGTTAGAACCCTCCTTTACTCTATCCAAAATAAAAATAACATTTTGCCTTTAACCACTTCAATACCGGGCACCTTCACCCCCTTCCTGCCCAGGCCAATTTTCAGCTTTCAGCACTGTCACACTTTGAATGACAATTGCGCGGCCATGCAACACTGTACCCAAATTACATTTTTTTAATAAAAATTCACACAAATAGAGCTTTTTTTGGTGGCATTTATAGGCAGCACTTATGGGCAATGATAGGTGGCACGGATAGGCAGGACTAATGGGCACTGATGGGCGGCACTGATGAGCACTGAAAGGCCGCACTGAAAGGCATCCCTGATGGTCACAGACTGTTGTCACTGCAGGGCACTGTTGGGGCTGCACTGACGATCAGTGCCCTGATTATCTGTACAGGTCTGCTGATTGGCTCTCCTCTCCTCACACTCTGTCAGTGTGAGGCAAGGAGAGGCGACAACCTGCATTTCCATGTTTACATGTGATCAGCTGTGATTGGACACAGCTGATTACATGGTTAAAGAGCCATGTCATCTGCTCTTTACCGAGATCACAGGGGTTGCCTGTGTCCCAGCGCCTTTGTCCCAGCGCCTCCGGCGGCGCGCAGCGCAAGATCGTGGGCACGCAAGTGCAGTGAGGCTGGGGCAACTTCATATGCCGGTATTTAAATCTGAGTTTCGCCTGGGAAAAAAATTTGAAGTCAGCAGCTATAAACACTGTTTAATATACAGACATTTACCTGTCCAGGGAGCCCGCGATGTCGGCACCCGAAGCAGACCCATCCCTCGGCTCCGGGTGCAGGTGCCGGCATTCTTACTTAGGGTCCATGCACACTGGACGTTAAAATAACTTTACAAAAACGGCAGTAGCTTTGCAGTAACATTGTAACATTTTTGCGTTTCTCTGCGTTAGCGTTTTTTTGCGTTTTTTTTTTAATGGATCAAAAACTTTAAAAACCGCTGGTGAGCCATGTTTTTGAGCGTTTATCGACGTTCATCAGCGTTTATGAGCGTTTGGCGTTTTTTGTGGTCAGAAAAACGACTCCTGAACACGATTTTATGGCATTCAGAAAACAGCCCATAAACTCCACTTCTGATAAACATCTAAAAACGTCCATGTGTGCATGAACACATAGGATAACATAAAGGGGAGTTTATGGGCTGTTAAAAAAAACGCCCGAACTGCCAAAAACATCCGTTTATGAGCTTCAGTGTGCATGGAGCCTAAGGGAAACAGGAAGTGAAGCCTTGCGGCTTCACAGCCTGTTTCCTACTGCGCATGCGCGAGTCACACTGCGCTTTCTGAATGGTCCCTGCTGTCTTCTCAGACCTGTGAGTCTCCCAGAAGGCAGGGGGGGGGGGGGGGGGATAAGGAGGGGCCGGATTTGACAGGTATTCACTCCCCCCTGAAAGGTGCCAAATGTGGCACCGGAGTGGGGGGGGGGGACGAATCCGATCCGTGGAAGTTCCATTTCTGTGTGGAACTGTGTGGAACTCTACTTTAACCACTTGCCACTTGGCTCATGCCGATATACGTCGGCAGAATGGCACTCCTGGGCAAACTGACGTACCCATGCATCAGTCCGCAAAAGCAGGAGTGCCGCTGGAGTGTGCCCGCGGGTCCAGTGGACTCGATGTCTGCTGGCGGCCCGCGATTGTGACAAGGAGAGTGGGGAGAGAATGGGGACGTGCCTATGTAAACAAGGCATTTCCCTGTTCTGCCTAGTGATATGACAGGAATCTACTGATCCCTGTCATCGGGAGCAGTGATCGCTGTCATGTCAGTGGAAGCCCATCCCCCCCACAGTTAGAAAATGCAGAGGGAACACACTTAACCCCTTGATCGCCCCTAGTGTTTAACCCCTTCCCTGCCAGTGACATTTATACAGTAATTAGTGGCTATTTTTAACTCTGATCGCTGTATAAATGTCAATGGTCCCAAAATAGTGTCAAAAGTATCCGATCTGTCCGCCGCAATGTCGCACTCCCAATAAAAATCGCAGATCACCGCCATTACTACAAAAAAAAAGAATAATAAAAATGCCATAAATCTATCCCCTATTTTGTAGGCGCTATAACTTTTGCGCAAACGAATCAATATACGCTTATTGCGATTTTTTTACCAAAAATATGTAGAAGAATACATATTGGTCTAAACTGAAGAAGACATTTTTTTATATATATTTTTGGGGATATTTATTATAGCAAAATTTAAAAAAATATTGCTTTTTTTTCAAAATGTTCACTCTTTTTTTGTTCATAGCCCAAAAAATAAAAACCGCAGAGGTGATCAAATACCACCAAAAGAAAGCTCTATTTGTGGGAAAAATAGGATGTCGCAAAAAGTGCTCTGGTCATTAATGGGGATAAGCAAATATAATCTAAATCCATTCATCATGTGCATTCTTCCTTGAGTCTTGGTGTGCTTTGTGCATTTCTTCCAGATCTGTGCAGTAATCCAGTGTGAAACTTCTGTGCAGGAGCTTCCTGTAATAAAGACCGCTCACTGCTGCGCTTTATTTTTGTGTAGGATGACTGGTCTTATCTCCGCCCCCCTGCTTTAGTTTTCTGCAGGCAGCATACCTTCTAACTTTTTGAGATGGGAATGAGGGACACCTATCAGCAAAAGTATGCAGGCATAGGACACACCCCTTGCCACTCCCCTTAAACAAGATTGGTTAAACACACAAGTGCTTTTTTTTACCACAACTATTCCTTTATATTGGCTTTTGGAATTTACAAATGCAGCAATTTAGAAATCAGATGAAAGGTTTAGCACTGGGAAACACTTTTTGATAGATAAAAAGTGCTTTTTATATAAAACTATATGGCTCAGACCAAAATGAGGGACAAATGAGGAGGAATGAGGGACAGAGGACATTGCTCCAAATCAGGGACAGTCCCTAGAAATCAGGGACAGTTGGGAGCTATAGGGCAGCCTGTAGTGGGTGGAGCCTAATGGACCCCTCCCACAGCTCTGCTATCTGTACAGGCAATGCAAATCAGGGACAGTCCCTCGAAATCAGGGACAGTTGGGAGCTATGAGGCAGCCTGTAGTGGGTGGAGCCTAATGGGCCCCTCCCACAGCTCTGCTATCTGTACAGGCAATGCAAATCAGGGACAGTCCCTCGAAATCAGGGACAGCTGGGAGCTATGAGGCAGCCTGTAGTGGGTGGAGCCTAATGGGCCCCTCCCACAGCTCTGCTATCTGTACAGGCAATGCAAATCAGGGACAGTCCCTGGAAATCAGGGACAGTTGGGAGCTATGAGGCAGCCTGTAGTGGGTGGAGCCTAATGGGCCCCTCCCACAGCTCTGCTATCTGTACAGGCAATGCAAATCAGGGACAGTCCCTCGAAATCAGGGACAGTTGGGAGCTATGAGGCAGCCTGTAGTGGGTGGAGCCTAATGGGCCCCTCCCACAGCTCTGCTATCTGTACAGGCAATGCAAATCAGGGACAGTCCCTCGAAATCAGGGACAGTTGGGAGCTATGAGGCAGCCTGTAATGGGTGGAGCCTAATGGACTCCTCCCACAGCTCTGCTATCTGTACAGGCAATGCAAATCAGGGACAGTCCCTCGAAATCAGGGACAGTTGGGAGCTATGAGGCAGCCTGTAGTGGGTGGAGCCTAATGGACCCCTCCCACAGC
>JAQSEC010003050.1:0-11789 GCA_028564925.1 Lithobates sylvaticus
AGTGTGCTACCTAACAAGAACAATTCCAATACTCATTCTACAGTATTCTTTGTTTGTTAAACCCTTTGGATCATAATTACTTCAATACAATAGCTAGCAGAAGACAGAAGACTAAAGACTACATCTTTTATTGCAAGGCCTTGCATTCAATCACTATAGGAGAGGATTGCATTATAAAGCAGGGGGAGCTCCCTAGCTGTTAGGTACCTGGTAGTGCTGAGCCTGACTTGATGGTTGGAGACCTCTCTTACAACTCTGGTTCAGGGCCTGCTGGATTGGGGACAGCGTAGCCGTGAACTCAGCGGGTAGGAGTGTCCGTGTGGATGCAGCAGGCTGATGCAGGGTAGATGCAGGGCTTGCTCAGAGGGTAGGTCTGCAGATGAAGGTTCGGCAGAAAACCAGGAGGCAGGAGGTAAACCGACAACAGGAGCAGCAGCAGACGGCTGAAGTAGCTGACAGCAACGGCAGAAGATCAGCAGATGACGGCAGCAGCGAAGACCTGTGCAGGGACACTGGAGCAGGGATGGTCAGGCAAGCCGGGTCACAACAGGTAAGGCAGACAGGTAAGGACGGCAGGCAGGAGGATGGTCAGGAGGCAAGCCGGGGGTTCAGCAACAGTAACACAGTCCAGAGCAGGGTCAAACAAGCCGGGGTCAAGGAACGGAGAAAGTAGCGGAGTCAAACAAGCCGGGTCACAGGTAGGGAGCTCAGACAGGTTCAGGTTGGGGTCACAGGTGGGAGCTGAGACGGACAGCGCCGCATGCAGGCAGCTGTCCCCTTTAAATAAGGCCACTGGCGCCAAAGCGGCGCCGATTGCGCACGTGCACGCGCACGGGGGCGCGCGCGCCCGCTATTTGCGCACGGGAGCGCGCGCACGAGTCCCGCGGGCGCGTGCACGCGCCCGCGGCGCGCGCCGACGCGCGCGCCGGCGTTCAGAGGGACCAGGGCTGCCCAGGTGCCCGCGCACCCTCCGGCTAGGGTGCCCAGGGCGGCTAGAGCCCTGACACTAGCAATTGTATTGTATAGTGTTGATAGCTTTGCATTTCTGTGTTTATTACAGCGTGCTGGAAGTGGGAAGGTGCCCAGAGTCAAGGCATTGTCACTCTGAGCATTGGTCCCACTTGGAGATGCGCGTGCAGGGGTTATCCAATAATTCCTTATATGCTAAAATTGTTGTAAATACCCACTGTGCTGTCACATTATGTTTGTGTGACAGTGTAGTTATTGTAATTATACCAGTTTCAGTAAAAACACATTCTGGTTAATTACAATTGGTGTACAGTGTTGTTCCTTTTCCTAGGTGGAGCAACAGATTCCCAGGTAAAGGTACACTATTGTTGTATTGTACACTGTGGGGTCATCCTCTATTGTTAGCTATACACCAACACTGCACCACAGCTGTGTCAAGGGGATTGAGCCAAGTTATTTGGGGTGTAATAGCAGAGTGCAGGCCCAATCAAATATTAGCAGCTCCTTCGGGGGGTCAGTGCTACACGTGGGGGCTCGTCCAGGATTCTGTCACTCTGCAAGCAAGCCCACCCTCTTGGCACCAGAATGGACATTGATACTGCGATTCAGTGGTGTGAAGAAGAAATCGCCCGCAGAAAGGCGAGTGTAACCGTTGAGCTCCCTGGAGAGGTCTGGAAGAAAGGATGTCAGTCCAGTGTTCTGAGAGCGACCACTGACACAATATATTGGCACGGGAGCGCGCGCACGAGTCCCGCGGGCGCGTGCACGCGCCCGCGGCGCGCGCCGACGCGCGCGCCGGCGGTCAGAGGGACCAGGGCTGCCCAGGTGCCCGCGCACCCTCCGGCTAGGGTGCCCAGGGCGGCTAGAGCCCTGACATTGCCCCCTCACAAGGGGCAACCTCCGGGTGCCCATTAGGCGTTGTCTTTCTGGATGGGAAGAAAGAAAGGTGCGGATTAGTCTCTTGGCATGAAGGTTGCATTCTGGCTCCCATGAATTACTCTCGGCCCCATACCCCTTCCACTTAATCAGGAACTGCCTCTCCCCCCTACGTCTCCTGCAATCAAGGATGGCCTCTACCTCGTACTCCTCATTACCTTGGACCAGGACAGGTCCGGGTGGGTTTGTACCCCTATCAGGGAAGGGATCGGGCACAGCGGGTTTCAGGAGAGAAACGTGGAAGACTGGGTGGACTCTCATAGAGTCGGGCAGGGACAGCTCATAGGAAACTTCATTGATCCTCCTCTTCACAGGGAAAGGTCCTAAGAACTTGGGAGCAAGCTTCTTAGAGGGACAAGCAAGTCTAAGGTTAGTTGTAGCTAGCCATACCTGGTCGCCCACCTGCAAGTTCAGCTCACCCCTCCTCTTCCGATCAAAGAATCTTTTGCTGTCCTCCTGTGCCTTGGTGATTGCCTCCTGAAGAATCCTGTTGTTGCGGCTGAGGAACGAAGCTGTATCCTGGACTGCCGGGACTGAAGATTCTGGGAGAAAGTCAGGGAGAAAAGACAAGTGAAAACCGTAGTTGGCAAAAAATGGGGATTGTCCTGTGGCTGAATGACTGGCATTATTATAAGAGAATTCAGCTAGGGGTAATAGGGACACCCAATCGTCCTGCACAAAGGACGTGAAGCACCTTATGTATTGCTCTAAAGTCTGGTTGGTGCGTTCCGTCTGCCCATTAGTTTGGGGGTGGTATGCAGAAGAAAGGGCCAGCTCAATCTTAAGGATCTCACAAAGGGCCCTCCAAAAACGGGACGTGAACTGGACCCCCCTATCTGATACTATATTGGCCGGAACCCCATGTAACCTGACTATCTCCTTAATAAAAAGATGGGCAGTCTCTGTGGCAGATGGTGTTCCCCTTAAAGGCAAAAAGTGGGCCATTTTGGACAGCCGGTCCACTACTACAAAAATAGCAGAGCACCCCTCTGAGCACGGAAGCTCGACTATAAAGTCCATGGACAACATTCGCCAAGGTCGATCAGGTGCAGGAAGAGGCTTCAAAAGTCCCCAAGCTCGGTTCCTAGACGTCTTGCTGCGGTTACAAACAGGGCAGGAGTCAACATAAGACTTGCAGAATTCCTTTAGTTTGGGCCACCAAAAGGTGCGTTGCACCAGCTCCACAGTTTTACGGCTCCCGAAGTGTCCTGCCAGTGGATGGTCGTGTAGAAGGGTCAGGACCTTCACCCTTACAGATTCGGGGACGAAGACTTGACTTCCCCTCCAGAGAAGTCCATCACTGGAAGTTAGGGTGACCCCATGGGGTCCCTGGGAACTGGCGGATGCCTCCCGGATTTGAGATAGCAGATCTGGCTGTAAAAGTAGAAAGTTTCCGGAAGATAGGATGGTGTCTGGGGTGGTGGAGTCCTTGGGACTGTCAAACATCCGGGAAAGGGCGTCAGGTTTCACATTCTTGGAACCGGGACGATACGTAATATGAAAGCAGAACCTTGAGAAAAACAGAGCCCAGCGGGCTTGTCGGGGTTTGAGTCGCTTGGCAGTTCGTAAGTACTCAAGGTTCTTGTGGTCAGTGTAGATGAGTACTGGATGATTAGCTCCCTCCAAGAGGTACCTCCATTCCTCTAGTGCCGATTTGATAGCCAAGAGCTCCCGGTCCCCGACATCATAATTCCTCTCGGCTGGAGAAAGTTTCCGAGAGAAAAATCCCACTGGGTGCATGGCGTCTTTATTGCCCTGTCGTTGTGACACGACCGCCCCAACTGCCACTTCAGATGCATCGACCTCCAAGATGTAAGGGAGGGCAGGGTGGGGGTGACTGAGGATAGGGGCGGAGGTAAACAGTCTTTTAAGCTGATCAAAGGCCCCTTGAGCTTCCGGGCCCCAGTGGAAGCGTGTGCCCTGCTTGGTCAGCTGGGTGATGGGGGTGATGATAGCAGAGAACCCCTTAATAAACTTCCTGTAGAAGTTTGCAAATCCTACGAACCGTTGGATTCCTTTTCTATCTACAGGTGCTGGCCAGTCAAGAACGGCGGACACCTTCTGAGGGTCCATTCTAATGCCTGCCGGGGAGATTTCAAGTCCCAAAAACTGGATTTCCTGCTGCTCAAATTCGCACTTCTCGGCCTTTGCATACAGGCCGTGCCGTCGGAGTCGAAGGAGTACCTTGCCCACATGCCCACGATGTTGTTCTAGGGTTTGGGAGAAAATCAAGATGTCGTCCAGATAGACGATCACGAAAATGTCCAAATAGTCTCTGAGTACATCATTGATGAAATGCTGGAACGTGGCCGGGGCATTACAGAGCCCGAAGGGCATGACCAAGTACTCATAGTGGCCGAAACGAGTCCGGAAAGCCGTCTTCCACTCGTCCTCGGCCCGAATGCGGACCAAATTGTATGCACCCCTGAGGTCCAATTTGGTGAAAACCGTTGCCGATCTTAGCTTCTGAAAGAGCTCAGGGATTAAGGGCAGGGGGTACCGATTCTTGACCGTTATTTTATTGAGCTCCCGGTAGTCCACACAGGGCCTCAAGGACTGATCCTTCTTGGTGACGAAGAAGATGCCTGCGCCAGCAGGAGAGGTGGAATGGCGGATGAACCCCTTCTTTAAGTTTTCGGCAATGTAGGTCTTCAGGGCCTCTTGTTCTTTCTCGGAGAGAGGAAAAATGCGACCGAAGGGAATTTCAGCCCCAGGGAGGAGCTCGATGGGGCAATCATAGGGACGGTGGGGCGGAAGGGAGTCTGCCCCCCGCTTGCTGAAAACGTCCAGAAAGTCATGATAAGGTTGGGGTACAGATTGGCGTAGGTCTTGATCCGCGTCTAGGCAAAGCAAGGTAGAGGATGTTCCGAGGGTTGCAGGTAGGCAGTGTTCCTGGCAGTACCGAGATTGAAATTCTACCTCCCCGGTGGACCAATGGATCAGCGGGTTATGGGCCTGGAGCCATGGCATACCCAGGATGACCGGGAACAGGGGAGAGGAGATCACGTCCATGGTCAGAAGCTCCTGATGTTGAGGGAAAATTGTAGCGGTTATGGGCAGAGTCTCTTGAGTCACCTGGCCAGACTTAATGCGGGACCCATCCGCCAGAAACACAGTAAGTCCTTGGGTCTTCTTCTGGAGCGGCAGGGCGTGAGTGTTGGCGAAGGTGGCATCCACGAAACAGCTACACGCCCCGGAGTCAATGATGGCGCTGGTGAGGATTGTCCTTCCCTGGCACTGCAACGACAGAGGAAGGGTAAGGTGAATAGTACTGGCTGGGCAGGGTGCAGAGAGAGGAGAAACGGATGACAAGCACTTACGCGTCTTGACAGGGCAACCATTCACGAAATGTCCAGAGCCCCCACAGTACAGACACAGATTCAACTGGCGACGTCGGGCCCGTTCCTCGGGCGTCAAGGGGGCACGTAGAAGACCAATCTGCATCGGTTCGGAACCATCTGAAGCAGGTCCCACGGGAGGTGTAGAGGGAGCAGGTAGGTAGCGAGTGGCAGGAACAGGAGCCCTAGCGACCATCCAAGCTGGGCGACTGGGCAAAGCAGAGCGTTCAGCTCGGCGCTCCCGTAGGCGACGGTCCAATTGGATTGTCAGAGTGACAAGGTCCTCAAGATCCTCAGGAACTCCTACACGGGCCAGTTCGTCTTTCAACCCCTCTGAGAGGCCCATGCGGAACTGGTGTCTGAGGGCTGCATTGTTCCATTGAGTATCCGCGCTCCAGCGCCTAAAGTCCGTGATATAGTCCTCAGCCGTCCTGCGGCCTTGCTGGAGCGCGGATAGGGCAGATTCAGCTGTAGCCGTGCGTTGAGGGTCGTCATACAACTGTGCCATTGCCTGGAAGAAGGCGGCTAAGGACTGGGTCATGACACTGTTGGCTCCCAGAAGACGGTGGGCCCAGGACTGGGGTTCTCCTTGTAGAAGGGACACCACGAATCCCACCTTGGTGACTTCCAGGGAGAAGGTCCGGGGTTGCAGGGCAAAGTAAAGCTGGCAGGCATCTCGGAAAGCTTGAAACTTGGACCGGTCGCCCGAGAACCTTTCTGGGATAGGTACTCTAGGTTCAGGGGGAAGCATCACCACTGTTGGTTGGGAGGCAGGTTGCACTGGTGGTGGAGGTGCAGCAGCCATGGGGCTGGCAAGTTGTTGAACTTGGCCTTCCAGCTTGGTGTATCCCTCCTGCAGGGATTTCACGGCTTGTGTGAGGGCTGCCAGGTGGGAGCACATTTCCCGCATGGTTGAGGCTCCATCCGCAGGCTCAGTCATATTGGCTGTCCGTACTGTTAGGTACCTGGTAGTGCTGAGCCTGACTTGATGGTTGGAGACCTCTCTTACAACTCTGGTTCAGGGCCTGCTGGATTGGGGACAGCGTAGCCGTGAACTCAGCGGGTAGGAGTGTCCGTGTGGATGCAGCAGGCTGATGCAGGGTAGATGCAGGGCTTGCTCAGAGGGTAGGTCTGCAGATGAAGGTTCGGCAGAAAACCAGGAGGCAGGAGGTAAACCGACAACAGGAGCAGCAGCAGACGGCTGAAGTAGCTGACAGCAACGGCAGAAGATCAGCAGATGACGGCAGCAGCGAAGACCTGTGCAGGGACACTGGAGCAGGGATGGTCAGGCAAGCCGGGTCACAACAGGTAAGGCAGACAGGTAAGGACGGCAGGCAGGAGGATGGTCAGGAGGCAAGCCGGGGGTTCAGCAACAGTAACACAGTCCAGAGCAGGGTCAAACAAGCCGGGGTCAAGGAACGGAGAAAGTAGCGGAGTCAAACAAGCCGGGTCACAGGTAGGGAGCTCAGACAGGTTCAGGTTGGGGTCACAGGTGGGAGCTGAGACGGACAGCGCCGCATGCAGGCAGCTGTCCCCTTTAAATAAGGCCACTGGCGCCAAAGCGGCGCCGATTGCGCACGTGCACGCGCACGGGGGCGCGCGCGCCCGCTATTTGCGCACGGGAGCGCGCGCACGAGTCCCGCGGGCGCGTGCACGCGCCCGCGGCGCGCGCCGACGCGCGCGCCGGCGTTCAGAGGGACCAGGGCTGCCCAGGTGCCCGCGCACCCTCCGGCTAGGGTGCCCAGGGCGGCTAGAGCCCTGACACTAGCAATTGTATTGTATAGTGTTGATAGCTTTGCATTTCTGTGTTTATTACAGCGTGCTGGAAGTGGGAAGGTGCCCAGAGTCAAGGCATTGTCACTTTGAGCATTGGTCCCACTTGGAGATGCGCGTGCAGGGGTTATCCAATAATTCCTTATATGCTAAAATTGTTGTAAATACCCACTGTGCTGTCACATTATGTTTGTGTGACAGTGTAGTTATTGTAATTATACCAGTTTCAGTAAAAACACATTCTGGTTAATTACAATTGGTGTGCAGTGTTGTTCCTTTTCCTACAGGTGGAGCAACAGATTCCCAGGTAAAGGTACACTATTGTTGTATTGTACACTGTGGGGTCATCCTCTGTTGTTAGCTACACACCAACACTGCACCACAGCTGTGTCAAGGGGATTGAGCCAAGTTATTGGGGGTGTAATAGCAGAGTGCAGGCCCAATCAAATATTAGCAGCTCCTTCAGGGGGTCAGTGCTACACGTGGGGGCTCGTCCGGGATTCTGTCACTTTGCAAGCAAGCCCACCCTCTTGGCACCAGAATGGACATTGATACTGCGATTCAGTGGTGTGAAGAAGAAATCGCCCGCAGAAAGGCGAGTGTGACCGTTGAGCTCCCTGGAGAGGTCTGGAAGAAAGGATGTCAGTCCAGTGTTCTGAGAGCGACCACTGACACAATATATTGGTCCCCACCCATCCAACAAAGCAGGAGGAGCGATCCAGGATGCTCCAGCTGTGAAGAAAGATGTTCCAGATGATGCAGATGATGACTCAAGTGATGCCAGAACGTACTGGGTTGTCCGCCCAGAAGTCCACAAGTCAAGACGTCTGTCAAAACTGCGGAGGTATAGGTCACTGCCAGCGAGTATGTCCTAGTCCATGAATGGAGACAGAAGATTGGCGGAGACCTCAGAGAAGCGACCCAAGGATGGAAAGAAAATCCGGGCCTTCAAAAAGAACTTTCCCTGAATCTACAAGGGAGCAATGGAGAAAACCTGCTGTTTATACGGTTTCAGTAGGAAATGCCTATCAGTCTCTAAACCGACGACGGAAGCGGTGTGCCCGGCATCAGAAGCTGAAGAGAGCACAAGTCCCAATATGTCAATCTGCTGTTACAGATGTTTCTGACAAAACTCCTACCCAGTTGGTAGGCCCTCTGCCTGTAGCGCCTGTTCTGATTGAAGGGATCTATACCAGAGCCATCCTTGATACAGGTGCCCAGGTTACCCTGATGACCAGAGACTCTTACAAGAAGTACCTGTCATACCTGCCCCTGAAAAAGTTGGGAGACACCAAGATTCAGGGTATTCAAGCAGAAGAGTACTCTTGTGATGGATGTCTGCGGATCAAGTTGTCGTGTGATCCATGAAGAGTTGGGAAGCCCCAGAACTTTGAAACCCTGGCCATTGTTTGCCCCTGGCTGCCAGAGTCCTCAGGATGTTCGTTGATTGTTGGGACCAACACAGATCTGGTGAAGCGGATGTTAGCTCCTGTTGTTCCCCAGGTGTGACCTTCTACCCTCACTGACAGAAGAAGGGTCGGAAGTGCCTCCTTTTCCCACAATGGATGGAGAAGCGTCCAAAACAAAAGTGGAAGAAACCGACCTGCAAGAGGTAGAAGTAATTGAACGGAAAGATAAGGCTAGTTATTTCCAGATTCAAGAGACCGACTTGTCATGTGCTGGGTGTATTGTATTGTACATTGTGGGGTCATCCTCTGTTGTTAGTACAGAGGAAACTAGACATGTGCAATTAGTTTCGTTTTTTTTTTGTTTTTCGTTTTTTTTTTCGTTATTTTCGTTCGTTCGTTTTCGTACGAATGAACGAATCATTCGAATCGTACGAATCCGAATAACGAATCGTAACGAATCGTTCGAATCGTACGAATCCGATTAACGAATCATTCGAATCGAACGAATCCGAAAAACAACGAAAATCCGAAAAAAACTAATTAGAAACAACGAATGTACTAATGAAGAAAATCCGAAAAACGAAAACGAACGAAAAAATTCGAACATTCGTAACTTTTTTTTTTTGTTGAATTGGTAATTTTCCGTGTCTCTTACAATGGTGCTGCTAAACGTGCTTCGAATGGATTGAACAAAAAAATTCGTACATTCGTAACTTTTTTTTCGATTCGTAACTTTTTTTTCGATTCGTAACTTTTTTTTTTTTTTTTTTTTTTCGATTTGTAATTTTCCGTGTCTCTATTGAACCAAAAAATTCATACATTTGTAACTTTTTTTTCGATTCGTAACTTTTTTTTTCGATTCGTAAATTATTAAAATGTAATAAAAGCATACACATTACATCAAATTATGAATTATGCTCCGATTAAGAATCTACGAATGTTACGAATGTACGAATAAATACGAATGCGTCCGAAAATTAAACTAACGAAAAAACGAATCCACGAAAAAATAACTCTTACGAATGTACGAATCGTTACGAATACGAACACCGATGACTTACGAATGTACGAATCATTACGAATCCGAACAACGACGACTTACGAATGTACGAATCGTTACGAATCCGAACAACGACGACTTACGAATGTACGAATCGTTATGAATCGATGGAAACAAAAAAAACGAAACGTAAAAAAACAAATTTTTTTCGGAAACGAAAAAAACGAAACGAAAATAAACAAATTTTTTTGTTGTGCACATGTCTAACCAACACTGCACCACAGCCAAGGGGATTGAGCCCAGTTATTGGGGGTGTAATAGCAGAGTGCAGGCCCATTTCAAATTAGCAGCTCCTTCGGGGGTCAGTTCTACAATACATTTAAGGATGTTTTAAAAAAATACATAACTGCATTCATTTTGTATTTTATTAAATATCTGCCTGGGGTTCAGCTTTAATATTTAAAGTGGAACCAATGACCTATTTCAAAACATTGCTGGCCATAATATTTTTTTACAAATGTACACCGAGCCACACATTTGTGCAGCTCGGTGTACAATCCCAGCACCTACAGGGTGCCAGGTAGAATTGATTTCTGTGCACATGCATGGGAGTTACATCATCCACAGATGGCCAACCAAGATTTGGACCAAGAGTGGACGAAGATGCCAATAGCTACAGAGCGACAAGGGACGTCACAGTGGTGATTGCAGCACTGGAAGGGCCCCCTTGGAGAAGGAAACTGTAACAGGTCAAAAAATACGAATGAGATGGGTAAAAGATGGCTTTATCTCCTGTTCTCCGACTGTAGAGAATGCCTCAGTTGTGTTTCCCCCTTTTCAAGGCTTAACTATAGCCCCAAAAAAGAGGAGTTCTCTACAGGTGGAGAACAGGAGATGAAGCTATCTTTTGCCCATCTCATTCACATTTATGCAACAGTGAGTTGGTGTTTGTGTGCAGATGGCCACCATTTTGTTGAAGTCTGTTGGAGCCTGACAAGCCATTTCTGTCTGTCGTACACCAGTCTTTTTACATTCTGATCTGATTGACAAAGGTTGGGGGGGGGGGGGGGGGGGGGGTACTATTTTCAACGTTTTGAGCTACATACAGTAGATCAATAAAAAGAATCCAAAATTCCTCAGTACACTTTCCATTAGACATGTTCACAATAGAAAAATTAGTTTATTTTCGTTTAGTTTCTTTCGTTTCCGTTGATTCGTAACGATTTGTAAATTCGTAAGTCGTCGGTGTTCGTATTCGTAACGATTCGTATTTTCGTAAGAGTTATTTTTTCGTTGATTCGTTTTTCCGTTAGTTTAATTTTCGTTTATTCGAAATTCGGACGCATTCGTATTTTCGTAGATTTAGTTACATTCGTACTTTCGTTAGATTGATTTATTCGTACTTTCGTAACATTGTTTTCGTAGATTCGTAAATTCATAATTTTATGTAATGTGTATGCTATTATTACATTTTAAGAGACACGGAAAATTACGAATCGAAAAAAAAAGTTACGAATGTACGAATTTTTTTCGTTCAATCCATTCGAAGCACGTTAAGCAGCGCCATTGTAAGAGACACGGAAAATTACGAATCGAAAAAAAGTTACGAATGTACGAATTTTTTCGTTCAATCCATTCGAAGCACGTTAAGCAGCGCCATTGTAAGAGACATGGAAAAATTACGAATCGAAAAAAAGTTACGAATGTACAAATTTTTTCGTTCAATCCATTCGAAGCACGTTAAGCAGCGCCATTGTAAGGGACACGGAAAATTACCAATTCAACAAAAAAAAAAAGTTACGAATGTACGAATTTTTTCGTTCATTTTGATTTTCGTCGTTCCTGTTTTCGTTTTTCGGATTTTCTTCTGTCGTAGTTTAGTTGTTTCTAATTTGGTTATTTCGGATTTTCGTTGTTTTTCGGATTCGTTCGATTCGAACATTTGTTATTCGTTAAAATTTTTAGCGAATCGTTCGTTCATTCGTCCAATAACGAATGAACGAATATAACGAATTTTAACGAAAAACGAAAAAAAAAAACGAAACGAATTGCACATGTCTACTTTCCATCCTATTTCCACTTTTTCTTTTCAACCCCACCCATGTGTCCAATTTCTACCTACCTTTTGCATGCTCTATGGGCTTTCCCAATTTTCCTCCTTGGTCCAGCAATAACAGTGCTCTTCAAAATGACATGGCTTCCCTTCTGCCCATTTCATGTGAGCTCAGCCTGTCACTTACTTGCTGGGCTGAGCTCATAGCACTCCAAAAAGGAGATGCGTTCACATGTCCTTATGTGAGCGTCTTATGACGCGTACAACGATCAGACTTTTCGATGGACTAGGTCTGACAGTCTTTCCGACAG
>JAQSEC010002345.1:0-11806 GCA_028564925.1 Lithobates sylvaticus
ATCACTTTTAAACTAGTTTAGGTTCATATTTTGAAAGTGATATCTTAGTGCACATGTAGTTATTTACCGAAAGAACGTACAGCATGCTTATTGCATAATGTGCTATCGAATGTATGACTCAAGGGCAATTAAAGCTTCTAGCTTCTGTGATTGAATGTTCTATAACATTACAGAATCACTGCCATAACCTCACTTGGGACACTAACTGGCTTTTAACCACTTTAATCCTGACTCTAATAGGCATTGCTAATTGTGTTACATTTGCAAATGTAGATGCCCTTAGGGAGGGTCATATGAAGGTAATCCAATTCCGGCAGTGCCTTATTGCAAAAAATAGATTCATGCTGATTCATTTGGCATTTCTGAAAAGCATACAAACCCAGGGGAAATCGTACATTATTACTATTTTATTCTTAAATAGTGCTGACCATGGACATTGCATTTTAGGTTGTGTGTTGTTGAATAATACAGCAGAATGAAATACAGAATGATAATCATACCATATCCTAGTGGATCTTCAGTAAGTGCTATTATGGGAAACATATGTATGTGACATAAGCTCATGAGTATGAATCGGGAATAGCTGTGCTTCAGTCTTAAAGCAAGTCATTAGCAAATTCCAATGCACTAGATATGTCATTTGAAGTTTTTGTGCAACTATGTCTTGGTATACTGTTTGATGGTTGAGGTTTTATTCTAACTACTGATATTGTGACAGTGAACCATATGGATGCCTATGTACTTTAGCAAACAAACATATGCAAATATATATATATATATATATATATATATATATATATATATGTAAATATAATTAAAATGCATCCATGTGTTAATTGTTTTCGCAATCTTGACTGATTAATTTCAATGTATAATGCTGGATATGAAATGCTGTATGGAAAGTGCATAGCTCCTTATCACTAACAGCCAAAATTTAGAACTTTTAAGCCCTGTCCCTCATCCAAGTAAACTTTGCCCTTAGTTTAACCACTTCACCTCCAGAAGGTTTTTATGACTAGAGCATTTGTTGCTATTCAGCGCTGGGCTACTTTACCTGCCAATTATGCAACACTGTACCCAAATGAAAATTATATAATTATTTTTCACACAAATAGAGCTTTCTTTTGGTGGTCACCAATACGTTTTTTTTGCTATATAAATAAAAAAATACTGCACATTTTGAAAAATAAAATTTCTGTTATAAAATTTTGTAAACAAATAATCTTTCTTCATAAATTTAGCTTGAAATGTATTCTGCTACACTTCTTTGGTAAAAATAACCAAAATTAGTATATATTATTTAGTCTGTGTGAAAGTTATAGAGTCTACAAACTATGATATATATATATATATATATATATATATATATATATATATATGGAAATTGATCAACCCTGATGTACTGGCAGCCTATATCATTTCCTGAGGCCTTAAAATGCCAGGACAGTACAAATACCCTCCAAATGAGCCATTTTAGGAAAGTAGACAGTCCAAGGTATTTAGTAAGAGGCATGGCAAGTTTTTTGAAGTTGAAGGGGGGGGGGGGGGGGTTGGGTGATCAGGGATTTTTACTTTCTTTTACACTGATAATCACTGTAACAGCAATTGTTTAAACTGTTGTGGATGGTACACTCACATGGTACAGGGTGCTGTAATTGGCCCAGGTACCATGTGATCACTGGTGACCAATCACAGATCACACACAGTAGTAAATAATAATGTCATGGATGGGTTTACAAGATGTTATGTGATCACACATCGATCATGTGGTATCTGGGCTGCTCACAGCAGCCCGATACTGAGCACTGCAATTTGCTGAGTCTGGTGGGTACGCCAGTGCCCATGAGCAGGGTGTCGTTCCAGTACACTGTGGTGCCTGCTTAAGAAGATGGCCAGCAGTAAAATTACTATTGGCGCGTTGGCAAGTGGTTAAAGTGATTGTAAAGTCTCATTTAAAAAAATAAAATAACAAACATGTCATACTTACCTCCTCTGTGCAGTTGGTTTTGCACAGAGCAGCCTGAATCCTCCTCTTCTCGGGTCCCTCTTTGCTGCTCCTGGCCCCTTCCTCCTATCAAATACCCCCACAGTCCGCAACTTCCTATGGGGGCACTGGAGCCGAGTCACAGCTCCGTGTGTCTATTCAGACACAGACCCCTGACCCTGCCCCCTCTCTCCCCCGAATGGCTGACTGACTTTGATTGACAGCTGCTGGAGCCAATGGCGCCGATGCTGTGTCTCAGCCAATCAGGAGGAGTGTCCCGGATGGCTTAGACATTCATGGACATTGCTGGAGAGAGATGGGGCTCTGGTAAGTAATTAGGGGGTTGCTTGGGTGGCTGCTACACACAAAAGGGTTTTTATCTTTTTACTTTTTTTCACAAAGGTTTTGGTTTTTTATCTTAATGCATACAATGCATTAAGATAAAAAAAAACCTTCTGCTTTTACAACTCCTTTAAGGCTGAAGTTTAATCTGCTTATATATTGCATTTCCTGGTTTCTTCTTGCACCCTCGTCAATGGGCTAATAACATTTTAAAATAAAATCATTCTATTTGTATTACATATCTTGTTTTAAACCCAATGTTGTCATCACTGGGTCTCTGTGCTTCTATATGCAACGCAGACAGATTATATCTGGCTGGTGGGACCTGCAGAGTGATGTGTATAGCTTCCAGAAAACATCACAGCACCTTGCCTCAGTACTCCTTTTTAGAGCTCTCAGCCCTAAAACAATCCCTTGAGCAAATATCTAAAGGCTTTGATGAGTAGATATCTGTCCGGAGGTGAGGGTGTTCTTAGGTAGGCTATATTTGAATGCAGACCTAGATAACAACCCACAAGTGATGCTGAGCTTCCATGATTGAAGAAATTAAACACAATGAATGAAAGGGGCAGACCAGGGACAATAAGACTGTGCAGGAAAGGGCTAGATAATGCTGGACTTCCTTCAGCCAGGAAATTAAGTTGTTCTGTCTGATTTGTTGTAGCATCTAATGCATGCTGTGAGAAGCTAAACATTTTCAGTACAGGAGAAAGTTGATAAAACTGGGCAAGGTTGACAAAAAGGCTAGACTTGACCTTTAGCCATATTTGGTGAAACCCACCAACTTAAAGTGGAACTTTAGGGCAAAAATTTAAGTTGGGGCAAACAGGCAGGCTTTTAAATGCAGAAGAGACACTGGGGTTGATTTACTAAAGGCAAAAAGACTGTGCACTTTGCCCTCTGCAAGTGCAGCTGCTCTAGTCTAAAGCTTAGTAAATGAGGTAAGGCTTCACTTTGCAAAGAGTACCCAATCACGTGCATGGGAAAATAAAAAAAGTGTATTTTTGCTTGAACATGATTGGATGATGGACATCAGCAGAGCTTCTGCTCATTTACTAAGCTCTCGAGCAAGTGCACAGCCTTTTTGCCTTTAGTAAATCAACCCCATTATATCTCTTCTGCCTTAAAGTTACTTACCTGCCTGTCCACTCATGTACAGTAAGCTGCGTCTGCGGAGCTCATTGTATATATTCGGCAACGCTGAGCTGGCTGAACTCCCACACATCCATGGGAGTGATGCAGTGCCATCTTAAGAGTATCATAGGCCCCCAGGCAATACAGTTTACTGGGGCTCTGTCTACACAATCACGCACGATTGGCCATCAAATGCAGCTTTACTGTGCCCGTCAATGTAGCCTCACTGTGCCCATTAAATGCAGCCTCACTGTGTCCATGAATGCAGCCTCACTGTGCCCACCATTGCAGCCTCACTGTGCCCGTGAATGCAGCCTCACTGTGCCCACGATTGCAGCCTCACTGTGCCCATGAATGCAGCCTCACTGTACCCATCATTGCAGCCTCACTGTGCCCATGAATGCAGCCTCACTGTGTCCATGAATGCAGCCTCACTGTGCCCACCATTGCAGCCTCACTGTGCCCGTGAATGCAGCCTCACTGTGCCCACCATTGCAGCCTCACTGTGCCTGTGAATGCAGCCTCACTGTGTCCATTATTGCAGCCTCACTGTGCCCATGAACACAGCCTCACTGCTCACTGTGCCCACCATTGCAGCCTCACTGTGCCCACCATTGCAGCTTCACTGTACCCACCATTTCACCCTCACTGTGTCCAGCATTACAGCCTCACTGTGCCCATGAATGCTGTCTCACTGTGCCCACAATTGCACCCTCACTGTGACCATGAATGCAGTATCACTGTGCCAATTAATACAGACTCACCACTCGTGTGATAGGCAGAACACTGATTCAATCTACTATTACACAAACCAATCTAGGGGGGCGGGACCTTGTTACAGTGCGGCCGCCGAACACAGACCCAGCCAGATCCGTGATACACAGGAGGAGAGAGGGAAAGCGGCCCCAGGGCAGTCTGGCCCTGGTCGCTGGGCAGATGGGGCCCCCAGGCATGTAGGGCCCCCGGGCAACTGCCCAGCATGCTTATGTGAAAAGACGGCCCTGGAGTGATGTCGTCTCAGCTTGGCCAGTGAAAGTGGATGGTGATCGATACCTGGTTCATATAATTCCACTTTAAAGTCATATTCTAGGCAAACAACCAGAAACGTATTTTATATACTTATGTTTGAAATGTCTTACCTGCCAATAGATTTTTAAGTCCATTCAGCAAATTGGACACTTATGCAAGACAGCATAGCCAGACTCATGACCTCAATGGTCTCCAGCTCAGGGTTGCTTCACTTGCCCTTTCCTGCTTCCTGTATCTTTTTTTGGCCACTGAGACTGACCAATAGAGAGTAGATACTTGTATTCAAAGACTGGTATACTATAGGTAAGCTAAACAAATATATACAGTAAATAGCGGCGCATTTAGCTGCTGTATTTTAGGGATACAAGAATACCGTCACATTTTTCAGGGTGAAAACAGCGGTGCATTGACACTGTTGGGCCTAGCCTGCAGAACTCACTTCCTTCATTGCTGATTTTGTGCATTTACTTTTCTAACTGAGGTCATGCCTAGTGAATTCCATTATATAGTATATTTCAATATTTTATGCAAAAAGATAGCTGCGCTGGAAATTTACACACATTGAAAACCAATCGTGAAAAGAAATTTAGTGAAAATAGGTTCTACCTTGAACCAATGACTTGTGCGTAGATGCAATCTGATTGGCCCAAAAAGCCACTATTCAAATTGCACCACCCAAATATTAGACAATTACAATGCTTGTACACATGTGACCGTGAACAAAGCCTCATGCAATAACATCTATGAAATTTTCTTTTAAATTTGTGTGAAAAATTAAAAAATAATAGTAAAGAAAAAAATATATAATAATGAAATATCATGCAAAAAAAGTCCACACAGGGTATTGTAATCCTGTTACTAGAGTTCTCGTGGTGTTCCTATACTTGACACCCTCGGAAAGGAGTGATTGAAAAGAAGAGAAGGATCCTCCACCAAATAAAAAGACTGCCGCTTACCAGCTGCTTTGATCCCTGTGTTAGAGAGATCAAAAGGGCCTGTGGCATATCCCCCTGCCAGGGTCTCTATCCGGGGTCTTCCAAGTATCTCTCACAGTATATGGGTACACTTAAAGATCCTGTCTAGGTGATCCTTGCTCTCTTCCACAAGCGTTTACATGTAAAACAAACGAGTATCCATAGCGCAATACTGCTGCTTTAAAATTTTATTCATATATAAAAACCATATCGCACTTACATTTGGTATGCAGTCAATAGGCAAGTGTTTAAAAGCAATCTCGAGCCGGCCGGCTCTCTCTCTCTCTCGCTGCCCGTCGCTTCCTGGATGGACGGGGAATGGAGGTGACGTCAGCACTCTTGCAATTGTTGCAACAGAGAAGTTGACTAATTGGCTCAGCTATGATGAACAGTATCAAATAATTTTATGTAAAATGAATGAAGGGTCATCGAAGACCTTTTTTTGAGTCAAAGAAAATGTGGAATAATTGAGAATATAGAAAATAAATGTACAGAGGTGACCCCAAGATTTTGTTTGCCTAACTTAATAGTGGACTAGCACAAATTGTTCTGAAAGACAAGCAGCGGCAGCCCCCTAAAGATCCAGTGCAATAGAATCTCTACCTGGGTGCTATCCTACAAAGGATGTATAGTGCTTCCTTATTTGAATGGTGATGTTACATTGGGGTGTCCTATTTTGGGGAATGCTGCATAGCCCTCATTAGACTCTTTTTGAATTTTTTTAATCTACTGGTTTAGTCCACTGATCTCTGCTTCTCAGTGGTGATTATGTTTTGATAAAGATTGGATTTTTGGTGGAGATATTAGTTATGCACAAATGCCTTCTTGTTAAAAACAATATTAGGATAATGCAATTAGCCTCTTCTTACAATGACATGACTGGTCACCATGAACACATTTTTCAGCAGCAATATGGCAAATTGAAATACAATGACAGGTATTTCATGCTCTTGAGACTTTTGAATATATAGTTCTAAAATAACTTTTATATTAGCATTACTAGTTCACTAAAAATATCTGTGTAATTTATCTAAGGTGGCTTTGGTCTCTTTTGAAATAACTTCTGAGTTATATCCTGTCATCATTTTACTTACAATTCTAGTACAATAATTTTCTCTAGGCCGAGCCATGTGTTTGCACAAAAATACTTTTTTTAAAAAAATTTTTCCTAAAAAAATTTCTGTTAAATTTAAAAGGGTGGTTTTTTTTTAAAATTTTTTTTATCCCCCAAAAAAATTTTTAATTTTAAAATCTTTTTTTTTTTGGGGGGGCCAAAAACCAGGTTGAAAAAAAATTAAATTTTTGTTAGAAAATTTTTTTTTTTTAAAAAAAACCCAATAAAAGAGGTTACTAATTGAAATTATCCAGGTCCAAAAATGACGGGGGGAACCAGGAGTTTCCTTTTCCAAAAAAAAACCAAAGTTTTTTTTAAAATTTTTTTCAAAAAATTTTTTTTTTTTAAAAAAAAAAAAAAAAAAAAGAAAAAAGGGAAAATTTTATTTTTAAACTTGGGTTTTTTTTTTCCCACCTAAACAAAAAAAAGGCCCGGGTCCCTTTTAAATTTTTGGGGGGGGGGCCCCCGGGAAAACCGTTCCCCCCCCCCCCTTTTTAAAAACCCCCCCCCCCCAAAATGCTCCTTTGGGGCCCCCTAGGGGTGCATTTTTCACCGGGATCCTTGCCCTTTCCACAGGCCACAGAGGGAAAAAAGGCCTCAAACCTGACCAGTGATCAGTACCAACCCAGGCCACAGTAAAAAAACTTGCCTTTTTAGGTTTTTTTCCCCCCCCAAAAACGAACGGGGAAAAACCCCTTTTTTTTCTAAAAACCTTTAAAAAAAAAACCCAGGGGATCATATCCCCATAAGTCTCCCCCCCAAAAAAAAAAAAAAAAAAAATTTTTTGTCCTTTTTTAATTTTATTGGGGGGCATCCCCGGGGGCCCCCCTTTGGGCCTAAATTATGAATTTTTGGGGACAGGGAAAAATTTGTCCCCCCCCAAATAAATTTTTTTTTCCCCCCAAGGTAAAATTCCCAATTTTCCCAAAATTTGTCAGATGAAAAATAAAAAAAAAATTTTTCGGGCCAAGGGCACTAAATTTCCCCCCTTTTTTTTTTCCTTGGTAAAAAAGAAAAAAAATTTTTCAAAATTTAAAACAGGGGGGGGTTTTTTTTTTCCCAAAAACCCCCTTTTTTTTTAGAAAAAAAAAAAAACCCAAAAAAAAATTTAAAAAAAAAGTCTTTTTAAAAAAAAAATAAAAATAAAAAACATCCCAAAAAAATTTAAAAAAAGCAAAAAGAAAAAATGAAAATTCCCCCCAATTGGAAAACCCCTTTTAAAAAATTTTGGAGGGGTTTTTAAAAAAGGGTACCCCAAAAACTAAAAATTTCTTTTTTTTCAAGGAAACCAGGGGTTGTTTTTTTCCCCCAATTATCCTAAAAAGTAAAAATTAAAATAACAAAAATTTTTGGAAGGCAAAAAAAAAAACCCCCTTTTTTCTGTTTTACCAAAAAAAGGCTAATTTCCAAGGGGGGGCCATTTTCCAACTCCTCCTGGGTTTTTTTTCCCCCCCCAAAGCGAAAATTTGGGGGGCCCCCCTTTTTAAACCCCCAAAACCCCTTAAATCTAGGGACAGGTTTCGGTTTGGTTTGGGGGGGGGAAACCCCAAAAAAAACCAAAAATTTTTCCGGCCCCAAAAAGAAAAAGGCCCACCCTAAAGGTTTTGGGGGCGGGGAAATTAAAAACAACCTTACAATTTTTTGGGGTAGGGGGGGGGCTTAAAAAAATCAAAGTTTTAAAAAAAGGGCCCCCAAATGTATTTTTTGGGGTAATTTACCCCCATTCCAAAAAAAAAAAGGGAAAAAAGGTAAAAAAAAAAAAAAATTTTTTTAAAAAAAATCCTTTTTAAAAAAAAAAATTTAAAAATTTTTTTTTAAAAACTTCCGGGGGGCCCCCCCGGGGGGGGGGCCCCCCCTTTTTTTTTTTTCCCCCCCAAAGGGGAAATAAGGGGGGGAGGGGGAAAAAAAAAATTTTTTTTACAATTTTGGGAAAAAAAAAAAAGCAAAAGGGGTTGGTATATTTGGGGGGGGAAAAAAAAATAAAAAAAAAAAAAAAGGGTCCCAAAGTTTTAAAACCGAAGGGGTGGGTTTTTTTTAAGGGGGACCCCCCACGCAATTTTTTTCAACCTTTTTTAAATTTTAAATTTTCTTAACCCCCACCCCCCCCAAATTCAACCCCCCGTCAAAAAACCCCCTTTTCCTTTTTTTCCCCCCTTTTCTTTATTTCAAACCTTCCACCCCCCCTTTTTTAAAAAAAAACCCCCCCCTTTTTTTGGTTTTTCTTTTTATTTTTCCCCTTTTTCTTTTTTAAAACCCTTTTTTCCCCCCCCCCCCAAAAAAAAAAAACCCCCTTTTAAAATTTTTTCTTAAAACCTTCCCCCCCCCCCCCCCCCCCCCCCCCTTACCCCCCCCCCCCCCCCCCCCCCCCCCCCCCCTTTTTTTGACAAAAAACTGCTTTTCCTTTTAAAAATTTTTTTTTTTTTTTTCCCCCCCCCCCTTTTAAAAAACTTTCTTTTTTTTCTTTTTCCAATTTTTGGGCCTTTTTTTTTAAAAAAACCAAACCCCGGGGGGGGTTTCCCCTTTTTTTTTTAAACCCCAAAATTTCCTAGGGAAAAAGCCTCTAGTTAGATCTATTTGATCTTCGTCCCAAAAAATTTTAAATAAAAAACAAAAGGTGATTTTTAAATCTTTAAGGAAAAAAATGGGGTTTTTTCGTTAACTTCAAAAATGATTATCTTATAATAAACAGAGACCAAAAACAGTATTTTTTTTTTACACTAAGAGTGGCATTTTTTTCGCCATCCAAATAACTGTGGCTTGGGGGCATCCCCGTAAAATCAGTTTAATAATATTTTTCTACCTTTGACTAAAAATTTTAGATTTTTTTTTAAAAACCAAAGATAACTTCGTTTTCCCCAATGGTTTTAAAAAATTTGTTTTTGGGCCCTTTATTCTAATTTTTTGTTTCAGAAAAATGAAAATTAAATGTTTTAGCCACACTTCAATTTCCCATATGTGCCTGTTTTTAAACCCGTACTTTAAAAAAAAGTTTCTTTCCTTTGTATGGTTTTCCTTTCGGAAATTCTGGGTTTTTTTCTGCCAGTTCCTCGCTTTTTTCCCTTTTAAAAACTGACCATACTAAGCAGGAAAAATCGGGCAGTTCTCCCCAGCATGGGGAACTCAGGGGACCCCTTTCCCCCAATACAGACTTTTTCCCGACAAACGCCCCCCCCCTGCACAGCCATTCACTAAAAGCCCGTTTGCGCCCCCTTTTCTTTTCCCTCCCCCCTCGTATGCACTTAGAACAGAGGGAATGGAACCTTATAAAAAAGTGAAAAAAGGGATTATAATGATTTTTTTATTATACAAAAATGTTTGCCTTTTTTTTTCTATTTTAAAAGAATGGGTTGTTTTTTCAAAGGGATCAATTTCAATCAAATTTAAGAATAACAACCAGGGGAAAATGTAATTTATAGTTATAAAATTCTCGAAGCCGTTGTAACAGTACTTCACCCAACTGTTGGCAGAGGGTGGGGAAAGGAAAAAGGGCCCCAAAAAGAAAACCCCACAACACCCCCCAGGAACAAATTCAAGGGGGGCAAAAAGGAACAGGTGCAACCCCGGCTCACCACCATCCAATACGAATAAAATAAATGGCGACTCTGGTTTCCCTTTTTTGTCACAATGTATCAGAAAACACAGGAAAAAACAGTTGACGCTTTCACAAGCATACTTGCTTGTTCACAACAAAGACACTCACCAAGCAGGCAAATTTTTGGGGGTAAAAAAAAAAAAAAAAAAAAAAAAAAAAAAAAAAAAAAAAAAAAAACAAAAAAAAAAAAAAAAAAAAAAAAAAAAAAAAAAAAAAAAAAAAAAAAAAAAAAAAAAAAAAAAAAAAAAAAAAAAAAAAAAAAAAAAAAAAAACCCCCCAAAAAAAAAAAAAAAAAAAAAAAAAAAAAAAAAAAAAAAAAAAAAAAAAAAAAAAAAAAAAAAAAAAAAAAAAAAAAAAAAAAAAAAAAAAAAAAAAAAAAAAAAAAAAAAAAAAAAAAAAAAAAAAAAAAAAAAAAAAAAAAAAAAAAAAAAAAAAAAAAAAAAAAAACAAAAAAAAAAAAAAAAAAAAAAAAAAAAAAAAAAAAAAAAAAAAAAAAAAAAAAAAAAAAAAAAAAAAAAAAAAAAAAAAAAAACAAAAAAAAAAAAAAAAAAAAAAAAAAAAAAAAAAAAAAAAAAAAAAAAAAAAAAAAAAAAAAAAAAACAAAAAAAAAAAAAAAAAAAAAAAAAAAAAAAAAAAAAACCCCTCAGGGAAAAAAATTTAAATTTCTAATGGGGAAAAATCTGAATGTTAAAAATTAAATTTTAAGTCCCAAAACCCTCAAAAAGCCCGGGAAAACCCAAAAAAAGGTAAAAAAAAAAATTCAAAATGGGGCTTTTTTTCAGTTGTTAAACAAAATTTTTTGCCCATAAAAAAATCAATTCAAAAAAAAAAAGAAAAAACCACAAGGGGAAAAATTCAAGAAAATTTTCCCCTTTAAAAAAAAAAAACCTTTTTTTTATAAATTTTATACTTGTTAACCCCCATCATTGACTAAAACATGATGTTAGGGTTATCATTTTTATTAAAAAAGGTAACTTTCAGTGGTTTTTCGGGGGGGGGTTCATTAAAAACGTCCCTTTTATGGGTTTTTGGGGAAAAACCTTTAAAAAAAAGGGGGGGTTTTAAAAAGTTAAAAAAAAAAAAAAAAGTCCTTTTTTTTTTTTTTGTTTTATAGTTTGGGGGGGGGGGGAAAAGTGGGTGGGCCTTTTGGGGGTAAAAATTGGGGGGGGTTAAAAAATCCCTTAATTAACACATAACCTTAATTAAATTTATTTTTTTTATTTGTCCCCCTGGTTATTGAAAGGGGTTTTGGACTTTTATTTTATACCCAAAAGCCCCTTTTGCCCAAAATTAAAACTTAAACTTTTTTGGGGGGGATTGGGGGGGTTTTCCATAGGGGGGGGGGGTATGGGGGAAAGGGGGGGGTTTTTCCAAGATTTGGGTTACCGTTTTTAAAAAAGGTGGTTTAAAACTTTAGAAACCCATGGGGTGAAAGGGGGGCCCGCATTGATTGGGAAAACGTTCCCTATTCCCGGGAAAATCTTTTCCCCTTTTGCCCCCGGGGGAGGGGGGGGGGGCATTTGCCCAAAAATTCTTGGTCCCGCTACCCCCCTTATTTTGGCAATTTAAACCTTTTTTCCCCTGTCAACTTTTTTTATGGGGTTTTTATGAGGTGTTTAAAAAAAAAAACCTTTTTG
>JAQSEC010000978.1:0-11775 GCA_028564925.1 Lithobates sylvaticus
ATGCACATTTTTTTGCAATAAAAAAAAAATGGGCATTTATTTATTTTTTGTCCAACCTTTTGATTTTTTTGGGAATTTTCTTTGGGTCACACATAAAATACACTAACAATAATAATGTACCTATTTGAGGAATAAAACTTCATTTTTTTTGTAATATTTTTTATTATAAAAGTAAAAGAGAACAAAATAAAACTAGTGCGATATTTGACACTGCTTTTTTTGATAAACTAATGCCGCGTACACATGACCGGTTTTCCAGTCGGAATAAACTCCAAAGGTTTTTCCGATGGAGTTCCGCTGAAACAGTCTTGCCTACACACGATCACACCAAAGTCCGACCGTCTAGAACGTGGTGACGTACAACACGTACGACGGGACTAGAAAAAGGAAATTCAGTAGCCAATAGCTGCCGTCTCGTACTTGCTTCAGAGCATGCGTCGTTTTCGATCTGTCAGCATACAGACGAGCGATTTTCCTGATCGAAATTGGTTCCCTCGGAAATATTTAAAACATGTTCTATTTCTAGGTCCGTCAGAATTAAAATTTAAAAAAAGTCTGATGAGGCCCACACACGATCGGAATATCCGATGGAAAGTGGGAGGACTCCACTGCCGCCATCTTTGTTTTAAACAAGCGCTTGAAACACTTTTTAAATGTAAGTGTACTACTTTTTTAATAAATTACTTTTGTCATATGGAATTACGCTATATGGTCTTCTCTATCCTTCCCTACATATCGGTTGAATCCTGACATCATATTTATCTGAGTGGAGACAGACCTTTCTCCAAAAGTTGGGACGCATCTGCAGGGATCGTTTTTTGGGCGTCTGCTGACACTCTAAGCTCTATTGACTCATAGAACGTATGTTCTTTTGGGTCCGAGCTATCTGGTAAGCTCACATCTTTACTGGTGGTGGTCTTGTCACATTGGTGATTGCAAGATACTTTGCTCTTTTGGTCATTTGAAGAGTGTTGGAACTTCAGACCACTCACTTGGGACTTTCTTGGCATGATTTCTAAAACAGACTTTTTTTCACTTAAATTTTTGTGACACATTCTTTGCAGCCTATTGCTCTAACGTTCCAACCTGTTTTGGACAGGCTACCATGTGTTTATTTTCTGTTTATATACGAGTGATGTTAATGTTACTACACTAGTCACCTTTCACCATTTATTGATTTTTTTCTGACACATATTGTCATAAAACTAGTTGTTATCACCTGTCACTATATAGTGTGTCATTTGCACATATGGTGGCTCCTATATGTGTTTAACCACTTCAGCCCCGGACCAATTGGCAGCCAAAGGACCAGGCCCCTTTTTGCGATTCGGCACTGCGTCGCTTTAACTAACAATTGCGCGGTCATGCGACGTGGCTCCAAAACAAAATTGGCGTCCTTTTTTTCCCACAAATAGAGCTTTCTTTTGGTGGTATTTGATCGCCCCTGCGGTTTTTATTTTTTGCGCTATAAACAAAAATAGAGCGACAATTTTGAAAAAAAATGCTATATTTTTTACTTTTTGCTATAATAAATATCCCCAAAAAATATATAAAAAAACATTTTTTTTCCTCAGTTTAGGCCGATACGTATTCTTCTACATATTTTTGGTAAAAAAAATCGTAATTAGCGATTATTGATTAGTTTGCGCAAAAGTTATAGCGTTTACAAAATAGGGGATAGTTTTATAGCATTTTTATTAATATTTTTTTTTTTTTACTAGTAATGGCGGCGATCGAATCGAACATCAGCCGTTCGTCTGCTCGTCGAAACCAGAACTCTGAGGGCCGTTCGCATCAAATTCGCCAGTCGCAGTGAATTGCTGACTGATGATTGGCCAAGCATGCACTGTGACCCCACATGCTTGGCCAATCATAGAGCCAGCGGCGAGGAGAGCAATAATAATTAGCCACAGGCAGAATGCCTGTTCGCTCCCGAGTCCAGCATTTGATGTCCATAGCCGCCGAATGCAGGGCTCGCCCCCCCCCCCCCCCCGGCGCCCACGTCATTGGATTTGATTGACAGCAGTGGGAGCCAATGGCTGCACTGCTATCAATCTATCCAATCAAGAGCCGAGAACCCTGTGCAGAGAGACAGCGCGTCTCTGCCGAGACATGTTCCAGGGCTCAGGTAAGTTACCAGGTGTTTTTTCACCTTAATGCATAGGTGAAAAAACACGAAGGTTTACAACCCCTTTAAGTGGTTAAAGAGATTTAAAAGGATAATACTCAAATGTACAGACAGTGGCGGAACTACCGCCATAGCGACACATGCGGCCGCTATCGGGCCCGCAGCAGAGAGGGGCCCGTGGGGAGGAGGAGCAGAGGAATGCATACTGCCGGGGGGCGAGCACCGCCCGCACAGTCCCCCAGCCAGGGGAAGTGAGGAGAGGAAGAGGCGCGCTGTCCGTACAAGCAGAGAGCTGTAATAGCTTTCATTTGAATGTCCTGTGTGTGTTCCCGGGGCTCACCGTCACATAGCCCCACCTCTTGGCCTGGCGCTTTTGATAGACAGAACGCCGGTCCAATGCGGGACATTCAAATGAAAGCTATTACAGCTCTCTGCTTGTACGGACAGCGTGCCTCTTCCTCTCCTCACTTCCCCTGGCTGGGGGACCGTGCGGGCGGTGCTCGCCCCCCCACTCTGAGACAGCCCCACGCTCGCCAATAGCCATTTGAGGGCTGCTGCAGTATGCATTCCTCATTCTCCCAGGTAGTTCAGCCACTGGCTCGCCTCTTCCACTGCAGAGGTGAGGCTGCATTGTGCACGGATCATGCTGCATTGGGCACAGATGAGGCTGCATTGGGCACGGGTGAGGCTGCATTGGGCACGGGTGAGGCTGTATTGGGCACGGGTGAGGTTGCATTGGGCACAGGTGAGGCTGTATTGGGCATGGGCAGGCCACGCTGCATTGGGCACAGGTGAGGCTGCATTGGGCAAAGGTGAGGCTGCATTGGGCACTGAACATGCTGCATTGGGCACAGGCAGGTGAGGCTGCATTGGGCACAGGCCACACTGCATTGGGCACAGGTGAGGCTGCATTGGGCACTGGACACGCTGCATTGGGCACAAGTGGGCACAGGTGAGGCAGTATTGGGCACAGGTGAGGCAGTATTGGGCACTGGCCACGCTGCATTGGGCACTGGCCACGCTGCATTGGGCACAGGTGAGGCTGCATTGGGCACTGGACACGCTGCATTGGGCACAGGCCACGCTGCATTGGGCACAGGTGAGGCAGTATTGGGCACGGGCAGACCACGCTGCATTGGGCACAGGTGAGGATTATTGAAGCGCTAACACCAGGTGTTTGGAGTATATTTATCTGTTGATTAAACTTTCTGGAATACGTATATTGCTATTGTGGTGTAGGATCTGGGCTCTTTCTTTCTTTCTTCTCAGACTCGAACCACACACCATTTGAGCCACGCCCTTTAAACTACGCCCACTATTTAATTTAAGCCCCGCCATTTTTTTGTGGGGGGGGGGCATACAACATTTTGCTATGGGGCCCTGTGATTTCTAGTTACGCCCCTGTGTACAGAGTATCATGGAAAGCAGAAATGCCCATGGTGTTGTTGAGAAGAACTCACCAATGATAAATGGAATTCATTTTTGTTCCTTTTTGTTTTCAGCTACAAGTAAATTGAAGTCACAGGACAGGGACAGTCTTATTTCAGGTTCGCATTTACAACCTTGCACAAGCATGGATGCAACTAAACTTCACATTACAAAAAAAGTTTAAAAACTTTTATAAATAACACCGACCAATGGCATTAGCACAAAGTTACTTATTAAAGACATTCAAACAGAGAATGTGAAAAATAACACATTATTCATATTACCATGGTACAATATAGACTTACCGTATTTATCGGCGTATAACACGCACCGGCGTATAACACGCACCCCAAGTTTAGGAGGGAATTTTAAGGAAAAAAAGTTTTAGGAGAGAAGTTTAGGGAAAAAAAAAAAATAAAAACTTACATTTAAGCGTCATTTGCAGCTTGCCCAGCGTCATTTGCAGCCTTTCCCAGCGTCATTTGCAGCCTTGCCCAGCGTCATTTGCAACCTGCCCAGCGTCATTTGTAGCTTGCCCAGCGTCATTTGTAGCTTGCCCAGCGTCATTTGTAGCTTGCCCAGCGTCATTTGCAGCTTGCTAGTGTCATTTGCAGTTTGCCAGCGTCATTTGCAGCCTTGCCGACGTTTAAATTTCCCGCCGCGAGACAAACCACGCATGCGCGGCCGAAAAAGACCGAACCGCGGCCGAAAAAGGCCGAAAAAGACCGAGCCGACTGTTCGACTCTGCTCGGAGTCCCGCCTCCCTGCTGTTTCGGGAGCGAGCGCAGGGAGGCGGGACTACGAGCGGAGCTGAACAGCCGGCTTCGGTCTTTTTCGGCCGCGCTTCGGCTTTTTCCGGCCTTTTTCGGCCGCGGTTCGGCCTTTTTCGGCCGCGGTCGCCATTTTTCGGCTCCGCAACCGATTTTTGTCATTTTTTTGGGGGGTATCGGCGTATAACACGCACCCACGACTTTCCCCCGATTTTAAGGGGGAAAAAGTGCGTGTTATACGCCGATAAATGCGGTATATTATGGGATACAGACAAGGTAGAGAGCAGTTTCCGTATTCAATAAGACACATCTATCAGGAGCACCAATGTTATTATTTATAATGGTATTATGAATATTATCATCATTATCAGTATTTTTCTGGTACTGCCTATTATTGCCACATATTTCTTATATATTCGTATTATTACAATAAGCTCAGGGCACTTTAGCTGAACTTTTAGCTGATGTTTTTGTTAACAATGTGTCCTAGCATGGATGCTCAAGTCATCAGCCAGCTCTAGTCATAATAAACAGAAGGACATTGTCTGTTGAGAAAAATATTATGTGTGGATATCACACTCTATCTGAAGCCAAGGTCACAAATAACTACGTTATTCTGCATTATTACAGCATTTTGAAAAAAACATTGATGAAATATTGTCATCTCTGAGCTTTTGACAAGGTAGTAGAACTCTGTCCAGAGGAGGCTTGGCTACAGTGGTGTAACTAGAACCCTCAGGGCCCCGATGCAAGAAACCACGGAGGGCCCCCCCGACCTCCGGACAAAGCTCTTTACTCCGAGCCCGATGTTGGAACACCAGGGCCCAGTCACAAGTGGGTGGCTGCATATAAAGGAACCGATGTCTTCATTTTTATATAAAAAAACACACACACACACACACACACACACACAATTTTTAGGGGGGCACAAGCAAACTGAAAAATTCAGAAATAAAAAACATCAATTGCAGCCACTGTGCCATGAAATGTCGCCACTGTGCCCATCAAATGCTGCCACTGTGCCCATCAATTGCAGCCAATGTACCATCAAACGCCACCACTGTTATTTATTATTTATTTATTTAAGGCAAATCCACTTTGCACTACGAGTGCACTTGAAATTGCAGTCGCTGTAGAGCTGAGGGGGACATGCAAGGAAAATAAAAAACAGCATTGTAGCTTGCACATGATTGGATGATAAAGTCACCTTCCACACTGGGGCGGTGCGCTTGCAGGATGGGAAAAAAAGGCCTGCAAGCAGCATCTTTGGGGCGGTGTAGGAGCGGTGTATACAACGTTCCTTCACCGCCCCTGCCCATTGGAATGAATGGGCAGCGCTTCCGAATTGCCTGAAAAGCGTTTCGGAAACATCGCAACAAGGGCGCTTTTAACCTCTTCTTCTGCCGATAGCGGGGTTAAAGTATGCTTATGCCCCGTACACACGATCGGACTTTCCAACAACAAAACCGTGGAATTTTGTTCAAAGGTTGTGGGCTTCAACTTGTCTTGCATACACACGGTCACACAAATGTTGGCCAACAATTACGAACGTAGTGACGTACAAGACGTACGGCGAGCCGATAAAAAGGAAATTTAATAGTCCTGCGCCACCCTTTGGGCTCCTTCTGCTAGTGTTGTGTTTGGTGAGCATTGATTCCGAGCATGCGTGTTTTGTACTTTGTACTTTTGTCCGATGGACTTGTGTACACACAATCGGAAAATTCGACAACACACATTTGTTGGCGGAAAATTTGAGAACATGCTAGCCAACATTTGTTGGCGGAAAGTCCGACAACAATTGTCCGATGGAACATACACATGGTCAGACTTTCCTCCAACAAGCTCACATCCAACATTTGTTGTTGGAAAATCTGATCGTGTCTATGGGGCATAAGTGTTGAGTTGTAAATGGCTAATAAAAATATGCCATTCATTAACCAACACACTAGAGGTACATTTGACCATTGTTCCACAACTGCTGAGCCTGGAATTAAAGTGGTTGTAAACCCTTTCATATACCCAGTGAAGTGACTGGCCTCAGGTTATATATACAGAGATGAAAAAAATCCTCCTACCTGTACCTGTTTATCTGCATTCTTCTCTTCTTTGCATCTGTTCAAAGTGCTGACTTTTTAAAGCTTGTCTGAGAGTTCAGAAAAAAAGGGGGTGGGGAGCTGAAACTACACTCTGCAGAGCTCAGTGAGAAGAGTCTTGAGAGCTGATTGGAGGGAAGATACACACACCCCTCCATACAGTACACAGGAATAGAGCTGAGGCTGTCAATCTGTTGGAGCTCCCTTTCTGTCCCCATTTTTCTCTAATGCCGCGTACACGGTCTGAATTTCCGATGGAAACAGTCCGATGTGAGCTTTTCATCGGATTTTCCGACCGTGTGTATGCCCATCGGTCTTTTTCTGTCGAAATTTCCGACGGACTTTGGATTAAGAACCTGTTCTCAATTTTTCCGACGGAAAACCTTTCTATCGGATTTTCCGATCGTGTGTATGCAATTTCGACACGCAAAATTCCAGAGCATGCTCGGAAACAATTTGACGCATGCTCGGAAGCATTAAACTTCCCTTTTATAGTGCTGTCGAATGTGCTGTGTTACTGACCATCGGAATTTGGTGTGAGCGTGTGTAGGCAAGACAGTTTGAGCGAAATTCCGATGGGAAAACCATCAGAGCTTTTTCCGACAAGAATTCCGACCGTGTGTACGCGGCATTAGTTTCAGGAAAACTTGTCAGAAGTGATTCAAGCTGATTGTAGAGGAAGAAAACAAACAGAAATTACATGCTTTTTGAAACAATTACACATTATAGAGGGGTATGCTTTGTTCATATTTCACGTCTGAGGTGTACAACCACTTTAATACATTTCTTGGTGTAGTCCCAGCCTGCCATATATATGACTTACACAAATGTGCACAAATTTAGGACTTGCCTGCAACATAACATAATGGTTTTTCAGTCACATTAGGTAAATTTGTAGGTTGTTAAATTAAAATCTGAAGGGCTTTCCAAAGTTCTGCCATTATAAAGAATACAATTATTTTGTTACAGTAAATCTCTTTTCAAGCCAGACTAATTGATCACTACAGTTACATTTCATCTGTGGATTATGTTTTTTTTTTTTTAATTTGCAGATAAACTCCTCTTCATATTTGCATATTGGAAGGCCACGTGGGCACTTCTAGGTCTTGACTCCTGAGATATTAGCCCCAAAGCTCAAGTCTTGCACCCCCGGTCTTAATTCTTCATCTATTACCTTCTAAGAAAGAGGTCTTGGGTATCATAGCTGCAAAGGCAAAGACTGTAACAAATGCACAGACAACTTTCTGTGCCAACAGTAAAGTGTTTCAAATAGTTTTAAAGGGTTCCTGTCTGGAACTATAAGCCAAAGAAGACATATAGACTGTCTATCTATCTACTGTAAAGATGAGCAATGTGTAAGGTCTTAGTGGAGAGGAAGGAAACCTCAAAACGTTTTAGAAAATATGAAATGTCACAGTGGCTTGGTGGTAAACAATGCTGTCTTGCAGCACTGGGGTCCTCATTTAAAATTCCAGCCAGGACCACTATCTGTATGATCTTCCTGTACAGGCATGGTCCCCCACACCGCGCACACATTTCATGCAGACATGCTGATAGGTAAACTGGCCCTTGTATGTTTACGCATGTAAGATAGGAACCAGGGACCAATGCAACTTTACAGTATGTAAAGTGCAAATTAGTAATAAAAAGTGTAAATAAAATAGATAAATTGTGCAAGTAACATAAAGTCCATAAAAATGTATAATGAAAATACACTCAATTGAGTGAACAAAAATCCAGAAAAATCTAATTGTTCTGAAAGTGCAAATGCAAAAGTGTCCACACTAGTAATGTGATGAAATAAATCAATCTAATTGGTGTCATAATCCATCCTCCATCACCAAACTAATGTGAATCCACCAGCAACTTTATGAACTGCTTACCAGCTCCTATTGACCCCTTGTTATAGAGGGCCAATGAACGCCTGTGGCTTATCACCCAGCCGGGGTCTTTTTACACATCTCAGCACTGCTCCGTACTTCCGGTGTATATGTATATATATATATATATATATATATATATATATATGTATAGAGTGGGGTACCGAAAAAAGAGACCAAGAGGCTCCATATAGCGTAAAATCATTTTGGAGGTTTATTGTAAAAATTCATATACTCACAGCATAAATGGAAAGTAAAAAGTAAAAAATAAGATGCCTAAAGTCTGATGTGTCGGCTGTACACACCAAAGACAGCCCGTCCGTCTGGACACGGGAGTGGTGGTGACATTAGCACATTGCTTCCGACCTACGTGCTTCGTCGCAACTGCTCCCGGGGGAACGGGAGGTGTACTGCGTCACCACCTTATATATATATATATATATATATATATATATATATATATATATAAAATAAATACCTGAAATAAATAATGGAGAGAATACTAATAGACATGGACACTGTTTACTCTGGTGCTATACCACTTTTCACTCCATGAGTCTATTGGAACCTGGCAATGACTTTTGTGAGCAACAGTCCTTGGCAGCAAAATTGTGACCATAGTCATGGAGTGGTAGCTTCCACAATTCTGTATAAACATCCTCAACTCATAGTATATTGATGTAAACTGACCCCTTGAGAGATCCCTCTACAATGGGGGATATACCAGGTATCACTTCTTCTATTTTTGTTGGATAGGTCATCTACCCAACATTATGATGTTGCTGTAGCAAGATGTAGAGGAAATCTAGTTCTCTTGGTTTGTTCTATAGCTCTGTTTTATTTTCTTCCCCTTTTCAATCCACAGAAGAAAAAAGAAAAACAAACAGAACTGTTGGGAAACAGTGATAAATGAACTAAAAACATGGATGTACAACAAAGTGTAGATTACCCAGGAGAATCTACTGAGAATCCATAAACATGATGATAATTTTCTGATCTGGATGAGTGTCATCATTAGGCCACCTTCACAAGTTGATGCCTTCTACCCAAATGAATGCAGATTCATGATTTGGAATTCATTATAACCCTGGCAAGATTTCAGAATTCATATCCCTTCTGGTGGGTAGGCAAGGTATTGTGGATACAGTATATGTTTATATGTCTCTACTGCTGTTCTGGTAGTTGTAAACTGCTCTTACATTTTTTATTCGGTACTTAGTCACAAAAAAAAGTCTTAAAGTGGATGTAAACCCTCACATATACCCAGTGAAGTGAACAGCCTCAAATGATACACAGAGATTAAACAAATCTCCCTACACAAGTTTTTACATGTATATCTGCTGTGTTTGGCTTTATATACTGTTTAGAAAGTGCATGTCCTGTTAGAATTTTCTCTTCCTGATTCACCTGTGGGTGTGAATTTTGCTTTACACTGTGAGACAGCTGATTGGAAAAAAGGCAGCCCCTCCACTGTGCTGTGAATAGACCAGCTCTTTGCTAAACTATTTATAGCACCCACCCTGACACAAATTTCAGGCTGGATCTATCTCAGTTGTCTGAGAATTTGTCAGAAGTTATCATGCCGATAACCGAAGAACAGAGCAGGAGAAAGCCACGGGACTCTGAAGAGAGATAAGAAAACACTGCAGATATATGTCCCCAGCTCAGATTTCATGAATTGGGTTTAACCTTAAACTACGTAGAGGGTTCTTTACTGTAAGAGTGGCAAGGATGTGGAATTCCCTTCCACAGGCGGTGGTCTCAGCGGGGAGCATCAATAGTTTCAAAAAACTATTAGATAAGCACCTAAACGACCGCAACATACAGGGATATACAATGTAATACTGACATATAATCATACACATAGGTTGGACTTGATGGACTTGTGTCTTTTTTAAACCTCACCTACTATGTAACTATGTATGTAACATCCACTTAAAAGTGTACAGTATGTATAGCCAACACTTTCAGTTTTAGTTTTTAGAGTAGGGAAGTGTTCATACTCCTATTTTGTTTTTAGCTCTCCAGTTGACCAGTCTTCCCTTTCTTTGAATACGTGTTTAGTGGCTCTAAAGTTAAAACATTTTTTTTTTTTTTACCCTAATGCATTCCCTACATTACCCACCCCCCGACCTTCTGGCATGACTACTCATTTGCCAGTTAAAGTAGCGCAGTCCTTAGCAGCAAAAAATGCCCTAGTCATGAATGGGGTAAAACCAAAGGTCAAGTGGTTAAGGTAGCTTTCTATACCATAGATGCAACAGAAAGTGAGAGGATTTCTCTACAAAGGGACATATAAAACAAATAGTGAAGCTAAAATAAAGAATGCAAAATGTGCATAAAAATGCACGTTCAATGCATTGTGGTGAGCTTTTATGTGCAGTATGGTGTGAAAGGACTCTAACTGACTTAAGGCCCGTACACACGATCAGATTTTCCAACGGGAAATGTTCGATGTCAGGCTGAAAATCCGACCGTGTGTATGCTCCGTTGGACAATTGTTGGACTTTCCGCCAAACAAATATTGGCTAGCATGTCTTCAAATTTTGCGCCAACAAATGTAAGTTGTCAGATTTTCCGATCGTGTGTACACAAGTCCGTTGGACAAAAGTACAAACACGCATGATCGGAAGCAAGGACGAGCCAGAAGCGGTCGGTCTTGTAAACTAGCGTTCGTAATGGAGGATTCACATTCGTGACGTGGCAAATTCTGAAATCTCCAAATGCAGCGCACAATTCTCTTCTTCTTTAATGGGATATGATGAAGCTGCATTGCTGGTGATACTGATGTAGTTATTGCAAACTAATTTTCAAAGGCTTTTTTTTCTAGTGATATCAAGAATAATATTATTATGCTTTTTTTATTTTTTTTTTATTTTGGCAAGTTACGACAACACCATTATCCTGTAGTTTTTACGACCAAAGATACAACTATGTTGGTGTGCCTCGTCAATTTTACATTGTATTTTTTTAAATGTAACTGCCTACTCCCAAACTGTCATTTGAAGTAAAACACACATAGCCAAGTATTATTCTACACAATTTTTTTTATTGTGCATTAAAAAAATAAAACAAAAAAAATTAGACATGCTATCTGCCAATAGAACTTAACTAAAAAGTGCATTCTATGCATCCAAAAATTGAGAAAATTTAACAAATCAAATCATTATTATGTCAAAGCAATAACTCCAAGGCCAATAATAAATAACACGTTATCTCCTCCGATTTCGCAACATAGCTGGTTGGCGAACGGCCGCTCAGAAACTAACTGAAAAGCGCAAAATGAAAAGCGCAAAATGAAAAGTGCGAATCAACACTCGCCAAACTTCTACTAACACAAAATTAGCAGAAGGAGCCCAAAGGGTGGCGCAAAAGAGCTTAAAAAACACGTAGTACGTCTAGTACGTCACTAAGTTTGTATTTGTTGGCCAACAATTGTGTGACCGTGTGTATGCAAGACAAGTTTGGGCCAACGG
>JAQSEC010000347.1:0-11751 GCA_028564925.1 Lithobates sylvaticus
GCGGTTACCCAAACGAGGAATGGCCCCTTACAAGGTGTCACACAAGAAACATCTCATGATGGTAAAACCTTCAGACTTCTCCAGAGCCTCTCCTATCCTCTGGAATGCTCTACCCAATCTGTTCGATTTTCTCCTATTTTATCCACTTTCAGACAATCCCTGAAAACTTATCTCTTCAGAGAAGCCTATATGGCCCCCACCTAACAACTGTAACATTTATCTTCTCAATCAGCACATCGCCCACATTATTACCTCTTGTATCTCTTGACCTTCCCTCTTAGATTGTAAGCTCTAAGGAGCAGGGCCCTCTGATTCCTACTGTATTAAAGTGTATTGTATTTGTACTGTCTACCCTCAAGTTGTAAAGCGCTATGTAAACTGTTGGTGCTATATAAATCCTGTATAATAATAATAATCAGAAGAGTTGTCCAAGAGCTTCAGAAAGACCTGGAATTAGCATGTACAATTGTTTAAAAAAAAAAACAATAAGTTACATAGTTAGCTAGGCTGAAAAAGACACAAGTCCATCCAGTTCAACCCTAAAAAAATTTTTCAAAAATAATAAATAAAAATAAAAAATATCGTACAATCCAATATACCCAATTCTATACCCACAGTTGATCCAGAGGAAGGCAAAAAAAAAAACCCCAGCAGAGCATGCTCCAATCTGCTACAGCAGGGGAAAAAAATCCCTTCCTGACCCCAAGAGGCAATCGGATTTTCCTTAATCAACTTTACCTATAAATGTTAGTACCCAGTTATAAGTAATGCACTCCACCGCCATGACCTGTATGCACGCTTACTATGCAAGACTTCATTGCTGAAGAAAAGCATGTTGAAGCATGTTTAAGTTTGCTGCACAACATTTAGACAAGCCTATGAAATACTGGAGAATATAGTCTTGTCAGATGAGACCAAAATGTAACTCTTTGGATGTCATAATACACGCCATATTTGGAGGTTAAATAGCACTGCACATCACCCCAAAAACACCATACTTTTTTTTTCTTCAGTTCAACTTTCCAGGCGGACCTGAATCAGCTTTTACTGTTCATCTCTGTCCGTTCTAGTAGTCACATCATTGTGGCTTGATATCCTTAATTGTCTTTATTTAGTTACACTCGTTTACCAAAAACTTCTATTTTATCACAGCTTTGGTTTTAATTATCCCCCTACCCCTTCCCTACCCCTCCTTCTCCTCATCGCTGCATTCCTTGGCCTATTTTATCCAACCATGGTTAATACTCAATACTTAAAACTTTTAAATTATAATCGGACGACTTCAGCGTAGCTCCAGGTCTTTTTAAATTTTTTCCACCTGTCCCACTTTTCTACCATTTCTCCTTTTTCCTCCTCTACATTCATTTTTAGGGACTCAATATTATAGGTACTCTCAACTGCGTCTATCCATTCCCATATAGATGGGCTTTCCGGGTTGCGCCAATTTCTGGAGATCAGTCGTTTAGCCGCATTTAAAAGGTGTGGGACTAAGGTCCTTTCGTATTGCTTGACCTCTCCTCTGGTACCGTGGAACAAAATTACCCATGGATCATTATCGAGGTCTTTTTTGGGGATTTCCTTAATGTAGTTTATTATTTTTGTCCAGTAAGTTTTAATCTTCTGGCACTCCCACCAGAGGTGTGCCATCGTCCCCTTATCCTTACAGCCTCTCCAACATTCTGCTGAAGCGCCTTGTTGAAACTTACTTATTTTCGCTGGAGTTATATACCACATTGATAGGCACTTGTAGTTCATTTCTATGGTTCTAGTATCTGATGCTGACCTATGGGTTAGTTTTAGAATTTTTCCAACTGTGAGTGTATCAACCTGCGTGCCCAATTCCCTCTCCCAATTGTGTATGAATGGTGGTATCGCCAATCCGTCTGCCTCCAGTATTAGTTTGTAGATCTTCGAGATCAACCCTTTCGTCTCAGGGGCAGTAAAGGTCCGCTCTAAGCGGGTCAAGTCCTCTCCTGCCCTGATCGGCTGGGGGAGGTTTTTAACAAAGTGGGATAATTGCAGATACCGCCATTCATTTATATTAAAAATTTCCCCTTTGTTTTTTAATTCTTTAAGTGGTAAAATTTTGCCATTATATACTATATCCTTCAATTGTGCACAATCTTTTTTAACCCAACCCCCTCCCGCTAATTTATTCCCTGGCGCAAAATAGTCATTATTTTTAAGTGCTATTAATGGTGAGTTGTATTTGCCGTTAAGTTGCTTATAAATCTTATCCCATACTTTTAGTGTATTTAGTGTCATTATATTTGTGCTTTCGCCCAGTGATCTAAACATTGGAGGATTCCAAATAACTTTACCGAGTTGTGCCTTGCTAAGAGTTTTTTCTAGTTTCACCCATCTTTTTTCACTACATTTTTTACTCCACTCAGGGATTCTGGACAGAACTATTGCATAATAATAATTAACTATATCGGGTACGGCTAAGCCCCCTCTTTTTTTTCCTGCTTTAAAGTATGTAGTGCGATTCTATGTTTCTTGTTCTTCCAGATGAAGTTCATTAGAAGGGATTTTAATTTTCTGAGGTACGTCAAAGACAATGGGATTGGGAGCATTTGGAATTTATAGGTTAATATGGGTACTCTATTTAAACTCTTCTTCTTCTCTCTCCAGTGATCTTATATGGCTGCAGTGTCTGTGATTGCTCCTTCTCACAGCCCTGGTCAGTGCTGCCTCTGTTCAGTGGGAATTCCTAAACGGCCACATGGCAAGTAGATGGCAGCATTGAATATGATACCTAGCAGTGTCATCAGAGTGCAGGCAGTCACACCATGACAGGCGCACTTTTTCTTGTATCATGTATTTGCTATTCACAGTTCCCTGAGTTTCAGAGTGCAAATTGGCATGAACTTCATTTCTGCAAAGGCACCTCTCCCAGCTGGTGTACAAAAAAAAAATTCATTAAATAATCACGAAATTATAGTGTTTACCAGTAGTGGTTGCCTCCTAGTTAATATTTCAAATGATGCTGCGTTCCATGTTATGGATCTTGAGGAAATCATCAAAAATATAGCCATCCTCGTTCATCGCAAGATAGTTGTGCTGCAGTGCACAGTGTTCTGTCTTTAATCGCAACTGATCGCATGATCATACTGAGTTAATAGAAAGTATGCAAGAATCTTCTCCACTTATTGCAAAAATTCCCAAATTCAACATTCTACTACTCCGTCGTGCCCCAGGTAAGTCATCCTATAATTGAACACATTTCACAGTCTTTTTTCAAGTATGTCAGAGAGCGACATTGAAAAAGGGCCTGAGCATGTTCTGGGAAAGTGCGAACAGCTTCATCTTCCGACAAATACATGTATTGGGAGGAGCGGCTCACGTAGGTCCCTGGCATGAGAAGAATCATTGTGTCAAGTCTCAGTGTAAATGTATCACGCAGCATGCCGGCCAAATGATGATTTTTAGATATACACTAGAATCTGAGCTGCTCTGCCCATAATAACCATACATCAATATAAATAAAATGTATAAATTTGCATCTGTCCACTGCCATTAGAATATCAATGAAAAATTATTATTTATAGTAAAAATATTGGCTCCCCACTAGCTGTAGGGCTTGAGGAATGTGCGTACATGTTTGCCATCAAATGGCACCAAGACAGTTGGGGAAGTTGCATCGCTCCCTGACAAATGTCCGCTAAACATCAAGCCAATCTTGTTTTTTTGGGCTTTCTTCATAGATCCATATCCTTCAGGTTTCTTCCAATATCGAATAGGCAGGTATAACCTGATCAAATGCCTTCATACTCGTTGATTTTTCCAACCGTGAATTCAGTAGTGCAAACTTCCAAAGGAATTTACTGATTGCTGCCAAATTACCTATAAACAAAAAAAAATATAGGTGTTATATATATTTTCCAGTGCACGAACTTACAGACAAGACTGGCGTAGCGCATGCGTGATGCTTACAAGAAAATAATATGCGGCACATCAAAGCAACAAGGAAGTGGCTCGGGGGCAGCGCCTAGGGGGGGTTAACCCTCTAATGTTTGGGCCAGGGACTTTGGATTTTCTTTTTATGCAACCCATCGTGGAGATTGAATGAGTAAGTTTATCATCATTAGGAGTCAATCTATGTATCGCACAATCAGTTTTAACAATGAAAATTCCTAGTTAATTGATTACATTTATACAATATAACAAAAAATAAAAACAGGACAGAAACAAGTTGGTAGGAGCAAGATGTTTTTGATGAAGAAGCAGAACAACAAACATAGGAGGCAGCACCCATTGATGTTCCAGAAGACATCAGAGGATTTATCAACTAATCCAACACAGTCCTTTTCCAATCTCTGCTGGAAACTATTCCATATGAACAGATGTGCAGTGGCAGAAGGCTGTCCCAGGGACATCATCTGGATCCTGCACACTTTGTTCAGCCTGGCAAAGTGCCACGGAGGTTTGCCCAGCACCTATCCCAGCCTGACCTAAGATGAGTCGCTAATTAGGAATGTTAAATACACATTGACTGAAACGGGTGGAAATGTCATATTTTAAGTCCGCGATACAATCCTTGCATCTAAGTTATGTCCACTAATTAAAAAGGTACCCCCAGAAGCGTTACTATGAAATGCGCAAAAATATAGAAAAAAATGCTGCCTACTTCTCCCAAGCCACAGGAGGGAGCTGCATTTTAAATACCCAAATGTGCCCCATCCAAGACCTCTCTCCTTAACTACCCAATATACAATGGCACTAACCCTGAGCTAGCAACCCCCATCATTACCCCTTATTATACACCATCATATCCCTCAGTTTTGATACAAGCCAAACCTCCTGTTATGAAGTGCCACACAGTAACCTTCCTATCTCCCATCCCATCCCCAACTTCCCTTCAATTAGGACCCCCCCCCCAAACTCAGGGTATGTTATGCACTGCCAAGTCCAACACTGTAGTAGGCTAAGGCCAGCTCCCCACATCTTCTCCCATGTGATGACCCCAGCTTCCTCCCGCAACTCAATCACTCCTATTAGGCCCCTTTCTCTCCCCCAAAACATTTTCAGAAGTCTGTTGATTAGGGTTCTGTTTCAAAGGTTAAGGACCAGACATTACAACATTTGATAAAACAAACATGGATGAAGGCCTACGTGACAGGACTAAGTTTTATTTTTTTGTATGTTATGTTCCAGATGTTAATTTGTTAAGTTATATCCATGGGTAAATTTTATATTTTTTTCTATAGTTTATGATAACGTGAATAAATATTTATTTTCCACCATTATTTTGTGGCCGTCATATATTTACAAAGTACACAGTTAAAAATCTGAAAAAATACATTAGAATAAATGTCAATACATCACCTGACAAAGGACATCAGTGCAGAAAATTACCTTAATGTGATCAATAATCCTTTTCAGCCGGCCTGGATACATGTTTCACGAAGCTCGTGTTCTGGACGCTCCAAGTGAGGGGAATATGTAAGCCAATCAATTCGTCAAAACTAAGTGCAAAAAATATTAAATTAATAACATACAAGTTTGAAAAACATTTGTCAACTGTATAAAAAAAAGAGTACGGATATTTTCAAACAAGAGGAGTGAAAAAGTGTTTGCCACCTTCCTCATTTCCGGTTCCTTTGCATGTTTGTCACACATAAGTGTTTCGGACCATCAAACCAATTTAAACAATATAGTCAAGGACAACACAAGTAAACTCAAAATGCAATTTGTAAATGAAGGTGTTATATTATAAAAGGTGAAAAAAAATCCAAACCATCATGGCCCTGTGTGAAAAAGTGATTGCCCCCCTAAACCTAATAAGTGGTTGGGCCACCCTTAGCAGCAACAACTTCAACCAAGCGATTGCGATAACGTGCAATGAGGCTTTTAACAGCGTCCTGGAGGAATTTTGGCCCACTCATCTTTGAAGAATTGTCCGAATTCAGTTACCTTAGAGGGTTTTCGAGCAAGAACGGCCTTTTTAAGGTCATACCACAACATCTCAATAGTATTCAGGTCAGGACTTTGGCTAGGCCACTCCAAAGTCTTACATTTTGTTATTTCTTCAGCCATTCGGTGGTGGACTTGCTGGTGTGTTTAGGATCATTGTCCTGATGCAGAACACAAGTTCGTTTCAGCTTGAGTACACGAACAGATGGTCGGTCATTCTCCTTCAGGATCTATTGGTAGACAGCAGAATTCATAGTTCCTATTATCACGGCAAGTCTTACAGGTCCTGAAGCAGCAAAACAGCCCCAGACAATCACACTACCAACAACATATTTTACTGTTGGTATAATGTTTCTTTTTCTGAAATGCAGTTTTCCTTCTACGCCAGATATACATGGACACACACCTTCCAAATAGTTCCACTTTTTTGTCTCATCGGTCCACAGAATGTTGTCCCAAAAGTCTTGGGTATCATCAAGAAGTGTTGTGGAGAAATTGAGATGAGCATTGATGTTCTTTTTGCTCAGCAGTGGTTTTCCTCCTTGGAACTCTGCCATGCAGGCCATTTTTGCCCATTCTATTCCTGATGGTGGAGGCATGAACGCTGACCTTAACTGAGGCAAGTTGAGGCCAGCTGTATTCCTTGAGACGTTGTTAGTGTGGGTCTTTTGATGTACCTCTTGTGATGAGTCGTCGCTAGCGCGCTCCTTTGGTGTAAATTTTTCGGCGGCCGGACACTCATGGGAAGTTTCACACAACTGTTCCCTTGTCTTTAGCTATTTGTGGATAATGGCTCTCAACTGTGTTCGCCGGATTACCCTAGCTTTTGGAAATGGACATTAAAAACCCTTTTCCATACTGATTTGATCTCAATAACTTTCTTTATCAATTGTTACTGACTTTCTTTGGTTCATCGGCATGATGTTATAGCTTTTTAAAGGATCTTCTGGTGGACCTTACTGGTTCAATCAGCTCCTATTTAAATGTTGTCCTTGATTGTGAACTGGCTGTGGCAATAATACAGTCCTGGGTCGTTGGCTAGAGAAATTTAACTCAGGTGAGGACAACCACAGTTATAGTACTGTTTAAACAAGTGGGGTTCAAATAACTTTTTCACACTGGGCCATGGATAGGTATGGAATTGTCTTTCACCTTTAAAATATTAAACAACACCTACAGTTACAAATTGGCATTATGAGTTTTACTTGTGTTGTCATATGACTATAGTTTTAAATTGGTTAGATTGTTCCGAAACACTAAAATGTGTCAAAAACTATGCAAAGGAACCAGGAAATTGAGGAAGGGGAAACAACTTTTTCACACCCTGTACATGGTCATTAAATCACATGACAAGGAAATCAGTCGGAAATTTACCTTAATGTGATCAATAATTCTTTCAGCAGCCTGTATACCTTGTTCTGAAGCACGTGTTCTGCGCTCCAAAGCGAAGGGAGATTAAGGACATGCAATTCGTTCAAAACGATATGTAAAAAATATATAATTTAATACATAGCATGTTGTGTGAAAACATTTGGGCTACGGTCAGATACAATAGTAAGGTTAGTGTGTTAAGGACATTATTCCTGAATTTCAAGGCAAGCCCCATCTTAGTTAAATAATAATTATGCGTTTATATAAGTGGCCAAAAAAAAAATGCATATGGGTCCTCAATTTCAAAAAGAGGAAAAGCCACTGGCCTTTGAAAATTTAACATAATAACAATTCTCTTATCAAAAAAAGCTAAACAAAGCTGCGTGGCAAACTCCTCACACATCCCACAAAAGCACACTTGTCACCAGCAAACTTGGGGCCAAGGTGTATGGTGGGTAAAATCTTATCGAAAAACCACAAGTTAAGGGCAATATGACCTGGTTTGCCAACCAGTAGGGGGTTGCACGATTACGCTCAGTTTTGTGCCCTTTAGGCTTGCATGCTGCAAATAATTGTAACCTTTTGTCTTTGTTGTGGGTGGGGTGAGGGGACACCCACGCTTATTAGTTACAATAATCTTAATAAGACCCATAAGCACACATACGGTTAGACTGGAAGGAACTTGTGTCTTGGAAATATGAAAACACACTATTACATATCAATGGCTTACAAATAAAAGTCATGGTTTGGTATAGAAAAATTACTCACCCTACATATTGGACAATGCGTGTGAACTTGGAAAATAATTTTTTATCCTTCATGCCTCACGGAGGTGCCCATTACAAGGGATCTTCGAAAACTGGTCCTCACACCTTCACGATAATGCAATGATGGGTATTAATCACCCAAGTTATTCCTTCTTCTATTCTACCTCATCCCTTCTAACTATTTCTCTTCTTTTTTTCAAAAGCCAAGAATTGCTGACAGATTAGATTCACGAACAAACCCATACTGGATTTGCTATATATAACACATTTTCCACTGAGCAGCACGCAAGCACCACAATTAATAATTGCAAAGAGAACTCAAACAACAACACACGGTAACCATCCGACTAACCTGGGACAATCCAATAAGTTGTTCACAAATAATTCATCCCACGGCTTCATATTTAAAGGCAACTCATACACAACCTCAAGTAGATAAATGTCTGACTTTCTTGGCCATAAGCCCCCAAAATAATAGTCACCTCACAAAAATATCTAAAGTACATGTTAAGCAGTAATACAACTTACATTTGTGCCGACGCTTGAATTCTAATTCGGCACCCAAACACCGCTGACAAACAAAAGAAAAATAAAAAACACCCGCTGAAACCATCCCGACGTTTCAACGTGCGCAGTTCACGCCGGAGACATGAAATTTTGCACAGCACTGGTGTGATACCCATTCTGAATTATGATCAAGATAGCATAGGATTTGAACATGAATCACACTGAACAAACCAAAAATTAAAAAATGGAGTCACAGCATTGCATTGTATTAATGCAGTACACATCACATATAGGATAATGAACATGCCAAAAATTTAGCGACTTAATTGTTACTCTTGCAAACCACAGTGACAAGATAAGGATTTGTCAAAACCATTGTGCACATTTAATTTGAAATTAATAATATTTTTTTATTTTTTCCTTTAATTATGTATTCCTCTCATTCATTACTATTCTATAAGAGGAAATGCCTCTGAATCTTCTGTCATTTTGTTTGTTTTCAATTGTCTATAAACCCCAAAACCAGTCTGGCAAAACTTCTTGGCACCTTTCCAGATGTTTGTATCAACATTTCCCCATGAATGCTTAACTACACAGCAAGAGTGTTGGCGATGGAAAAAAAGGAACTCTGTGACCGCTGCAACACGTGAGAAACTAAAAATTCCAGCCAGTGCTTTTAATTAAATTAACCTCTTAGCTTTGTTGCCGCCCCCTCGCTATAGCCGAAAGAACTGCTTCAGCGTGGACCAGTCACACCCAGCAGGGAAGGATGGTATCCTGGATCGTCCTCGCCTGTTTACCCTGCAACCAACTTCCTTTACTCTCCTATCTTCCATCTTCTATTTTCTCTTTCCATCCTTTCTCTATTTCATTCTACTACTTTCCTTCTCTTTATTTTCTTTTATTCTTTCTTCACTATTGTTCTTCTTTTCCCCTAATGAGCCTCCTGAAGCGCGGCATCGGAAGTTCTGTGCGGGGCCCGAGTCCGTCCGCTGTAAACAACGGCCAATCACAGCGTGGCCGGGGCGGCCGTTTACAGCGCGAACCGTCTGTACGTGGTCAAATGAGAGATGATCTCATAATGGAAACATCATGAGATCAACTGTCAGCACCGGCTCTTCCCCCCTCCTTCACCACATGACAGTGAGGTTAAGGATGATAGATATATGAACGTCTTGCAGCAGCCCGTAAGTAAAAAAAAATAAACAAAAAGTAAAAATAACAAGACTAAATGTGCACTCTGGCGATGCTTGACATCTGTGGGCTGCCATCTGCTGCCCCATCTGCTGGCCAACTGTTCCCATCAGTGCCCCGCTGCCGCCATCCTGTCCCCATTGTGTCCCGCCGTGTTGCCATCTGTCCCCAAGTGTCCGCTTGGCTATCAGTCCCCAACTGTGTCTGCTGCCCATCAGTCCCGCACCTGTGTTCCCGCTGGGGCATTGTCATGTGTCCGCAATCTTGACCAATGTGTGTGCATACTGTTCCCATCTTTGTCTGTCTGCCATCTGTTCCCCGCCAATGTGTCGCTGCATGACATCAGGCCGTGCATCTGTGCCGCCCATAGTGTCGTTGCATCAGTCCATCCTGTCCGTGCATCTTTCATGTGTCCTGCTGCCATCTGTCCCCATTCAGTCGCCCGCTGACATCTGTCCCATCTGTGCCGCCTGATCTGGTCCATCTGTGCCGCCCGCTGCCAATGTCATGTCCCCATGCATGTAATCTGTGCCACCTGCTTTGTACATCTTTGCCGCTGCCATCCCTGTCCCCAACTTTCCCCGCTGCCAACTGTCCCCAGTGCCACCCCTGTTCTCCAGTGCCAATCTTGCCAGTGAGCATCTTTGTCCCCATGCAAGATGTCCCCAGTGCCATCTGGCCAGTGCCACCTGTCCCCCAGTGCCATCGTATAAGTGCCAATCTGTCATCAGTGCCACGTCAGTGCCACACGTTGTCATCAGTGCCACGACAGTGGCCCATACTGGTCCTCCCAGTGCCATAACAGAGTCACGTGCATCTGTATAAGAGCCATGTCTCAGGAGCCAACAGTCCCCTCATTGCCACCGTTTTCCAATTCATAATGTCAACTGTTTATTCAGTGACACGGGGGTCATCAATGCCACTATCAGAGCCAGTGTACGTGTCAGTGTCTTCGTCGAGTCACGGTTGCATTCCCCATCCAGTGCCACATATTAGTGCCATCTCTTATGTGGTAACCCCCATCTTGAAAGCTAATAGATCGTCACAAAGCCACAAAGCATTGCCACGAATTATTGCCAACCTGTCACCACAGTTGTTCTGGATCATCGTGATTTTGAGCCACCTCTGTTCCGTTGACACGTTTCACCGAGCAGCCCCGAACTAGAGTGCCATCCCTGATAATCATTGGCCACAATCAGTGTCCACGTTTCATCATTGGCCGTTTAGAGTATGTCATCAGTGTCAGTTGTATGTATGGAGCTCCAGGGCCGACAAACGTGTAACAGGTCGTCAACAAGTTGGTGGGATAGATGTGTAATATTATGCTTCTATAAGACTTGAAGGCTCTCGCTCCCAGCATGTAGGCCTCTCTAAGGTGGCCAGGCTTGTGGAAAGATCCCATCAAACATGCTGGTCATCGTACACAACCGGAGGGAGAAGCGCTTTCATTTTGGGATGTATTTTAACCACATACCCATGATGAGAGCAATACAACCCTCATTAACAATGACAATTTTGTGGAAACAAACAATTAAATAAAAATAAAAAAATAATTTCATTTTGCCACAGAATTGTGGGGTAAAAAAATGAAAAATCGAATGGGGGGGGGACCACAATCAAAAAGCTCAAACCATGCCTCTTGCAAAATGTACCTTTGGAAATGGTCACATCAACACTAAAAATGTTAAATATAGGTGGGAATTTGATTTCCCCACCTGTTCCTTCCCCCCTGGCATTTGTTAGGGTCACAAGAAATGAGATAGGTCACCTGTCCATCAGATGTTGAGCTCAATTATTGAATACATTCGCACCACAGTTGTTTGATGACTCTCTAACAAACTTTCTTTCACAAAGGACCCAACTCATATCTACTAATATGGGTTTATTTATTTTAACCAAAGATTAAACTGTAAGCCGATTATAAAATGTTGTTGGCCAAATTTATGGAAGAAAAACTTAATGACTTTCTAAAATTTTATCAAGAACAAAGAAAAAT
>JAQSEC010000289.1:0-11804 GCA_028564925.1 Lithobates sylvaticus
ATTAGTGCCGCCTATCAGTGCTCATTAGTGCCGCCTATTAGTGCAGCCTACCAGTGCCCATCAGTTCAGCCTACCAGTGCCGCCTACCAGTGCCGCCTATCAGTGCTCATTAGTGCCGCCTACCAGTGCCCATCAGTGCAGCTCACCGCCTATCAGTGCCGCCTAACAGTGCATATCAGTGCAGCCTACCAATGCCGCCTATCAGTGCCGCCTAGGAGTACAGTGGCAATCAGTGCAGCCTCGTCAGTTTAAAAATATCACAGGCTGCTTACTAGTGTATATTAATTGTGTTTTGATTATAGCATGGAGCACTTTGCAGTGCATGAATTTTCACTGAATGTGGATTGTTTAATGGGTTTGCATTGATTTCAGCATGGAGCACTTTGCATATGCTGAAATCTATGCAAACGTATTAGACAGTCCACATTCAGTGAAAGCTCATGTACTGCAAAGTGCTCCATGCATGCTGGAACCTATGCAGTGGCGTTGCTATGGGGGTGCGGCCCGCACCCGGGTGACACCTGCCAGAGGGGTGACACCAGTCCCGCAGACAGCGGGTGACATGGCACGATTGCGCACCGGAGACACAAGGGCAGCACACCGCTCCTTCTGGTGACAGAGGCAACACCGGCCAGAGATCAGTCGTGCGACTCGTGAGAGGCAGGGATAATATAGGCAGTAAGGAAGGACTCGAGGAACCAGGAGGAGGCTGACCACCCGGGATAAAGGAAGAGACCGGAGTGAAGGAGCCAATGAGGGGACTGACTATTAAGTAATCTTTACAGTACGCAGCACTGAACACTCGATCCGGGCGCACACACACAGCACATGCCATTCCCTCAGATAAAGCCTCAAGCTGTGCTGTCTGTGCCCCCAGTGAGGGGGCACAGCACTGCCGCCGGGTGCTATGTTAGTGCGGGGGGAGCAGAGAAGTCGCAGCAGGAGCGCCGCCCCTGCACCACTGCCGCCCCGAGGCCTGGTCTCGGTGGCCTTGTGGGGAATCCGGCCCTGGTTATGTGCGGATATAGTGTTCCTGCAGGAAACGCATCTTTGTCATGAGGGCAACGTTAAGATATTCTCCACCGAGTTCCCTGTGTGCTACTACTGTGACTCCTTCACTAAAGGATCCAAGGGAGTTGCGATCGGTTTCTCTAAAAATGTTAAATTTAAGCTGATAGATAGATTAATGGATTCCGGCGGACGGTTTCTCTTCCTTAAGGGGTGGGTGGGGGAGCTTCACTTCACATTTGCCAACGTGTAATGCCCTAATAAAAATCCAATAAAATTGATGATGCGGGTCCTGAGGAGACTATCTGAATTTAAGACGGGGGTGTTGTTCCTGGCCGGGGATCTCAATTTCAGCCTAGACCCCCTTTGGGACAGTACGTCCAGGGTAAAGGGCAGTAGAAATATACAATTGAAAAAATTCAAAGAAAAAATGTCCCATGCTCAACTAATTGATGTTTGGCGTGTGATGCATGCGAAAGAGAAAGATTATACATATTTCTCCCCGGTCCACGTAACACACTCTCGTCTGGATTATTTTTTCATAGAGCACAGGTCGTTGGATCAAGTAGCGGGCACGCAGATTGAGCCAACGACACTGTCGGATCACGCTCCGGTTTCATTGGCGTTTAGGATCCCGGAGTCCCAAAGAAAACCGTTTACTTGGCGCCTCAATGACCAACTCCTCTCGGAGGTGGATTTAGCGGAAACAGTAAAGAGGGAAATTGAATTCTTTTTTCAGACCAATGACACTGGGGAGGTTTCCTCAGCGGTCCTCTGGGAGGCGCATAAGGCCTCTATTCGGGGGATTCTCATCTACTGTGGAGCGAGGAAAAAAAAGGGAAAGACAGGCTAGGATACGGGAACTGACAGAGGAGCTGACGGCCCTAGAACAAGTACATAAAAGCGAGACCCCCCACAACCACGAGATATATCAGAAACTGATTAGCAAGCGGGAAGAGTTAAAGACAGTCCTGGAGGTGGAATCCAGGAAATGGTTTCATAAGATTGCGAAACCATGTCACTGGAATGGTCACATTTCTGGCCAGTCCAGGCGTTTAATGGGGGCGTCATTTGCTCCCTCCCCGTACTTAGTATAGCAAGTGCCACGCTACAGGCCGCCAAGCGGGGGGCTATATTTATGCAGGAGCCGGAAGGCGGCCGTGGGGGCAAGATACAGCACTGCCGCCGGGTGCTATGTTAGTGCGGGGGGAGCAGAGAAGTCGCAGCAGGAGCGCCGCCCCTGCACCACTGCCGCCCGAGGCCTGGTCTGGTGGAGAGGGAACATGATTTCATTAAGGGGAGTTCCCTACCGTCCCTTTCAGAAGCTGACAGACTTAATATGGACAGGCCGATCTCCCTTGAAGAAATATACGACGCTTTGCGTACCTCTCCGCCGGGTAAGTGCCCAGGCCCCGACGGCTTTTCGTTGGCATACTACAAAAAGTACAAAGAGATACTGATCCCTAAATTGTACTAGTACTGGAACCAACTAGGAACAGAGTGTTCATTGGCTAGAGAAGCCCTTGTTGCATCTATCACTTTAATAGCTAAAGAAGGAAAAGATAGGACCCTATGCTCAAGCTACCGTCCGATTTCCTTATTAAATGTAGATACTAAACTTTACGCGAAGGTTCCCGCGAACAGATTGAAAGATAAGATGACGGAACTAGTACACCCGGACCAGGTGGGCTTTGTGTCAGGTCGGGAGGGGAGGGATAATGGGGTACGGGCGCTGCTCCTGATGAAGACGGCCAGGTCGGGGACGGTCCCCAGTCTACTCCTGTCAATTGATGCCGAGAAGGCCTTTGACAGGGTAGACTGGGGACACATGATGGCAACATTGAGGGAGATGGGCTTGGGCCCAAGAATGTTGAAATGGATTGAAATGCTGTACTTGCAGCCACAGGCCACGGTAAGGGTAAATGGGACGTCCTCAGAAATGTTTACAATGAAAAACGGGACCCGGCAGGGCTGCCCGTTGTCGCCCTTATTGTTTGTCCTAGCCCTGGAGCCCTTGCTGTCCATGGTACGGAAGAGTGTCGATATTACCGGGATTAGGGTGGAAAAGGAGGAGCATAAACTAGCGGCATTCGCTGATGACGTCCTCTTCTTTATCTCTAACCCGTGGATAGCGCTGCCAAACCTGCTAAAGGTTTTGAAATCATACGGGCGGACCTCAAACTTGAAAGTGAATCTTAACAAGTCTGAAATACTAAACATCAATATTAAAAAAGAGGAGGAAGTATTGCTATCAAAAGAATTTAACTTCCCATGTCGAGACAGTATCAAATATTTGGGGGTACATTTATCGGACTCCAGTAAAAAAATGTACTTAAAAAACTACATCCCCCTATTAGATGAGATCAAAAAAGAATTACATAATATGGGAACGCGTCCTCTCTCTTGGATAGGGTGGATCAATGCAGTGAAAATGATAGTGGCCCCTAAAATAAATTACAAGTTTCAGATGCTTCCACTGGAGATCCCCCATGTATTTTTCGTAACTCTGAGGCAAATTATATCACGGTTCATCTGGTCTTACAGGAAACCTCGTATCGCAGCTAATATCCTGCACAGGGGAAAGGATCAGGGGGGGCTGGCAGTCCCAGACTTCGAAAATTATTACTCAGCAGTTGTACTATCAAGGGTTATTGAATGGGCGAAAGGAGGAGACAAGAGGTGGATAAGTTTAGAATGCACGTTAAGTAACTGTCACTTGGGGCACGATATTTGGAACCCACCAAAAGCAAGGATATTAGGACAAAATACGCACGAAATAACACGAGTTAAACTAGATATTTGGGATAGATTACACAGACGATACAAATGGCAATATAACTCCCCTTTAATTTATTTAAAAGAGAACATATTTTTTCAACCAGGTAGAAGGGAGGTGGGGGGGGGAATTGGATAAAACTAGAAGGGGCACAATTGAGAGATATAATGAAAAAAGGAAAAATTTGCACATTTCACGAGTTATGTTTGAACACATCATTAATGGAGGTTGACATATGGAGGTACACGCAGCTAAAACACTTTGTTCAAAGCCTCCCTCAACCCATTCGTAGTGAAGATGATCTCACCCCCTTTGAGAGATTATGTACGCGGGAGACAAATAGGAATAACATATCTCGGATATACAAACTCCTTATAGGCGAAGAGGCGCTGGGGGCACCTCCATATGTCACAAAGTGGGAGGAAGAGCTAGGAGTGCACTGTAGTCAGAATAAAATAAGAAAAATTTTCAAGATTATTCATAGCTCGACTTTTTCTACTAAAACAGTTGAAACAAATTTTAAGTGTCTTGCCAGGTGGTACATCACCCCCGACAGACTGAGCAGGTTCCAGGAGGGGTCCTCCTCAGATTGCTGGCGTGGATGCAAAAATAAAGGGACGATGGCCCACATTTGGTGGGATTGCCCAGTTATTAGGAAATTTTGGAAGGATATACTAGAGTTAATCCATTATATAACACTGGTAGTTATTCCGGATGATCCCTGGACTGTTTTGTTTCATGGGACGGAGATGTCCGTGAGACTTTATAAAACGGCGCTAATACCCATCCTCCTAAATGAGGCTAAGAATCTAATCCCGAAGCATTGGCGGGAAGCCTGCAGCCCGGCAATTCGCGATTGGATTCATGGGGTAAATGCAATACAGGTCGTGGAAAGCCTGGAAATAAATGAGGAGGGCAGAGGGGGGACTCAGGCCCAAAACGACAAGTGGACTGGACGGAACGAATTTAAAAATTCTTGGAGATATTACACCGTGGTCACAGGATAGGGTAACTCTCACGTTGGGTGTCAGGATTCCGAGGGACAAATAGATAGAAAAAGGGAAAAGTGGTGAGCCCTCCAATCCAATATATGAAAAGCAAGGGGGGGTGGGGGGGAGGGATGGGTATAAATGTTTAAGATATATGATGTTAAGGAAAAGATGTTTATATCTGTCTCTTTGGCTTGTTTGTTAAGGAAAATTTTGTGTATAAATAAAGAATAAAAAAAAAAAAAGAATCATTAGGCCTCTTGGAGCATCATTCTCTGTGGTGGGACAGTGTTATGGATTACAGTTATGACTTACAGTTAGGAGAGAGCTGTCTAGTCAATCCGACACTGGCATTATACAGAAGACCAGTGAGGCTGATATAGTGGTAGATGATGAAGAGACAGAGGTTGTTCAGTTACCCACTAACATACCAGAGGATTGCAGAAAATTCCGAGACTAATGATGATCAGAGGAATGATGTCGCATCACATGATAGCGTAATTTAACCTCTGTTCTAGAGTAAACCTTGGGTAAACTGGGGTTGCAGTTTTATCATCTATTTGGCAGAACTGATGTATTACTGCTTTATATGACAAAAACTTTGTAGTACTTTCTTCTGAATTAAAGATTTATCACCAGATTGGTGTTATCCAGTGAGGAATGTGTGCCATATTGTATCTATGCTGAGGCTGTGAGGAAACTGAACATTAACGATTGCTGGCTATGTACACACACACCTATCTCATACCAGACTATACCATTACGCTGGTTTTCCTTGTGGGTTACAGGACATAGAAGATAAAGCACATTTCAGTGATGTTATTTTCTCGCTAACAGACAGCACCATTTCTCTTTTGTTATATACGAATGTTCCTATGAAACCACCTGCAGTATGCATTAACTTTACATGAATATAATGCCTGAAATGTTATTGAAGGGTTTTCAGAGTACCACCAAGAACAATGCCAACTCAAACTGCATGAAAAAAGCCGCCATTATTATTATTAGGTATTGGTTTGATGGAAAGGAAACTGCTTTTTGAGCATGGACAGATACACGCAAATACAGGCTGCAAGGAAATTGAACATTAACGATTGCTCGATATGTACACATGCACCTATCTCATACCAGAAAATAGTCTTACTGGGATTTCCTAGTGGGTTACAGGACATATGAGGATTATGCACATTTTAGAGATGTTAGTATCTCACTAAACAACAGCTCTATTCTTTTGTTATATACTAAAGTTCCTATGAAACCACCTGCACTATGCGTTAACTTTACATGACTATAATGCCTGAAATATTATTGAAGGGTTTTCAAAGTACCACTAGGAACTAGGCTAACTCTAACTGCATGAAAGAAGCCGATTGGATTGCTGGAAAGGATACTGCTTTTTGAGCCTAGACAGATACACGCAACTACAGGCTGCCACACTAGATACTCTAGACAACACAATTTAAAATTGCTGATGTGTTTAAATGGGTATAATTTCAAAAAAGCCTGTTCGGCTACACCAGGGTATTATTACATCTGGGGTTCCATTTAATTTCATCTTTCTTCTGAATTAAAGATTTATCATCCGATTGGTGTTATCCTGGGAGGAATGTGTGCCATAGAGGGTACAGCATGTTACAATTACATCGGTAATAAAACCATTGCGGAGGATGCCATTATTTCCCATATAGAAAAAGTGCAACAATTAAAACTAGGTTTTAGGAAGTAGCATATTGAAACCGCTTGGGTTGATGGAAGCTGGTAGAAATGGCTCTCATGGCTTAATCCTCTCAACTGGTTTTCAGGACTGGGAGGACGGCTCTCTGGCATATTACACGGCATATACCGTAGCCTCTCTGTATACCCCAGTCTGTATACACTAGCCTATCTGTATACACTAGCCTCTCTGTATAACCAAGCCTCTCTGTTTACTCTAGCTTCTCTAGTGAATATACACTAGCCTGTCTTCTGTATACCATACCTTCTCGGTATACCCCAGCCTCTCTGTATACACTGGCCTCTCTGTATACCCCAGACTGTCTTCTATATACACTATCCTGCGTTCTGTACACACTAGTCTCTTTGTACATACTACCCACCATACACTCCGCACCCCTCTCATCTACATACTACCCACCATACACTCCGCACCCCATGTCATCTACATACTACCCACCATACACTCCGCACCCCTCTCGTATACATACTACCCACCATACACTCCGCACCTCTCTCATCTACATACTACCCAGTATACACTCCGCACCCCTCTCATCTACATACTACCCAGGATACACTCCACACCCCTCTCATCTACATACTACCCAGGATACACTTCGCACACCTCTCACCTACATACTACCCAGGATACACTCCGCACCCCTCTCATCTACATACTACCCACCATACACTCCGCATCCCTCTCATCTACATACTACCCAGGATACACTCCGCACCCCTCTCATCTACATACTACCCAGGATACACTCCGTACCCCTCTCATCTACATACTACCCAGGATACACTCTGCACACCTCTCATCTACATACTACCCAGGATACACTCCGCACCCCTCTCATCTACATACTACCCAGGATACACTCCGCACCCCTCTCATCTTCATACTACCCAGGATACACTCCCCACCCCTCTCATCTTCACACTACCCAGGATACACTCCGCAACCCTCTCATCTTCATACTACCCAGGATACACTCCGCACCCCTCTCATCTACATACTGCCCACCATACACTCCGCATCCCTCTCATCTACATACTACCCAGGATACACTTCGCACACCTCTCACCTACATACTACCCAGGATACACTCCGCACCCCTCTCATCTACATACTACCCACCATACACTCCTCATCCCTCTCATCTACATACTACCCAGGATACACTCCGCACACCTCTCATCTACATACTACCCAGGATACACTCCGCACCCCTCTCATCTACATACATACTACCCACCATACACTCCGCACCCCTCTCATCTACATACTACCCACCATACACTCCACACCCCTCTCATCTACATACTACCCACCATACACTCCGCACCCCTCTCATCTACATACTACCCAGGATACACTCCGCACACCTCTCATCTACATACTACCCAGGATACACTCCGCACCCCTCTCATCTACATACTACCCAGGATACACTCCGCACCCCTCTCATTTTCATACTACCCAGGATACACTCCGCACCCCTCTCATCTACATACTACCCACCATACACTCAGCACCCCTCTCATCTACATACTACCCACCATACACTCTGCATCCCTCTCATCTTCATACTACCCACCATGCACCCTGTATCCCTCTCATCTACATACTACCCACCATACACTCAGCAACCCATGTCATCTACATACTACCCACCATACACTCGGCACCCCTCTCATCTAGATACTGTCCTGGAAATTTATAGATAGGCAACTCCTATCTTCATATTGATTAGTGGTTCCAAATTAATAATAACTACTGCAGTAGGGAACAGACACAAAAGATACACTCAGCATCTTTCCAAATAACCGTTCTCCTTTATTATGACGCAATTCAGGGGTTTTATACACATGATTACGTAGGTATCACATTAATATTACAATTGTTCATTTATGGTAACAAGGGGCATATCATAGGCAGGCTTATTCTAATCAGGACTCAAAAGAATGTAAACATGTACTGAAAACATTATTAGTGCCGTGTGCACAGTGAGGGCAGTGTGCAATACATACAAAATAGAATACAATTATATACAGAACTTACAAATTTCCATTACAGCCTCCCCTCTTTTGATCAATATTTTGATCACTAACCATACCTGCTATCACCTTTAACCTGGAACCTCCACACGCTTAGGTGGAGGTAGTCCTGGCCAAAGAGGCAAAAACTCCATTGTGGAGAAAATAATAGCTAAGCAGCTTTTTTCATTACAAAATGACTTTTCATTGTGAAAAACAAATGATTAATGAGACATATTTACAGAGTACTGGCTGTACACTCCTGTGGCCAGAATGGCCTTCTAGCTTAATGTTGGTATGCTGACTTATCAGCAATATGTAAACACAGACAATTCTATAAAAAATGGAAGAGGTACAAAAGACAAATATGACTTCAACATGGCTAAACTACTTTTCAAATATATATCCCTTACAATTAAAGTAATTGAATCAATAAAGTACCCTAGACTGTTATTGCAAGAGGGAAACAAATCAAACTCAGAGATTTCTTTAATTTAGTCATTTTTGCAGTGTCTGGTGTGGATCCAGGTGACTTTTCCTTCAAGTTTTGCAAAACTGTACATGAAATAGATGCTGTATTGAGTCTCCAAACATTTCCTTATATATAAATGTCTCTTAACAATCCACAAGTCACCTGGCTTTAGTTTTAGATCCTTCCAAACTTTTAGGATCTGGAATTGGGGAGAAAACACATAAATGAGTTTGTCAAAAACCTTTAAAAGATCAGCAACATTCTCTGTGAGATCCAAATGGAGGACTTCAGCTGCTGAGACAAAATATAAGCAAGTGAGTAACACACTCCCAAACCAAATGCCATAGGGAGAGAGTCCAACATCCCCTTAGGGGCTTGATAAATTATAAGAAAACACTCAGGTAAAAGTTTTCTTACTCTACTTTGTCCGCTACATTGTAGACAGTAGGGAATGTAAAAATAAAACCTCAAAACTTCTAGTAAGGACTCTTCTATAAAAATGATTTCCTCTGTTACTCTCTGTACTTACAAACTACTTCTGATAACACTTTTTACTGTGGCCTTTGCAGTAGCATTGGCCACCGGACATCCAAAAAACATGTCCATACAGACAAAATGCATACTCATAAGATCCTGACTTGGGCATCTGGATATATCTTTTTGTAATCTCTGGAAGGGATGTTCAGCTTTTGGTAACACCTTTGGTAACAGGTAAAACAAGAAGTGGTATGTTATAAAAACAACTGTGGTACACCCTGGCTCTATCCCACGCTCATTTACTAAGGCAGCCATAACTGCTTGTGACTGATGACACGGTCCATGTGTCAAGCTGGAGGGAAAAGAGTGGCTGGCAGACATAAATGATCACCTTTTCCAATGTCCTGTTTCATAAGAAGTTGCCCACTGTGGACCACTTGTTCTTCTCGTTCTGGGGTCCTTAAAGTTGAATTATTAATCCCAGCTATACTGGGCCAGAACTAGGGTGGAATCTGTGAGTTGCACAGACCCAGCAAGTGTCCAGGGCTGTAAATGCAGCATCCTTAGTCGGTCTGCTTCCATGTGTGAGTTTTAATGTTAGTATGGCTACCTCAGCAAGAACCGGGAAGGCTGAAAACAGCCGATCAAATTAACTTAGCATGCTTGATTGGTTTACCTGCCGAAGTAAAAACAAACTTCTGGCCCTTCAAATGGAACCAAAAGCTCTCTAATTCTCTACTATCTATATAAATATATACTCTTTTTATAGCTCACAGGCTTTGCTAAAACATGGAGCTCTGCTTCTTGAGCTGGGGAAAAGGGATCCAATGACTCTATATACAGAGTATCCTTCTGGGTGATAAACTGCATACTCGGTATAAAACCGGGAAAAACTCTACAAAAAATATAAATATCTGGGTCTTCAGGGAGTGTGTCCTGCACTGGGCTCACAGCAGCTGATTCCTACGTCATCAATTTAACACATGTGGTCTCCCCCGTCTACAGCCTCCTCCAATAGGGGCAATAAGGTGGCTGGATTAAAATGTACACATTTTTCATTGTTAGATTTGTACACAAACAAACAAAACAAACTCCTATTTTAAACCTTTCATTAGACAAACATTTAGTTGGCTGTATATTTGCTGCGCAAAATGTCGGACCATTAAAAATTTAATATTTGACCAAAATAATGTCTAACTTTGTCTAATAGCACCTTTGCATAAAGGTACAGCTCTGATATAACGGGGTGAACCCTTCATTACCGAGTCCAGCTTGCATAACTATATTACAATGGCTTGTTTTCTATCACGCTGTTTGTGTAAGAACTCCAGTTTCATGTTTCAAAAAGACAACTTTTTCCTGGCAATATTATAATAAATGATAACAATACCCTGCGGTCATGCAGAGATGTCCATAAATCCAAAATATTCTTCTGCTTATACCACTGCACTTACAAGGAAAAGGGGCACATCATTTCACAATCCACACATTCTGCTTTGGATTCAAAAAATAAAAATAATATAAAAACAAACAGAAAGCGCTCAGCCACATCAAAAACTATAAAACAACTGGCTGCAGGTGGGATCTATCCTAACAGGGTGTGTGAACTTGATGTGATGGGTCTGTCATATTTAAATATTATTTATTATTACTCTCACATCATGGACCGCACATCAATTTATTATCAGACTTTAAGGTTTAATTTTTGTAGAAAAACTTCTTATGTATCCCATCCATCTTGGCTTTGTTAAACATTATGGCAGCTGTATTCCAATTAACAACCTCATCTTAATCTTTTTTCTTTCCACTCAATAAATGTAAAATTACAAAATTGTTATCTTAAACTAACTAATACCATTTTTATAAATTCCCCATTAAACTGGATTTCATTTCCAACCAAAGGTTGTCTAAACCAGTTTCAATATATCTATATTATTAATAAAAATTTTAAACTCCAATTAGAAATTAATACTCAAATGATAATTTCAATATCACACCCTAATATATATATATATCCACAGATAACGTTCCTTAAAGGGGGACATATTACTTAATTTTACTTAATTCCCTATTAAATGCACTGTTTCCACTATCAAAGGACATTCAATTTGTGTAATACACGGTTAAATGTAACCTTCATTTTACCATGTTTGGAAAACAGATTCAAAAATAATTGTGATCACATTGTTTCTCATTAGATTCGTTAACCCGGCACATAAAGTTATAAATGTTTTGTCTAAAAACTGAAATTGGCATGGTGTCCTTATAGCTTATCACCAACCTCTCATCCCAGCTACATTCTTTCAGGAGAGCACAAAGGAGGGGG
>JAQSEC010004463.1:0-11781 GCA_028564925.1 Lithobates sylvaticus
ACAAAAACAACACTGCACATCACCAAAACAACACCATACCACAGTTAAACATGGTGGTGGCAGCATCATGCTTTGGGGCTGTTTTTCTTCAGCTGGAGCAAGGGCCTTAGTCAAGGTAGAGGGAATGTTGAACAGTTCCAAATACTAGTGAATATTGGCACAAAACCTTCAGGCTTAACTAGAAAGCTGAGCATGAAGGGGAACTTCACCTTTCAGCATGACAACGACCCAAAGAATACATCCAAATCAACAAAGGCATGGCTTCACCGGAAGATTAAAGTTTTGGAATGACCCAGTCAGAGCCCAGACCTGAATCTGATTGAAAATCTGTGGGGAGATCTGAAAAGGGCTGTGCACAGGAGATACCCTCGTAACCTGCCAGATTTGGTATGTTTTTGCAAAGAAGAGTGGGCAAATATTGCCAAGTTAAGATGTGCCATGCTGATAGACTCATACCCAAAAAGACTTAGTGCTGAAATAAAATCAAAAGGTGCTTCAACAAAGTATTAGTTTAAGGGTGTGCACACTTATGCAACCATATTATTTTAGTTTGTTGTTCAACTGAGTTGTACAGGTTTATAGGTCACATTAAAGGTGGAAAGTATTCTGAAATGATTTATCTTTTCTCATGTTTTTACATTACTGAAACCTGACATTTTAACAGGGGTGTGTAGACTTTTTATATCCACTGTATATGTATGTATGTACATATGACTTCACTAGACCTCTGAAGGTATGCTGTGGTCTCTTGCACCAAGCTGTCAGTAGTCTTGTAAGTTGCGAGGTGGGGCCTCCATGCATCTAAAAAAACTCACATTCGTTGTTCCTAAAATCATTCTTAAATTCAGAAGACAAGGCCACCTTCTTCCATTGCTCCATTGTCCAGTTCTGATGCTCACGTGCCCATTGTAGGTGCTTTTGGCTGTGGTCAGCATGGGCACCAGACCGGTCTGTGGCTATGCTACCCCATGTGAAAAAGTAAAAAAATTAAAACCTGACTAAGGCCGCTATACACAGTGCAAATTTCTTTCCTGTAGTAAAGAAATTTGCATGATTCCCCCCATCACACGAATAGTGCTGACAGGGAAATCCCTCCTGCCGAGTTATTGCCTGCTCCCGGCTGGGGGGAGGGGAAGCTGTCCACGCCGGGAGAAGACACAGCTTATTGCTAGTGGCTATAGCAGCCGCTAGTGATACTCGCAAGATAGTTCAGCAGGCTAGTTGTACCCAAGTTGATTGATCAATCAACTTGATGCATTCAGCCTGCCAACTAACGGTTCAAATCTTGGCCAGTTCCGAGATTCGAACTGTGTATGGCCAGCCTATGGCTCAAGCCCTTTCAAAATAATTATTACCTCAAGATTCAAAGGGTAAGGGACTTGAAGGACAACTAGGCACAATATTCATAGATACAGAATGTAATTTTATTGTATCAAAAAATGCAAAAAACACAAGATAAAAAAATAATTGGGCAATTATGGACTAAAAACCCACCCCCCACAGCTGCACAAGGAAGCACCCCTAAAAAACAGGGTATATCCTCAGTTGTTAACAATATATATGTGCAGACTGGAGTATCCAAAATTGAGGTAATGTGGAAAGCCTGCATAAACAAAGAATTGTAGTAGCCAGTTCCGGCTGTGCTTTTATGTGTTTAAGACAATATACATCTGCAACTAAATGTCTAACCCCATACAAAAAAATCATAGAACCCAATATTTTTATCTGTATTACATTTTTGTGAAGGACCATACACTCAGGGACCACATGTACAACTGTTCGATAATGCTATTAGCCAAACTGCAAATACCTTGGCCTGCAACTCAGTATGTAATATATGAAGTCAGAAAAAACATTGCCAGACTTGATGCTACTGACAGGACATCAGATGAGCACTTCTTACAACAGTGGTGCACAGAAGAGCATAGAAGAGGGTGGAATACAATTTCCAGGGTCTACTCCTATAAGCTAAGTAAACAAAAATAAGGTTACACTGGGCACAAGATACCCAAATCTGGTTGACTGAAGTTTGGGAAATTGTTGCCTGTTTAAAGAATTTGCACTGCTGTTTGCAGGTAGTGCAGTCATAATTCAGCATTTACAGCATGAGTCCATGTGGTCTTCTTGAAATGCATAAAGTAAATACCGAAACAGAGAATTTTTGGGCTGCAACCCAGTACATAATATATAGAGACACATTCAAGGGGCTATTTTAATGCTGGACCAATCATTAGAAAGTGGAAGATACTTGATCTACAGTGGTGTGAAAAAGTGTTTGCCCCTTCCTCATTTCCTGTTCCTTTGCATGTTTGTCACACTTAAGTGTTTCGGAACATCAAACCAATTTAAACAATAGTCAAGGACAACACAAGTAAACACAAAATGCAATTTGTAAATGAAGGTGTTTATTATTAAAGGTGAAAAAAAATCCAAACCAGCATGGCCCTGTGTGAAAAAGTGATTGCCCCCCTTGTTAAAACATACTATAACTGTGGTTGTCCACACCTGAGTTCAATTTCTCTAGCCACACCCAGGCCTGATTATTGCCACACCTGTTCACAATCAAGGCATCACTTAAATAGGAGCTGCTTGACACAGTAAGGTCCACCAGAAGATCCTTAAAAAGCTACACATCATGCCGAGACCCAAAGAAATTCAGGAACAATTGAGAAAGAAAGTAATTGAGATCTATCAGTCTGGAAAGGGTTATAAAGCCATTTCCAAAGCTTTGGGAATCCAGCGAACCACAGTGAGAGCTATTATCCACAAATGGCGAAGACATGGAACAGTGGTGAACCTTCCCAGGAGTGGCCGGCCGCCCAAAATTACCCCAAGAGCGCAGCGACGACTCATCCAAGAGGTCACAAAAGACCCCACAACAACGTCCAAGGAACTGCAGGCCTCACTTGCCTCAGTTAAGGTCAGCGTTCATGCCTCCACCATCAGGAAAAGACTGGGCAAAAATGGCCTGCATGGCAGAGTTTCAAGGAGAAAACCACTGCTGAGCAAAAAGAACATCAAAGCTCGTCTCAATTTCTCCACAACACATCTTGATGATCCGCAAGACTTTTGGGACAACATTCTGTGGACCGATGAGACAAAAGTGGAACTCTTTGGAAGGTGTGTGTCCAAGTATATCTGGCGTAGAAGGAACACTGCATTTCAGAAAAAGAACATTATACCAACAGTAAAATATGGTGGTGGTAGTGTGATGGTCTGGGCTGTTTTGCTGCTTCAGGACCTGGAAGACTTGCCGTGATAAAAGGAACTATGAATTCTGCTGTCTACCAAGAGATCCTGAAGGAGAATGTCCGACCATCTGTTCGTGTACTCAAGCTGAAACGAACTTGGGTTCTGCAGCAGGACAATGATCCTAAACACACCAGCAAGTCCACCACCGAATGGCTGAAGAAAAACAAAATGAAGACTTTGGAGTGGCCTAGCCAAAGTCCTGACCTGAATCCTATTGAGATGTTGTGGTATGACCTTAAAAAGGCCGTTCATGCTCGAAAACCCTCTAATGTAACTGAATTAGGACAATTCTGCAAAGATGAGTGGGCCAAAATTCCTCCAGGACGCTGTAAAAGCCTCATTGCACGTTATCGCAAACGCTTGGTTGCAGTTGTTGCTGCTAAGGGTGGCCCAACCAGTTATTAGGTTTAGGGGGCAATCACTTTTTCACACAGGGCCATGATGGTTTGGATTTTTTTTCACCTTTAATAATAAACACCTTCATTTACAAATTGCATTTTGTGTTTACTTGTGTTGTCCTTGACTATTGTTTTAAATTGGTTTGATGTTCCGAAACACTTAAGTGTGACAAACATGCAAAGGAACAGGAATGAGGAAGGGGGCAAACACTTTTTCACACCACTGTAAGTGTCTTTCACCATGGAATAATTGTTGGGGTTAGATATGGTGGCTTACAGCATCTCAAACTGCTGACAACCTAGGAGTTTCGCACACTACATCATCTGAAGTTTACATACAAAGGTACAAAAAAAGCATCCAGTATATAGAAGTTCATTGAGAAAAAATACCTTGCTCATGTGAGAGGTCAGAGGAGAATGGGCAGACTTACTGAAGCTGATATGAAGCCGACATGACTACTCTTTGTAACAGTAATATGCAGAGGGGCACTGAACCCTGAAGATAATGGGATACAATAAAGAAAAGACCGCAACAGCTTTCACTTCTGTAAGAACAACTAAATGAGGCTTTGATTGACACAGAAGCACCAAAAGTGGAAGATTGGGAATATCTTGCCTGGGCTGATGCAACCTAATTTTTGCTACAGCAATAAGAATTTGGCTTTTTCAGCTGGACTTCATAGACCCATTTTTCAATTTTGTATTAATGGATCGTGCTGGTGCTCGTAGTGTACACTAATATTATAATACTTCAGCATATGTTAGATTCGTTCATACCAAGTGAGCATTATTTGAATGCCACAAGCTTCAGTAATGACCCTAAGTAAGTGCACATCTTTATATAAACTAGTGAGGCTTACTAAATTGCTTAAGTGACTACTGAATAATATACATGCTGCATTGTACTGTATACAATTTATAAATAAACTCATAAGCTGCGACTATCTGTTTTCTTCTATTGTTTTCTAGTTTTATAGACCCTAAAGGACCGTACACACTATCAGAAAATCAGACAAAAAATACTGCTTTCAAAACGATCATGCGATAATCTGATTGTTAGTTACACAGCTGTCTGAAATTATCTGAAGGGGCAAACACGAAAAATTTTCTGGTATAATACCAGATCCTACGATTTTCATTTAATCTGTACAGTTTTCGTCCGAAAATATACAATACAGATGCAATAAAATAGATTACTTTAATTCCAAATTTTTATTCTGTCATACGAGAATTTTCATACTTTAGTAACCTCTTCTTTTTTGATATGGAGACTAGCATGCAAAAAAAACAACAACTGGACAATCATTAGTCCGGTAATCTCATTGTTTGTACCAGGCTTTAAGCCCCGTACACACAGGAAAAATGTTGGGAGACATTTTGTACAATAGATGTTATGATTATTGTGGTCATTTGTACAATCTTCTTTAGATAAGAAATAATTTATTTTATGGCAATCCTAATAGCATTGCGTGAAATATAAGCTAGAACTCTATTATGTTCTTGGGGTGTGATGATCTTCGTTATAAAATTGCATATGTCTGCTTGCAATGATGTAATTTATGGGTATAGCTGAAACAGCTAGATACAGTATGTCGTGTGTATGGACTAGAATAGGAGAATATACAGTGCCTTAAAAAAAGTATTCATATCCCTTTGAAATTTGCCACATTTTGTCATGTTACATCCAAAAACGTAAATGTATTTTATTGGGATTTTATGTGATAGACCAACACAAAGTGGCACATAATTGTGAAGTGGAAGGAAAATGATAAATGGTTTTCAAATTGTTTTACAAATAAATATCTGAAACGTGTGACATGCATTTGTATTCAGCCTCCCAGACCATCACTGACCCACCACCAAACTGGTCATGCTGAATGATGGCCATGTCAGCATAACATTCTCCATGGCTTCTCCAGACCCTTTCACATTTGTCACATGTGCTTAGGGTGAACCTGCTCTCATCTGTGAAAATCACAGGGTGCCAGTGGCAGACCTGCCAATTCTGGTGTTCAATGGCAAATGCCAATCAAGTTCCACGGTGCCGGGCAATGAGCACAGGGCCCATTAGAGGACGGTGGGCCCTCAGGCCACCCTCATGAAGTCTGTTTCTGATTTTTTTTTTGGTCAGAGACATTCACACCAGTGGCCTGCTGAGGTCATTTTGTAGGACTCTGGCATTGCTCATCCTGTTCCTCCTTGTACACGGGAGCAGATACTCATCCTGCTGATGGGTTAAGGACCTTCTATGGCCCGGTCCAGCTCTCCTAGAGTAACTGCCTGTCTCCTCGAATCTCCTCCATGCTCTTGAGACTGTGCTGGAAGACAGCCTCCTCCATTTATGCCTCGTACACACGTACGGACTTTTGCCGGCGGACCTAAGTCCAGCGGACAATCCGCTGGACTTTCCGGCTAGGTCCGCTGGACTTTCCGAGGGTGTGGACTTGCCCACACACGCACGGACTTGTCCAGCGGATAATCCGCCGGCCAAAAGTCCGCGGGACTTTTGAAAATGAACGGACTTGCCCACACACGGAGCAGTCCGTTCATTTCGAACGTAACTTCAGGTTACGTAGCTAGCGTAGGCAGTAAATGCCGCCGCGCTAGCTCCGCAAGCTGGCATGGATTTAAAGGGAATCCCCACGCCGAAAAAACGGCGTGGGGGTTCCCCCCAAATCCATGTCAGACCCTCATCCGAGCACGCAGCCTGGCAGGCCAGGAAAGGGGTGGGGACGAACGAGCGCCCCCCCCCCTCCTGAGCCGTACCAGGCCGCGTGCCCTCAACATGGGGGGTGCCCTGGGGAAAGGGGGGCCGTGCGGCCCCCCCACCCCAAAGCACCTTGTCCCCATGTTGATGAGGACAAGGGCCTCTTCCCGACAACCCTGGCCGTTGGTTGTCGGGGTCTGCGGGCGGGGGCTTATCGGAATCTGGGAACCCCCTTTAATAAGGGGGCCCCCAGATACCGGCCCCCCACCCTATGTGAATGAGTATGGGGTACGATGTACCCCTACCCATTCACCTAAGGTGTAAAATGTAAAGTAAAAAAAAACACCCACACTTTTGAAAAAATAGTTTATTGCACTGCTCCGGGGGTCTTCTTCCGTCTTGGGGGTCTTCTCGCCGGACTCCCCCGCCATTTACCAAGCTCTTTTACCGAGCGAGGGGAGTCCGGCTACCTTCTTCGTCGTCGCCGCCGTCTGGGGGTCTCGATCCGCCTTCGGGGGTCTTCTTCCGTCTTGGGGGTCTTCTCGCCGGACTCCTCCCCTCTCTTCTGCTCTTTTACCTAGCTCTTTCACGAGGGGAGGTGTCCGGCTACCTTCTTCGTCGTCGCCGCCGTCGTCTGGGGGTCTCGATCCGCCTTCGGGGGTCTTCCGGGGGTCTCTTCTGTTCTTGCGGCGGTCGTCGTCTTCCGCGCCGCCGGCGCCTTCTTCTTCTTGTCCTTCTTCTTGTCCTTCTTGTTCTTCTTCTTCTTCCGATGTTGACCCGACGCTCTCTCTGCCCGGAATGCCTGTGCCGCTCTGAGCTCGGACTTATATAGGGACATGGGCGACAGGGTCACATGTTCATGTCACATGGTGACCCCGCCCCCTTGCGATGTCACAGTCCCAGCATCCTCCGGGACTGTGACAACACAAGGGGGCGGGGTCACCATGTGACATGAACATGTGACCCTGTCGCCCATGTCCCTATATAAGTCCGAGCTCAGAGCGGCACAGGCATTCCGGGCAGAGAGAGCGTCGGGTCAACATCGGAAGAAGAAGAAGAACAAGAAGGACAAGAAGAAGAAGGCGCCGGCGGCGCGGAAGACGACGACCGCCGCAAGAACAGAAGAGACCCCCGGAAGACCCCCGAAGGCGGATCGAGACCCCCAGACGACGGCGGCGACGACGAAGAAGGTAGCCGGACACCTCCCCTCGTGAAAGAGCTAGGTAAAAGAGCAGAAGAGAGGGGAGGAGTCCGGCGAGAAGACCCCCAAGACGGAAGAAGACCCCCGAAGGCGGATCGAGACCCCCAGACGGCGGCGACGACGAAGAAGGTAGCCGGACTCCCCTCGCTCGGTAAAAGAGCTTGGTAAATGGCGGGGGAGTCCGGCGAGAAGACCCCCAAGACGGAAGAAGACCCCCGGAGCAGTGCAATAAACTATTTTTTCAAAAGTGTGGGTGTTTTTTTTTACTTTACATTTTACACCTTAGGTGAATGGGTAGGGGTACATCGTACCCCATACTCATTCACATAGGGTGGGGGGCCGGTATCTGGGGGCCCCCTTATTAAAGGGGGTTCCCAGATTCCGATAAGCCCCCGCCCGCAGACCCCGACAACCAACGGCCAGGGTTGTCGGGAAGAGGCCCTTGTCCTCATCAACATGGGGACAAGGTGCTTTGGGGTGGGGGGGCCGCACGGCCCCCCTTTCCCCAGGGCACCCCCATGTTGAGGGCACGCGGCCTGGTACGGCTCAGGAGGGGGGGGGGCGCTCGTTCGTCCCCACCCCTTTCCTGGCCTGCCAGGCTGCGTGCTCGGATGAGGGTCTGACATGGATTTGGGGGGAACCCCCACGCCGTTTTTTCGGCGTGGGGATTCCCTTTAAATCCATGCCAGGTCACGGAGCTAGCGCGGCGGCAGTAACTGCCTACGCTAGCTACGTAACCTGAAGTCACGTGCTAAATGAACGGACTTGCCGATGAGCGGCAAGTCCGTTCATTTCAAAAGTCCCGCGGACTTGCCCACTAACGGCGGGATTGTCCGCTGGACTTCCAAGTCCAGCGGATAATTTGAGAACAAAACCTGAAACTTTAGTCCGCCGTACTTTGGCGCCAAAAAGTCCGCCGGCGCCCACACACGAGGGGATTATCCTCTGGACTTCAGTCCAGAGGATAATCCCGCGGGATTGTCCCTTCGTGTGTACGCGGCCTTAAACAAGGAGGGGATGGTGGACTAGGGATTATAGCGGTGCAAAAGTAATGTAGAAGAGTCGGGGTTAACTCACAGTTCAATGCTCATAATACTTGTTAATTGGTAAAACGGTTTTTATTACATATAGAAAATTACATCAATACACAAAAAAGAAGAAAAAAATATATATATATAGGAAAAAAATTGACAATATATTTTTTTTTTTTTAGCAAGGCTCAATTATATAAGTCATGACAAATAATTAAAATTTCATTTACGGCGGCATGTAATCATTGATATAAAAAACAGTACAGAATTGGCATTAGGTTCAAGTTATGCACATGAAATTAGGGGTGCAATTCACATTTAATGTGAGTAAGATGACCTGAGATAGACTAAGTAAGTCTTAGTAGACTGTTCCGACATGTTTCGCCATGACAATGGCTTCCTCAGGGTACGTCTACTTTACGTGATTGATATGTCTAGTAAAAAAAGCATCATGATTAGTTCAATTGAGTACTGGGTAAAATAGAAAATTAAACCCCTTTGGATAGAAAGAGATAAATAAAGAGGACAAATTTCTTATAGAAAAAACCGGGAGAGTTCCACTAGTTGCCAACCCAGAGGAGGTGCCTTTGCCCCTCCTTCCCTGATGGAAAAGAGAAGGGAAGAGTCCCCCTTAACGCCATCCAAAGCTTACCCTAGTCAGTGTGTAGGTCAGATTCAGCCACAGCCGTGAGGTAGGGCAGTCATATAGGGTGCCAAAATTGCCTAGTAGAAGGCGGATACAACCAGATCAGATATTTGATGTTTTATCTAGTTAAAGAGGAATGAACCATGATTCAAAAAAGGAATAAATGATAAAAAGTAATTTAAGTAGTGTTGTAAGTCCATGAAAAGTTGGTTCATGGACATGACGCCATACATTACATAGAGGACAATGTCTCAAATAGTTACTTACTTGGATTAGTTATAAAATGCAGTTGGAAATGTATAATGAAAGAACCAGACGGTTCCAAAAAAAATAATCAAATTATAAGCAGGAGGCACCTGAGAAGACAATAAATAAGCAAAGAATTACAATATTGTGCAGGATATTAATTAAGGGGGGAGAGGCAGTAAATTAAGTAAGGTTATTAGAGGGGGTGATCAAATACCTGTCTTAAAGTGTGAGGTAAAAAACCCCGTTCTGCTTGGAATAGGCAATTATAAGCACCCTTGGAGAAAAAGGGGAGGAAGAAGAGGTGTCCAGACGGTCAGAGGTCTGCAAAAAGCTGAAAAGAGATGATATTCAAATAACCCTCTTAAAGATCAAGTAGACTGAAAGGAGTACCAAAAGGAAATAGCAAGGAGATTGAATTGCTTACTTGAATGCAGACAGGTGTAGTGCGTCAGGTGCCTCCAGAGTCCTGTGATGGACTGAAGTAACAGGCTGGTTTTTATACCGCCTTCCAGGTCGAGGAGGCGTGGGGCCGCCCCTCGATCAGCGGACAGAGGAGCCTAAGCGCATGCGCACAGCGCGCCTCCGCCGGGAGCCTACAATAACCATAGTTCCCGGCGGTGGGCGCGCAATGAGCGTGATGACGTCATCGCCGTGTAACGGCGAGCAGGTGGCAGAGGCTGGAGGTGGGCGGGCTTGTAAAGTCCGCCCTCGGGTGTCCATACTAGGCAGAAAGGCTGTCCCAGAAGGAGACATGTCCGCCCCCAGGGCGGTGGCCGAATCTAGACAGCCGAACGATGGTGGGAGGGCACTTGGGAGGGAAGAGGAAAGGGGGAAAGAAAAAAGGGCGAGATGGAACGAGGCCAGTAAAGGCTGTATATTAGAGGCATTCCAGGGGGTTGGGAAAATAGGGGGTATTCTCACCGGTCATAAACTCTAACTAAAAGCTATCAATACCAAATAAATGGAATTTAAGCATGTTTTAGTTATAGCTAATTAGAGACCTTAGCTAATTAGGTCTGTAGAAGCAGAGTAGAGTTTGGACAAGAGTGCACAGAAGAATCTAGACATATCAGGCCAAGTTAGAATTGGTCAAGCGTCTATTAGAGAGGTCAGGGGCAATTTAACAAAAAAGATAATGTACAGTCAAGATTCAATACCCATACAGTATAGTTAGTAAGGTTTCAAAATAGTTTCTATATGTATTAGGAAGCATAATACATTAATTGTAGGTAAACAAAGAAGACATATTGCAAAAAACAATAAGACATAACGGAGCAGGCTTTGGCGCATGATGGTAAAGACCTCACCGGGCGAGACCCCAGAGAGGGGAACATTTTTTACCCCAAAAGGTTGGTTTGTATTGGGAACAAATATGATGCTGGATATTAGAGAAAAGATTTGAAGCTGATATATTCGTTCATACCCGGGTATCTGGTGGCATCTAAGGTGTATATCCACCTGGTTTCAAGTTGGAGGAGGCGATTATCTATGTCCCCTCCGCGTATGTTGAGGGGTAAATGTTCTAGGGCAGAAAATAACATTGTAGTAGGATCAAAGTTGTGTTTTTGAGCTACATGACGATTTATCGCTGTTGAGATTTTCTTTTTGAATAGAGGTTTTATGTGGTCCTGTATGCGGATGGAGAAGGCTCTCTTTGTTTTTCCAACATAAAAACATCCACAGCGGCAGGTGGCTAGATAAATGACACCTACAGTGTTACAAGTAACCCGATGTTTGGGCTTATGTAGATTCCCGTTTGGTAGTAAGGTGTTAGTAGAATTGGACAGAAACATACATGAGTCACAATGTCCACAGGAAAAAGTACCAGATTGATCCATTTTTTTTGTGTCATCTGGGGTATAAAAGTGACTAGAGGTGAGTTTGTCACTGAGGGATAGTGGTCGCCGGTAAGTGATTTCTGGATATGTTTTTACGTACTGTCCTACTATAGGGTCCGATGATAGTAGGGGCCAGAATGTATTTATGGTGTTCCTAACTTGAATAGACTGATTGGAGTATTGAGTAATGAGACGTACAGGTTGGTTTAGTTGAAGATTTTTGTCCCTAAAGATTAATTCCTTTCGTTCCAAGCGTTTAACTCTATTAAATGATTGTTTAAGTAAATTGTGGCTGTAGCCTCTAGATTTCAATCTTCGATTTAGTTCATAAGATGCTTGGTAGAAGTCTTTATCATTGGTACAATTTCTTCTTATTCGCAAATATTGACTGTACGGTATGCTTTTTAAAAGATTTTTAGGGTGAGAGCTGGATGCATGCAATATGGTATTGCCTGCCGA
>JAQSEC010004817.1:0-11677 GCA_028564925.1 Lithobates sylvaticus
GTGACGACTCCCTCAGCCCACAGCAGTCCACAGACCAGCCGGCCTGCGGAGACTTCCCCTTAACTGTCGGACTAGGCGGAGCCCTTGTTGATGCACGGAGTGCCAGGGTCGGCCTTGTGACTGACGGAGTTCACCCCCGGACCGACGACCCGCCATTTTTGAAGGGACCAGAGCCAACAGAGCCGCCCATTTATGCTGGGACCGGGTTCGGAGCGGGGCGGGACGCTTTACCCAAGGTATTGAGATGAGTAGAGAGCCTGAAGGCTCATCCTGCATTGACACACATGTTTTATGCCTACTGAACTGCCTAGGCGCAATTTACCTCAGAGCAGCATTGTTACTTTTTGTGGATTACAAATGACACCATTTAAAGCTACATGTGCACCACCTCTACAGATTTATTGCCGGTGAAGAACATTGTACTAGTACAAGGACTGAGCTATATTACTAGGGATCAGGCCTGGTCCGTTAGGTAGGCGCAGATAGATTTATTGCACCTCAGGGGTGCATAGCAGACGGTCGCCACACTTGGCGCTCCGTTTTTCCCCATTGTTAGATTCATATACCTGTGTACATGTTTAAAGTGCATATTGCAGGGACCTGCTAAAGTATTGTAAGATATATGTTTAAATGCATGTTGCTATTCTTTTTCCTTACTGACAAAAGTAAAGCCAGTTATTCTTATCTCAGCAGTCTGCTTGTGAGTTCATACCAATTACACTTAGAGTATAGCTAAGTTTTATGTGCATAGGGACGTACCCTTTACTAACTGTGCCAGAGTGGGTAGAGGCAAATTGCCGGGGGTTGGTGGAGCTGTACTCAGGGACCCAAAACAAACCAGCGGCTCTCTTAACTGGGGGTAGCGCTACCACGTGGGGGCTCGTAATCCGGGATCCTGAGTCAGCGGGAAAAGCCGCCAGAAGGTGCCGGCATGGACCCAATAGAAGTGGGACGGTGGTCCGCAACATGGGCCGCTGACCCAGCCGCAGCAGCAGGTATTGAACTGCCAGGGATGTGGCAGAGAGAGGCAGTGAAGCAGCTCATAATGTCATTATCCCCATGCCAGAAGTCATGGATAATGGACATGAGAAATGATGCTGGGTACACATACGCCTTAATAGAATGGAAGGAAGAGACTCCAGAGCAGTTCAGGAGCCAGAGCATACAGGCACCAAATGGTCAGCACTACCAATTGCTGCATGCGCTGCCGCGCAAGGGAGACTACTCTCCTAGGAAAGCCATTCTATCCCCAAAGAAGGAGGAGCAGAAGGGCGCGGAAAGTCCCGCACCCACACACACTACTCTTAGTGCAGAACTGTGTGCTGTCCTAGGGGAAATTGTAACCCAGTGCAGAAGAGACCCCGGGGATTACCCAATGTCGGGATACAGGAAACTCCGGATGTTTTCAGGGAGGACACCTGTACCCTCGGGAGAAGAGGGATTTGAAGAGTGGCTAGATGGTGCCACGCAGGCCTAGAAGAATGGGAGGTCTCAGAAGGCAGAAAGAAGCAAAGGATTGTTGAAAGCCTAAAAGGACCTGCCTTAGAGGCCTTACGCAATCTGAAGACGAGTAAAAAGGATTGCACTGCCCAGGAATACATAGACATCCTGGAAGGTGTGTTTGGTGGGACAGAAAAAGTCACAGAACTTACCTATCAACTGGAACACTGTTACCAGAAGACAGGGGAGAAGCTGTCAGAGTACATGGGACGCATAGACAAGATCATGCATAGGATTATCCTGAAGAAGGGGATAGATCCAGGGAAGGTAGATGAAGCCCGTGCCCAGCAGGTGATGAGGGGAGCCCAACCCTTGGACCCTGTCGCACTAATTCTACGCACCCGGCAGGATGGGAAGAGCCTGGACTACCCTGACCTCATCCGAATGGTCAGAGAAGAAGAGGCCATGTTGGAAGAGAAAAGGGAGAAGCAAGTGATGGGGTCTACAAAGTCTACAGTGGCCACGGTCAGGTCGGCCTTAACCCCTGAAAGAGACACAGAGGTAGATGCCCTGAAGTTGCAGATGTCCCAGATGATGGAGATACTGACGTCTCTAGTGGCGAAAGAGACGCCCAGTCCCAAGAAGGAAACAAGCAGGAGGGAATTGTTCCCAGCTGTTCCAGCACCAGCATCCCCACCTGACCACAGTGAGATGATTTGCTTTAATTGTGGAGGAATTGGTCATATTGCTGCTGTATGTTCCAGTCCCAAGAAGAAGAAGGCAGATAGCCGCCAGCCGGCGGGAAACGCCAAAGGGCCCCGGTGAAGGAGTCAACCGGGTGCCCATCACCTTCAGTGAGCTCCAAGAAGCACAACAAGAAGAGAAAGCGAGGAGACCAAACCCCTCGGAAGGGGCCCAGGGATCCTCAACCAAGGTGCACTCCAGAGAAAGGGGGCAAGACCCCTCCGGAGAGAGACAGCACCCCCAAGCGTGAACTCTTCAAAGTGAGAGATAACAATATCCCTCAACGGGTTCACACTCCCACTAAGAGGGAGAAAATCAATGCATACCAGGCTCAAGAAAGGAGCAAGTGCAAATCAAGTGCTGGTAAAGCGAAGAGTCCAAAGAAGAGGACAGCATCAACTAGGCCCTACCCAGAGGAGCTAGTTGGTCCATCCCCTACTGTACCCATCCAGGTGGAAGGAGTGTACACAAAGGCCCTTCTAGACACTGGAGCACAAGTGACCCTGTTGTACAGGGACTTCTATGACAGATACCTGAGTCATCTGCCTATACAGAAGATAGAAGAGTTGGAGATAAGGGGATTGGGAACTCAGAGTTTCCCCTATGATGGATACTTACCCATACGATTGACGTTTGACCCATCCGTAGCTGGGAAGTCTGAAGTGTTCGACACCTTAGCAGTGGTGTGTCCCCGCCCACCAGGAACCAGCAAGACGTCCCTGATCATAGGGACGAACACGGACCTAGTCAGAAGGCTTCTGTCCCCCCTGGTGAAGAAAGAGAATCTTTCAACTCCCAAGATCCATCCCATGCTGAAGGCAGCCTATCAGCGGTTGGTCCTAGAGCAGAAGACCCCAAGTGAGGGGATAGGAAGGGTATGGAGGCTTGGAAAAGAAGGAGCAGTGTTACAGCCTGGAGAGGTGACCTGCATGAGAGCCACGGTGAAACTTACCTGGGAGCAGCCTGGCCCCTTTGTAATGTTGGAACCTGACCCAATGGAGGGTCACTCCGGTCTGGAAGTGATACCAGAAGTAATTTCATTGAAGGACCTGAAGAAGGCTAGAGGAAGAGTCCCTGTCAGTGTGAGGAACCCCACAGAGCAGCCCGTGGAGATCCCTGCCAGGATGCTTCTGGGACAGGTGAGTCCTGCTGTCCCAGTTGGCTGGTCAGAAGTGAAGGGGACGGGTGAAGGAGAAGATGTTTGGAAGAAACTCTCCATGGAAAACCCTAACCTACCTGGAGCTTGGAAAGAGAGAGCCAAGGCCCAGCTGACCAGATGGGAGAAGATTTTCTCTAAAGATGAGTTTGATGTGGGGTGTGCGAGGAGTGCCACCCATCGAATCCGCATGCAAGAGGACAAGCCATTCAGAGAGAGAGTGAGGCGAGTCCCGCTAGCAGATCTGGAGGATCTGAGGGAGCAGCTTGCGGAACTGAAGAAGACGGGAGTGATTAGGGAATCCAGAAGCCCCTACGCCTCCCCAATTGTGGTAGTCAGAAAGAAGAATGGGTCATTGAGGCTCTGCATTGACTACAGAACTCTCAACAGGAGGACCATTCCTGACCAGTACACCACGCCAAGGATAGAGGATGCCTTGCAGAGTTTATCTGGAGCTAAGTGGTTCAGTGTGATGGACCTCAAGAGTGGGTATTACCAGATCCCCATGCATCCAGAAGATAGAGAAAAGACTGCCTTCATAACCCCAGTGGGATTCTTTGAGTTCAACAGGATGCCCCAGGGCCTATCTGGAGCTCCTGCTACGTTTCAACGCCTAATGGAAAGGACAGTTGGAGACATGAACCTCATAGAAGTCCTTGTGTACCTGGACGATGTCATTGTCTTTGGAAAGACTTTGGAAGAACATGAAGCCAGGTTGGAGAAAGTACTGAAGAGGCTCAGTGAAGAGGGACTTAAACTTTCTCCAGAGAAGTGTCGGTTCTATCAGTCTTCTGTGAACTATCTGGGACACATAGTGTCTGAAAAAGGAGTGTCTACAGACCCTGAGAAGTTGGAGGCAGTTACTTCGTGGCCAAGGCCCACAACAGTTACAGAACTTCGATCTTTCTTGGGGTTCTGCTCCTACTACCGCAGGTTTGTGGATGGATTTGCCCGCATTGCCAAACCCCTCAACGAGCTGCTGAAGACAGAAGGAGAGGAGGATGGAATGGGGCCTAGGAGGTCCAGTGAGTCGGTCCAAGACCAGTGGAATTCAAGGTGTGAAGAGGCTTTCAGAACCTTGAAGAGAAGTCTCACCACAGCCCCAGTTTTGGCCTACGCTGATCCCACTAGACCATATGAGCTACATGTTGATGCCAGCCATGAGGGCCTAGGTGGAGTACTCTACCAGGAGTATGAAGACCAGCTACGACCAGTGGCTTATGTGAGCCGGAGCCTGACCCCCTCCGAGAAGAACTATCCCACCCACAAGTTGGAGTTCTTAGCCCTCAAATGGGCAGTTGTTGACAAGTTGAGAGACTATTTGTATGGGGCCGAGTTTACTGTAAAGACAGATAACAACCCCTTGACCTATCTATTCACCACCGCCAAGCTGGATGCAACTGGACACAGATGGTTGGCGGCGTTGTCTGGATTCAATTTCAGTCTCAAGTACAGACCAGGGGCTGGAAATAGGGATGCAGATGCCCTGTCCCGAAGATCCCATGTCATGGTCGATGACTGGGAAGACTGGACCCAAGTGGCACCAGATGGAGTGCGAGCCCTTTGTCAAGGGGCTGAACTCCAAGCCAGAGGAGGATCCAGAGCGGAAGAGATAGGAGTTACCACAGTGGGAGTCCCAAAGTGTTACTGTGGGGTAACTCAACTGGCAGAAGAGTGTCTGCCGAAGTTGTCCAAGAAGGAGCTGAGGTGTGACCAATTGGAAGATCCCATGGGGAGATTGGTCCTGGAAGCCCTGGAAGACAAGAGTCCAGAGGGACTTCGCCTTCACCCTTCTAAAGAAGCTCGCCTACTGAGGAGAGAATTGGACAAGTTACAGGTGCATCAGGGGGTAGTCTACCGAAGGGGCCCCTCTGATGGACCAGAAGACAAGTGGCAGTTGTTTCTCCCAGAGAAGCATCGAGAGACTGTGCTGATTGCCCTACATGACCAGCATGGTCACTTGGGAGCAGAGAGAACCTTCCAACTTGTCAGAGACCGGTTTTATTGGCCCTGCATGAGGACCGAAGTGGAGGAGTATTGCCATTCCTGTGCAAGATGCATTCAGAGGAAGACATTACCCCATCAAGCTGCCCCAATGGGCCACCTACAGAGTGAAGGCCCAATGGATCTGGTATGCATTGATTTTCTCTGCCTTGAACCCGATTTGAGCGGATTGGGAAATGTTCTGGTGGTAACCGACCATTTCACTCGTTATGCTCAGGCTTTCCCAACCAAGGACCAGAAGGCCTCTACAGTAGCCAAGGTACTTTTGGAGAAGTATTTTGTTCACTATGGACTGCCACAGAGAATCCATTCAGACCAAGGAAGGGACTTTGAGAGTCGCCTGATCAGGAAGCTACTAGATTCTCTGGGAGTAGAGAAGACTAGGACCACACCATATCACCCTCAAGGTGATGCCCAGCCTGAAAGGTTCAACAGGACCTATTGAACATGTTGGGAACTTTGGAAACAGAGAAGAAGCAACATTGGAGTCAACACATTTCAGCTCTGGTGCATGCCTACAACTGCACCACAAGTGATGTGACAGGTTTTTCCCCTTACCGGCTTATGTTTGGGAGAGAAGCAAGATTGCCAGTGGATTTGGCCTTCGGCATTTCCTTAGACCATGCCTCTGCTGCCTCCCACAAAAGATATGTGGACAGACTGAGGCGCAGTCTGAAGATAGCTTACGAGAAAGCTCAAGCGGCCTCTAACCAGAGGGGGGCCCGAAATAAGAGGAACTTTGATTTGAAAGTTAGAGTACAGGACCTACAGCCTGGGGACCGTGTACTGTTACGGAACCTAGGGATCCCTGGGAAACACAAGATTGCTGATAGATGGAGATCAGAACCATATATCATCTGTAGAAAACTTCCAGGATTGCCTGTCTACAAGTTGAAGCCAGAAGGAAGAGTGGGGCCTTTGAAGACCTGGCATAGGAATCATTTGCTCCCACTCACTGAAGCAGTCAGAATGCCTCCAGCAAGAGACGTACCTGAATCTGTTTCCATTCTGGATACCCCCAGGCCTAACACTAGGTCTCAAACATCCCAAGTTAGGGGTGGACAGGACCCCCAACCTGAAGACGAAAGAGGAGAACTTGAATGGCTATGGCCCTCCTCAACTCCAGGAAATTCTGCCATAGATCTTCCACCTACTGAAGATGTGGAAGATAACACATTGAACCCAGAAGCCACAGAGTTTGTGCCATTCAGTGATGTGCCTGAGTGCTGGGAAGATATCCCTGGTCTCTACCCAGAACAAGAAGAAGATGTTCCAGAACCAGAGATGTTGCCAGAATGTGTTCCTGAAGAAGTTCCAAGAGAACAGAGAGCTCGCAGAGTTGTGAAGCCTCCCAAGAAGCTAACTTACCCCAAGATGGGAGAAAGTTCAGAGGACTCTGTTACCACAGCAAGGAGAAGTGCTGAAAGCCCTGACCCTTCCGCTGTTCATTTAGTGGAGGGCAACCCCAGCTCACTCTCTGGCACAGTTAAACAGGTCGCCCACACTGAAGTGACCTGTAGACAGGACAGCTCCCCATCTCATGCCAATTGGTGGGAAGCTCCTCTGTCCAAATTATGTGAAAATGTTGTTCCCGAGAAAGTTTGTAGTTTGAACACTATCTTTGGGGACCAAAGATTCAAAGTGGGGGGAGTGTGTAGCGGGGTTCTACCCCTTTTTCTGGTAGAGACTACATCTCCCAGAATTCCCCAGGCCCCAGGGCTGCTGACTTCCGCCCGGGAGGCTGCTGGGGGAGGCTATAAAAGGGAAGAGCGGAGACCGCCTCTTCCTCTTGGGACACTTCCTCTTCTGAGGCCGGACAGGACTGGCCTGCCTCTGCTGACAGAGCGTGTGACGCGGAGACTGCAGCCAGCAGAGACACCTGTGCGGACCGGAGCTGAAGGCCTGAAGCCTGGGCCTTGCAGCCGATGGAGTGAGACTCTCACCCCTCAGAGTCCACAGCAGCGGAGCGGAGACTTCCCCTTACTGTCGGTCGGACGGAGCTGATGACCGGAGTGCAGGGCTGTGACTGAGGAGACCGGACGCCGCCATTGAAGAGACCAGAGCCGCCATTAGAGGGACCGGATCGGAGGACGGTACCCCAAGGATTGGTGAGAGAGCCTGAAGGCTCATCCTGCATTGACACACATGTTTTATGCCTACTGAACTGCCTAGGCGCAATTTACCTCAGAGCAGCAATGTTACTTTTTGTGGATTACAAATGACACCATTTAAAGCTACATGTGCACCACCTCTACAGATTTATTGCCGGTGAAGAACATTGTACTAGTACAAGGACTGAGCTCTATTACTAGGGATCAGGCCTGGTCCATTAGGTAGGCGCAGATAGATTTATTGCACCTCAGGGGTGCATAGCAGACGGTCGCCACACTTGGCGCTCCGTTTTCCCCATTGTTAGATTCATATACCTGTGTACATGTTAAAGTGCATATTGCAGGGACCTGCTAAAGTATTGTAAGATATATGTTTAAATGCATGTTGCTATTCTTTTTCCTTACTGACAAAAGTAAAGCCAGTTATTCTTATTTCAGCAGTCTGCTTGTGAGTTCATACCAATTACACTTAGAGTATAAGCTAAGTTTTATGTGCATAGGGACGTACCCCTTTACTAACTGTGCCAGAGCGGGTAGAGCCAAATTGCCGGGGGTTGGTGGAGCTGTACTCAGGGACCCAAAACTAAACCAGCGGCTCTCTTAACTGGGGGTAGCGCTACACGTTTACACTTGCTGTTAAAGCTCTCTGAATGCCAGTCAATGCTCATTTCACTAAATAAAATGGTTGGCTTATTTTCTGTGATATTGTATCCCTGTTTATATTTACTGCCACTGAATGTGACCCATTCTATTGAATGGGGCTGTACCACAATCTCCCTGCAACCATGTGCAATGCACATGGCTACGATGCAGTGGTGCATGCTTAAAGGGTTAAAACAACCCTTGGGTAGCTTAATTCATGGATTCTTCCCACTACTTAATACAAAACCCAAAACAGCATTACTACAGAATAGACCAGCCCCAAACCCCTCCTTAATTGTGCATCAGTTTTTAAATCTGTCTCATCTAAATAAAAATGGTTTATTTTCCAGTGGTACTTCTGTCACAGACCTGCACAAATCAATTTTGGCTGGCTGCTGAGGATTACAGACACAAATACACATTATAACTATTTCATATGCATTGCTAACTGACAGACAGCTTGATTATTACCTTATTGTGTTGCTAAATTGCTTGAGAAATGTCAGGGGTAGGCAAAATTTTGAGCACAGTGTTCCAAAAATGTTTTTCAAAGAATATGAGAGTGCCGGTTTTATAAAAAAAATTGTCAACTTCACACTCTCATTTACGAAAATGATTTTTTATAAAGTAAATAATGTAAACTACTTGAGTAATAGTCACGCCTCAGATCTGCCCCAATTCCTGCACCTCCAGTCCTCAGATCAGCCCAAATTCATGCACCTTCATACCTCAGATCACTGTACCCCCCTGCAAATCTGTTTCACCACTGTACCCCCTGCTCATCAGTCCCACCACTGCACCCCCCTGTACATCTGCCCCACCACTGCACCCCCCTTTACATCTACCCCACCACTGTACCCCCCCTGAAAATCTGTTTCACCACTATATCCCCCTGCTCATCTGCCCCACCACTGAACCCCCTTCTCATTTGTCTGTCCTAACACTGAACCCATCTGTTCATCAGTCTCACCATTGCAACCCCTTGCTCCTCTGCCCCACTACTGTACCTTCTGCACATCTGTCTCACCTCTGTACCCTCTGCTCTTCTGCCCCACCAGTGTAACCGCCTGCTCATCTGTCCCACCAATGTACCTATTTTCTCATCTGCTCACCACTGTACCCCTCTGCACATCTGCCCCATCACTGTACCCCTCAGCACATCTGCCACACCTCTGTACCCCTCCATACATCTACCCCACTAATGTACCCCCTCCTCCTAACACTGAACCCCCCTGCTCATCTGCCCCACCACTGTACATCCCTGCTCATCTGCCCCACTGTTGTACCTCCCTTTTCATCTGTCCTACCACTGTACCTCTTCTCATCTATGATATGCACAATATGCAGAGCAGTGCAAGGAAGCAAAGATGAGACACAGCTACATTACCTGCCCTAGCACACGTATTCCTGCTGATCAACCTCTAGCATCCATCCCAGGTGCTTGTATGTTATGTCACATACAATCATCTGAAATGGATGCGCAGTGATGAGCTCAGGTCAGGGGGATTTTCTGAAAGCAGTCGGCCTGTGTGCAGGATCATAAGTTGGGCCCTATCAGCTGAGAAAAAGTGCAGAGCAGTGCACTGCAGCAAAAATTGGGTGTGGTTTATAGTGCTCGGAATACTGGCTGTGGCTTAAAGAGACACAGAGTGCCGGGGTTCAGTAGTATGTGATGCAAAGGTTTAGGAGTAATTGACGCAGAGTTCACGAGTTGGGAGTAGGTGACGCAGAGATAAGGGGTCCGTAGTAAGTGATACATATACACACACACACACAAACATTTAAAAACAAAAAACAAAGGTATATATGTATATATATATATATATTAACAAATTTCACAGAAGCTCAACAGTAATTCCACAAACTGTCACCTGATTGTGTTTTTCTCAGTCACAGTGAAGGTCCTACTTTCTGCGATTGGTAGTGGCAACTAAGCAAGTCATCTTTCTCCAGTTGGTGGGTGGGGCTAGCAGGACTGTGATTGACTTTTGCAGTCGGAAAGAGGACCACCCCCCTAGCAGAAGTGCACCCAATCTCTTCCCCATCACAAAAGCTGACAATTGCAGCTACATCAAAGTTAAAGAACCAAACAATGTTTCCCATCTTATACAATGTGTGGGGGCACAGAGCCTCCCCCTCAGTGCGGCTGCGGCGCAGGGAATTCTGAACTTGGAATGCATTAGTGTCTCACTGACACCTCCCTGCACTGCTCTGCTGATGGGGAGGGAGTCGCATGCCGACAAATGAGGTCTACCCCTGCTCTATGTATTACAACGTGTCATAAATTCAGCAACATATATATGTTGCAGTGAAAAGAAATTCTCCTCCAATCTCATCTAATCCTAATCAACAGAAAGAGAGAGAACTGGACAGTATATCAGAATTTAAATGGATTAGATTCCTAATTGCTAATTTTAGCTATTAACTTTATTTCAGTATACCTGTTCTTACAACAGTGCTCTTATATTTAGCTAAGATCTGCAGTATGTACTAATATGGTGGGAAATGTAATATTGAGAAACATGTTGTTTAGCATGTTTAGCTGACATGCCCCCCTGCCCAGCCATTAGTTGGGATAGACCAGTGTACTGTTCCCCTCCTCCAGCTCTCTGAGCTCCTTATGGAGCTAAGAACAGAGGTTATGTGATCACTTATAAAAAAAGGTAAAAAGGTATTTATAATATTTAGTATATATGTACACAAATGTTTTGCCTTTTATATCTATTTAAAACGAAATGAGTTGTTTTACAAGGTAAGGGTTCACATATACTTTAATTGCTCTGTGCCAGAAAATACCCCACTAGTACTACATACATACTATTTTGTTTAAAGATTATTTAGGGGTTTGACATGTGGCAAAAACAGTCTTTGTCCCCGACCTCCATCTAACAGTCTTTGTGGAATTTTAGATTTAATCAGTTGTCTATTTTCTTCTTCTCTGCATAGCAATCTGTGAAACTACATCGGCTGGTAGAATCCAATAACAGTTCAGTGGTCACTGTGCACACCAGTGATGGGAGTAAGTACAACTGTAAGGGGTGGGCAAATATTTTTTCCTAGGGGCCACATGAGAAACTGGGACTGTTATGGAGGGATTAACTTAATTCTTAATTTTGGACCTGGGAAAGTGCGTAAGGACGTAAACATATAGAAAACAAACACCTGGCTCTAGGAATAATAGGTACAAATGCTCAGGAAATAGGTCTCTTTCAGACAGGCAGTCGGGGGTGACCTGAACTGTAAAACAACAGCCTGGACTGGGGCTGTTCACATGATACAGCCACAACGTTGTGGCTGCGGCATTTTTAACTTGGGGTACAGAGTTTGACAAATGGCATCTCTTGTCAAACTCGCCCATTGAGTTCAAGGGGGCCACGCCACAAGCACGTGCAATGCATGGTATTGAAAAGTGGTAGTGTGTCACTATAGCGTTAAATCAGGCAGTGAGTAGCCAACATAACCCTTCCTTACTGCCTGTCAAATACACTTTGTAAAGCACTGTGACTGGAAAGAGAGAGCCTGAGATTGATACAGCAGGGATTTCTGCAGTTTCTGACCTGAAGTGAAGAACAGGTGCATG
>JAQSEC010004144.1:0-11785 GCA_028564925.1 Lithobates sylvaticus
TGTAGAGCCTACCACTGTTGCGGACACTACTATCCACATACCTGATTTATTTAAGGTGAACCTTTGTGACTTAAAGCAGAGTATGGAGAGCTCCCGGGATAACCAGCATGGTATGGTCAATCAAATGATCCTGGACTTAAGATCCTTGATACAATCCCTGCCTACCAAGGCGGATATTGAAGGTATGATCCAACGTATTGAGGAAGCCCATAGCAGGGATATCAAGGAAGTCAGGACAGAAATAAAATCTTTAACTGACCGGGTAGAGTGTGGGGAGGCTTCAAGAACCGAATTGGAGACTAGGATGACAGTTCTAGAACAAACGCAGCGCTCCCAGGTAGATAATGCAATTACCATGCAGCTTCAATTAGAGGAATTGGAAGACCGTAGCCGTCGCAATAATCTGCGCTTGCGTGGGATCCCAGAGTCTATTGAAATAGAGTCACTGGCAGGGACAGTAACAGCAGTATTCTATAAAATACTAGGAAATACGCCAGCATCCCTGGAACTAGACAGAGTACATAGAACCCCAGGACCAAGATCTGCAGAACTAGACAGGCCACGTGACGTCCTCTGTAGAGTACACCGGTACCAGCAAAAGGAACTTATATTGAACAGAGCATGGGAACAGGGAGAAACAAAATTGGACGGGATGGTGGTGAGGGTCCTACCAGACATCTCAAGAGCAACATTGAATAGGAGAGCCATATTACGCCCAATTTTGGACTTAGCTAGGCAATTTGATTGCTCTTACAGATGGAGATATCCATTAGCGGTGACTTTCCATAAAGTGCAAGCCTCCTATACCCTATGCTCACCTGCAGACCTTCCAGCCCTTTTTTCTTTCATAGGAACTGAACCGATAGAAGTACAGAATTGGTTGCAGAACATTGTCAGACCGAGGGCCCGGCCGGGCCTTGCTGTTACCCAAAATAAACAGTCGGTGCCTGTACAGAGGCCTAGAGGGAATACTATAGGATCCTCTATAAGAGGACCTAACGAAGGACAATGACCAGCAAAAGATGGAGAAACAGTACTCTAAGTATTAGACTGGAGTAGAACAATAGGGGGATAATAATAACTGTCAATTGTCAATTGTATTAGCATACCCCCTGGTTTCTCTGCCCTTCTATCCCCCCCCCCCTCCACCCCCCGATTATCCCTCACTTTAGCTAAACAGCCCTCCCCCAATACTAATGGGAATACAACTGACCACCCACTAATGATAGGCTAGAATTTGGGCAGGAAACCCACCTAAAACTTATAAACTCGAACTAGATGTAAGGTACAAGGAGGTATGTAGGGGGAGAATGGTCAGGAGATACATATTGAGGATGGAGGGATGAAAATTAATAAAATTTAATAAAGCAATATGAGGAGTAGGATGGAGTAGGATGGAACTGATGTTTAGTTAGGATTGGGGAAACGTCTGGCCCGTCCCCCCCTTCCCCCACCCCCCCTCCCATTGAACTTCCCCCGCTGCTCTCTCTCTTCCAATATCATTGCATAAAGGAAAACTGGAATAGGAGAGGGAAGCATATATTTACAACCTGAGCAGGGGGGGGCATATAATTGAAAGGGGATTTGTTTGGAATGTTTTATTTTTTATGCTTGGTATTTTGCTGGGATTTTGCTGGGATTAGTCGGAGTAGGGATAAGAGGTAAAAGGGATAAGGGGTAATAGATGGGAGGGAGGGAGGTTCACATACACACACACACACAATCCAGAGGTGAAACACTAGAAGGGAGATGACAACATAATAGGGGGATTGGTCTGAAAGTAAGGAGACCATCATCCAAACTTAGGGTGAATAGGGATTTATGAGAATAGTAGAGCAGAGATTATTAGATGTGTAGAGTGGAGGAAGTTGGGACACTTCCCCCTCCTTCCTCTTCTCTAATAGTCACGTAAATTACAATATTTGTTTTTTTTTTTTTTTTTTTTTTTTGGGTAAAGGGATCACGTTTAAAGAATAGAAACACACTAGGTCAATACACGGGAGGGAATATATGCTCCTCTCCTTAATCACAAGGACAGAGGGGAGGGGATGGGGGGGGGGGAGGAGGGGAAGATACTTATCCGGGTGGGGGTCCCCCCTTTTTTTTTTTTTTTTTTTTTTTTTTTTTTTTTATTTTTAAGAAGGGAACCAACCATCCAAAACTTTGTGGGGGCGTGTTGGGGTGGGGGGAGGGAGGGATGGGAGGAGAAAATAAATGGTTACAAAATGAACTAGGAAGCTCTACAGAGATTGAAAAGAGAGATGGTAGATATAGGACAAACACTGAATAGAAAACGAGTAAAATGATGACGGTCGTCTTCTCATGGGGCGGCGGGAGGGGGCGGGGGGGGGTAGAGGGGCTCGAATTTGTCACATCTCTGACTACACCCCCACATAGAGTAGCGCTTTTTTCAAGTGGGATACTGAAAAGCGCAATAGCAAAGTATTGCTGTCCTGATAGGACTGATTCCCACTAAAGTGGGCTATCTCAAAATCTATTTTTTTTTTAGCACTAATAAAAGTGTCTTTTGTCTGGGAAGGTTTCTTTCCCACTCCCTTTCTTTTTTTTTTTTTTTTTTTTTTTATTTTCTACTTTTTTGTCTGGGAAGGTTTCTTCCCCACTCCCTTTTTTTTTTTGGGGGGGTCGGGGGGATGGAGGAGGTGAGGGCACTCTCGCTGAACGTAAAGGGGCTCAATATCCCTGAAAAAAGACGGATGCTTATGGAAGACCTATATCGTAGGAAGACAGACATCGCCTTCATCCAGGAGACGCACTTCAAAGAGGGTAAGCTACCAGTTTTGAAAAGTAGACATTTTCCAATAGTTTACCACTCCACTAATAAGCTTATTAAAACATGCGGAGTGTCTATATTAATTTCATCCAAGGTGCCATGGTCCTGCGTAGAAGAAAAAGCAGATGTAGGGGGTAGATATCTTTTTGTAAGAGGCATGATTGGCAATATTGAGGTAACACTAGCGAACATTTACGCACCTAACCTACATCAGGAAACCTTTATTACTAATACCTTAGAATTACTGACTGACTTTACTAAGGGCCAACTAATACTGGGAGGGGATTTTAATGTTCCATTAATACCGTCCGAAGATACCTCATCGGGTTGCTCCTCGATACCCCCTAGCTCACGTAAACGAATTTCTAGAGCCTTATTTAAAGCACAGTTGATAGATGCATGGCGTATTTTTCATCCCGTAGAAAGGGATTACACCTTCTACTCTATACCGCACAAACAGTTCTCGAGGATAGACTATTTTTTTATCCCTCACTCCCAGCTACAGGCGGTACGAGAGATCTCAATCGATCAAATTACGTGGTCAGACCATGCACCGATCCAGTTGACCTATGCACTGACCGACCATTATATCTCCAGGGCGAGAACCTGGAGACTTAATGAGAGTTTATTGCAAGATGAGGAGGTATTGAGGGAAGTGACTAGAGAACTGGACTTTTTCTTCCAAACAAATGATATCCCAGAGAGTAATACAGGCATAGTTTGGGAAGCTCATAAGGCAATAATCCGAGGGATTCTCATTAAGCACGGCTCGCGAATAAAGAAACAGCGAGCTAAACAATTGACTTTTCTTCTGAACGAATTAAAATTAGTAGAAGCCCAATTTAAACATGCCCAAACAGCTGAGCTAGAGACCGAACTACTGACCCTACGCAAAAAGATAGTAGATCTAATGATATATAAGGCGAAAGCACAAATACAGATATGCAGGAGGATATCATACGAGTCCGGGAATAAATGTGGTAGGGCCTTAGCCAGGACTCTAAGAGAACAGAGACTAGGGAACTATATACCACATATAATAAAGGCAAATGGACAGAAATGTTCCTTCCCTAAAGACATCGTGAGGGAATTTCAAAGATACTACTCAGATCTATACAATTTAGCGAAAGACCCCTCCCCTCAGAATCAGACAGAAGAATACCTATCTAATTCCCATATGCCGAAATTATCCCCGGAAGTTAGTAAAATATTAGATGAACCATTTACATTGGAAGAGATCCAAAAAGCGATAGGAAATATTAAATTAGGAAAGGCCCCAGGCCCAGACGGGTTTACCATTGCATATTATAAAACTCTTATTGCATCTCTAGGTAAATTCCTGGTGAAACTATTTAATGGACTGGGACCAGATAGGAAGCTCTCCCAAGAGACTCTCATGGCCCACATAACAGTGATATACAAGGAAGGGAAAGACCCGACTGCCTGCGGTAGTTACAGGCCAATTTCACTGTTAAATACTGATCTAAAAATACTTACCAAAATGATAGCCACTAGAATTCAAGAATACATTCCAACCTTGATTCATATGGACCAAGTAGAATTTGTACCTACCCGCGAGGCTAGGGATAACATAATCAAGGTAACAAATCTTGTACATGTAGTAAACAGGAATAAAACTCCGTGTGTTCTGTTAGGAACGGACGCAGAAAAGGCCTTTGATAGGGTCGACTGGCATTTCATGATGACAGTACTAAGATATGTGGGGATAGGAGAGGTGATGATGGCTCGCATAGGCACAATATATTCGGAACCCTCGGCTCGAGTTAGAGCCAACGGTGTCCTGTCAGAGCCTTTCATGATAAAAAATGGTACGAGACAAGGCTGTCCCCTATCGCCACTCCTATTTGCCCTGGCATTGGAACCTTTTCTATGTACGGTTCGGCTAAATCCAGATATCCAGGGAGTGACGATAGGGGACACCCAACAGAAGATATCCGCATATGCGGATGACATGATGTTTTCACTCACAAACCCAATAATTTCCCTACCGATGCTCTTGCATGAGTTTAATATGTATGGTAACCTGTCGAACCTGAAGATTAACTTTAAGAAATCAGAGGCAATGGGAATAGGTATAAAACAATCGGAGCTTTTAAATCTTCAGACTAGTTTCAAATTTAAATGGACAATAATAGCCCTAAGATACCTAGGAACAAATATACCACCTAAAACTTCCAAAATATTTGAATTGAACTTCCCACCCCTGTTAAGAGAGATGAGGGAGCTACTGGAGAAATGGAAGACGGGACTACACTCATGGTTTGGAAGGTGTAACATCATTAAGATGTGTATACTCCCTAAATTCCTTTATTTTCTTCAAGCTTTTCCGATATACATCCCCTCTAAATATCTAGATCAGGTGACCAAAATGTTTTTTGACTTTATTTGGGCATATAAACGCCCAAGACTGAAGAGACAACAATTGATGTATCTAAAGAAACATGGAGGGTTAGCGGTACCTGATATAAGAAAATATCAGCAGGCAATACATCTGACAAGGCTCATCGATTGGAACCGACACCAATCAATTAAATTGTGGCCAAGTCTGGAACAGGCTCAGAGTAATATCTTACTCGCAAGGGCACCGTGGGGTAATTCGGCAATGCCAAATGACATAAAAAAACATCCATTAATAGGAGTGACGGTGCAGATATGCAAGGTAATATTCAGAAAATACTCCCTGGGGTCAGCTTACTCCCTAATGTACCCAATCTTGGGGAACCCTGCATTTTCTCCAGGATGTCAAGATCCAGTTTTCCAGGCAATAAGACAAAACGGCCATTTCCAGCTGTCCCACTTCAAGCTAAAAAATAATTGGCGATCGATGCGAGAACTAATGGATAGAACAAGCACCTTTGGATTAGACTTTTGGAGAGCCTTCCAATTAACAAACTTCCTACGGTCATTACCGGGATTAGATGGTCTCAGCCCAAATCTTACTAGATATGAGACCATCTGCTCGGAAGAGGGGATAATGCGACACGCCCTATCGGTAGTATACAAACTACTGATTAGTCCACCAGAGGACTATCAGTTACAGTGCCTTACGGATTGGGAGGAAGATTTGGGACGTAAGTTTACGGAGCCACAGCGGCAAAACATAATAAGCTGTATACATGGAACGGCCATAAGTACAAATATACAAGAAACAAACTATAAAGTGACGACCAGATGGTATCAAACCCCCATAAAACTACATAAAATATACCCATCTTTGACAGACCAATGTTGGAGATGCCAAGAAGAGAGGGGTACAATTCTTCACATATTTTGGTCATGCCCAAAATTAGAATATTTTTGGAAGAGAATATACCAAATTGCCCAAAATGTCACAGAAATACCAATATCATATGACCCGGCACTCTTTATGCTCCACGTATCTAATATACCGAGGAAAACTTATAAAAAATTAGTTCTCTGTCACCTTCTCAATGCTGCTAAAGCATGCATACCCCTATGCTGGAAATCTACACAGGCACCTACCATAGGCATGTGGGCTAAAAAAGTAGAAGAAATTAAGAAGATGGAGGAATTAATCCTCACGAAAGATCATCAAAAGGAACAGTATATTAAAACATGGACACCCTGGAATGTGTATATATTCTCAGATGAGGGGCGGACGCTGTCTGAAGGCGATGTAGTCGACTAAAGAAGGGTATCATAGTTCGGAGGGGGATAACGGGGAGAGTAGGGAAGTAGCGACTGTTCAGTGAGGGTGCCCTCGCCGTTTCTCTGTCCCCCCTACATCACCCCCTCTTACCTCGGTTTGGAGGGAGAGGGAGGGGATGCTGTGGATTTTTTCCCCCTCCCCCCCTTCCCCTTTTGGTGGGGGTTTTTTTTTTTTTTTTTTTTTTTTTTTTTTTTTTTTTTTTTCTTCTCTTTCTTTTTTCTTTGCTTTGAGATAGTTTTTTTTAATGAAGGGGTTAATAACAGAATGGAAAAAAACTCGAGACAGGAAGGGAATGAGATGGAACCCGGGTAATATTAGCCGATTGTCTGAATTAGTACATAGGGGTTAGATGAAAGAGAGGAATCTGACCCTGTGTGAAAGTTTGATAATATGATTATATGATTTTCAATTTGTATACCGGGGGAAGAAGTTCTCTTGTATTCTCTTGTCTTGTGAAATAAATAAAAGATTTAAACCGTTATTGGGTAATAAATGGCGGGTGCCCTGACAGTATAAAAAACAAGCTAACTAACCAGCGTCACCCGTAACAGTAATACAAAAAAAAACTGGTTACCTAGCGACACTAATGCAGCGATCAGAAAAAACGATCGCTTAGTGACACTGGCAAAAGGGGGTGAAAGGGTTAACTAGGGGCAATCAGGGGGTTAAACCTTTATTAGGTAATATATGGGGGTACCTGACGCTATATAAAAACCTGACGGGGAACCTAAATAACGAAATAACTAACTGGCTAACCAGCGTCACCAGTGACATTTTATACGGTGATCACTGGTGAAAGGGTTAACTCTAGGGGCAATCAGGGGGTTAAAACCTTTATTTAGGTTGTAATATGGGGGTACCTGACCTATAAACCTATTTATGAACCTATATAAACATGGCGGTTAACCTAAAAAAAAAAACTGGTTACCTAGCGACACTAATGCAGCGATCAGAAAAACGATCGCTTAGTGACACTGGCAAAAGGGGGTGAAAGGGTTAACTAGGGGCAATCAGGGGGTTAAACCTTTATTAGGTAATATATGGGGGTACCTGACGCTATATAAAAACCTGACGGGGAACCTAAATAACGAAATAACTAACTGGCTAACCAGCGTCACCAGTGACAGTTATACGGTGATTACTGGTGAAAGGGTTAACTCTAGGGGCAATCAGGGGGTTAAAACCTTTATTTAGGTTGTAATATGGGGTACCTGACCTATAAAACTATTTATGAACCTATATAAAACATGGCGGTTAAAATAAAAAAAAAATGGTTACCTAGCGACACAATGCAGCGATCAGAAAAACGATCGCTTAGTGACACTGGCAAAAGGGGGTGAAGGGGTTAACTAGGGCAATCAGGGGGTTAAACCTTTATTAGGGGGGGGTAGGGGGCTACCTAGGACCTAAAACTAACTGCCCTGACAGTTATTACAGTCACACTGACACTAAATGCAGTGATCAGTAAATAAATGATCACTGCAATCAGTGACACTGTGACTGGGGGGGGAGGGGGTGATCTGGGGGGTGATCTGGGGGTGACAGGGGGGTGGATTGTGTGCCTATGTGTACTGGTGTCAGTGTACTGTTTGTGCACTAACCTTTACATCTTCTCTGCTCGGCGTTCCGGTCACATAGACCGGCGCACCGAGCGTGACATCACTTCCGCCTTCCTGTCTATACAATAGACAGGAAGGGGAAGCTTTTCATTCGCCAGGAGCGATCGCGAGGGGGTGGCCAGAAACCACTGGCCGTCCCCTCGTCCCGGATCGCTCCTGAAGCGATGCCGACCGTCCACGCCGGCGGAGGGGGGTCCGATCGGACCCCCCAACCGCCTGAAGAATGGCACGTACAGGTACGTGGTTCTGCCTGTACGTGCCATTCTGCCGACGTATATCTACATGGGGCGGTCGGCAAGTGGTTAAACACTTTCTGAAATACTGATGCAGAACCAGGATGTCGATCAGACTTCGACTGCTATAGTTATATTCTGGGTCAGTAACTCCGTTAGTATATTAGTCAGTTAGGGCTCATTCACACTTTGTTCTTCTACTGCATTGTATTTATGGACATGCGATAACATGCCTTAAAGAAAAAAGCAATCCCCTCTGGGTGATCTATGTACATTACATTGCTAGTATTGTAACACACTTCGATGTAGATTCCTGCCTTTTGTTATTCTGAAGAAATAGAGGTTTGTTTGTCTGTGTATGTGATGAATGTGAATGGGAGTGCATTTTTAATCAGCTGCTGCACCTGCAGGGTTCTAATAAGGGGTGTGGCAGGGCCTGTATCCCTTTAGACGTGATTTCCCTTTGGGAGTATCTCACCAAAAATGAAATTTTTGTTGCAGGGGATGCCCAAAATAAAGCTTGTATCTTAGTAAAGACTTCTGGGAAAATCACACAAGCAGGAACTTACATTTCTGGGGGGCGTCATGTACACAATGCTTCCAGGTTGCCATACGGCATAGCATTTTATAGAATAGAATATTACAGTAGTACAGATTAAAAATGAAAGGTAATGATCTTCACGAATAATCATTCTCTCTATTAGACATTTGTATGTGTCTCAGCTCGCACGGCTCGGCTCACCCATGCCCCTCTGCTCTCTTCTTATTGGCTCACTGGCTGTGCTTGACAGCAGTGGGAGCCAATGGGCTCCTGCTGCTGTCTCAGCCAATGAGGAGGGAGAGTCCCAGGACAGCTGAGGCTATCATAAACATCCTTGGATTGGTGGGAGCTCAGGTAAGGATTGGGGGGCGCTGCACACTGAAGGTTTTTTTACCTTTATGCATTGAACACATGACACTTGAAAACCTTCAGCCTTTACAACCACTTTAATTGTAAAAGAAGATAATAGCTACAGTATTTGTAGCTGCTGACTTTTATTTTTATTTTTTTACCCTGGCGGAACTCCGCTTTAAGGCATCCCCGAGGCATATTATGCATTGTGTATTTTGCCTTCAAAGCTGCAGTTCACTGTATGGAATTACAAAAAAAACAAAATGTTTTTTTCCATTGGTTCATGGTCCCCCTGGCATTGCCCAGCTCCCGCTCTTTTTTTGAGAGTAGTTTTCCTATTAGCCCTAAAAATGGCTAAAAATTACTAACAGGATTTGCCCCCCATAGACTTCAGTGGGATTTGCCTTTAAATTTAGATTTGCCAAATTTCAAACAGGATTTGTTGGATTATTGGCCATATTTGCTCATCCCTACTCAATACAGTTTTGCTTTAAAAAACGCTCACCTGAGACTGTCTGGGTTGGGCTTCAGTTGGATTAATGTAGTATTATCACCAATATAATTTTTAAGTGTGGAAGTGTTTGAAGCCCTGTCAGGTTGCTGCTGCCATCTGTGCCTGATGGGAAGGTTCACACTCTTTATTTGTTTGTCCTGGATACTAGGAAGTGATGGAAAATACAAAATTTTACAGTTGACAAAAGAACAGAAGATGAGGGGAAATCTTCCAATGGGCACAGCTGCTGTCCATTTACACCCGACTGCCCTCTGACTTGATCTGCTTAGATGCAAGAGGAGAGATTCCCTTCCTTTTGTTTTTAGTGAACTGGATTGGATCAGAGGTAGGCAGGTGTAAACGCACACGCTGGTCCATAGGGGTGAATGGAGGCTCTAATCGGGTCCGCCAGGGAAAGGGGCCTAATGCCACATACACACGATCGTAAATGCTGCCAGCAAAACTCTGATGAGAGCTTTCTGTCGGCAAATGCGACCGTGTGTATGCTCCATCGGTCTTTTGCTGGCAGAATTCCAGCCAGCAAAAGATTGAGAGCGTGTTCTCTATTTCTCCGTCGGGAAAAGTTCCTATCAGAAAGTGCGATCATCTGTATGCAATTCATTGCGCATGCTCGAAAACATTTCGAGGCATGCTCGGAAGCATTGAACTTCATTTTCTCGGCTCGTCGTAGTGTTGTACGTAACTGCGTTCTTGACGGTCGAAAGTTCAGAGAACTTTTGTGTGACCGTGTGTATGCAAGACAAGCATGAGCGGAATTCCGTTGGAAAAAAACATCCAAGATTTTTCGGACGGAAATTCCGCTTGTGTGTACGGTATTACCCTACTCTATGCAATACTAAAGGAAAACATTTCGCTTTAGATACACTGTAACAATGAGAAGAAGGAAGGTGTTGACAGCTAGAAGTACCGTAGTTATATTTTTCCTCCTGCAGCTCTAAAATTAGTACTGATCCTAGATATATCAACTACATTTCCCAATAGAAATCCACCAAAATGTAATGTACAGCTTGGCTCTTCTGCACCCCGTACCTATTTGCTATTATACAGGTAAATACTGAATAAAGATGTGCACACTGTCATAAAAAATATACACAAAAATAACTCTTCCTTTTACTTCACCAATTGATTAAAATGTATAAAATAATCAACTGGTAACTTGCACCATCGAATCCATCCTATGCTGCCTTTCAAAGGGATGACATAACCCAGAATCCTGCTGGCTCCCACTTAGATGATAACCTCAACCTCTAAGCTGACAAGTATGTTATCAACCGGGACTACGAGACCCTCTTGGATCTGCTCTGGTCACTTACAGAATTAATCCTCTAATAAGAACATTTTGTGCATCTTATTACTGTCTCTCTGAATGCCAAGCTAGTCCCAGATATGATCTTTAAATCAGGCTTCAGCTCTATGTAAGCTGTAATACAGCCTAAATTAACCTATATCAATTGTACATGTTAAATAACCTTATTATTTATAAAAAAAATTAATTCAGAAGGTACTTGATGTTCCCAAGATGTAATAGGGTGGACTGCAAAATATCAGATTGATTGATGAGGTTGATGTCAGAGAACAAACTGTGTTTTCATGGTATAGAGAAAAAGACCAGAAGCAGAAACTGTGGTTATTTCTAGAAACTGATGATAGAATAACACCTGATAGTCAGTGTAATGCCGTGTACACACGATCGGACTTTCCGCCAACAAAACCGTGGATTTTTGTTTGAAGGGTGTTGGCTCCAACTTGTCTTGCAAACACACAAATGTTGACCAACAATTCCGAACGCGAGAACGTGGTGACATACAAGACGTATGACGAGCCGAGAAAAAGGAAGTTCAATAGCTAGTGCGGCTCCTTCTACTTGATTCCGAGCATGCGTGAACTTTTGTGTGCGGACTTGTGTACACACGATCGGACTTTCCGACAAAAAAAGTTTTGTTGGCGGAAAATTTGAGAACCTGCTAGCAAACATTTGTTGGTGGAAAGTCAGGCAGCAAATGTTCGATTGGAGCATACAAACAGTCGGACTTTCTGACAACATG
>JAQSEC010003326.1:0-11800 GCA_028564925.1 Lithobates sylvaticus
TGCACAAATTTCCACTTTTGCAGCCAAATTGGGATAACACCTACTTTATATTTGTTATGTGTCCCATTTACGCAGCATAAATTAACATAAAATATTAAAAATTGCAGCTTACCTGTTTTAAATGCTATTTCTGGACCCTCCAGCAAGGAAAAATTCAGTTTGAAGCTGTATTTGTTATAATTGGCCCTGTCTGTACTGTGCAAGTAGAACTTCATTATCAATTGTAACTAGATTTGAATTGTCTGTTCTTGCATTGTATATTAACACCTTCCCGCCCGGCCTATAGCAGATTGATGACTGGGTGGGTGCTTTCTCCTTCTAAATGGATGTGCACTGATCAGTGAACCGACTTGTTACTGGTACCATGTGACCTCTGTGATCATAGCCGATGGCTTCATTTTCATTGTGTACAATTTTGTTGATTGCTGTGACTGGTCAATGTGATCACATGTACAGACTGGGCCAATCGCAACCCATCTTTACCATGTGATTAGCTCTGGCTAATTAAAGCTAATCACAACAAAACAAACTGAATGAATCAGTTTTATTCAGTAAAATATTTGCTTATCAAAATGAAATACAGCCCACTTCCACCATGGCCTCAGTTGTAATCGAGAAACCTCCAGCCATGCTGAAAGACAGAATTTAAACAAAACATACACATACAACATAACAGTGCAAGTCATAACGGAAACCACTAGGGAGGGTAATAGCTGCTGTCCTGAAAGACTTCTAGAAATACCGTCACCGGTAAGTCTAACTGACGTTTTCTCAAAACGTCTTTTAGGACAGCACCTGGAGAGGATAAGCAAGAACTTACTGTAGGGTGGGACCACCGCCTGTAGGACCTTCCGGCCGAAGGACTGCTCCGAGGCTGACAGTAGATCAACTCTATAATGCAGGATGAACGTAGTGAAACTCATCCATGTTGCTGCTTTACAGATCTCCTCGGGTGAGGCGTCAGTCCTCTCAGCCCAGGATGTTGCTACTGCCCTAGTTGAATGGGCCCGGATACCCTCCTGGGGTATCTGCCCTTAGGCGTTCCGCATTGAGAGCGGGTGTTTTGCAAGCCGGCCCGGCGTATTTGGTTTTCATTCTGCTAGTGCACATTATTCTTGTGTAAGTAGAACTTTTATTCTTGTTTAATACATTTAATCTGGTTTCACACTATGGGAGCATCCCTTGTCTTCATATAATTTCATGGTGATGCTGAGCGGTTCGGGGTTTCACATCTCTGGAGAGGTCCCATATTAAGGCAGTTTTAAAGGGAAAATACTGCTCAGATCCGGGTCTTTGGTCAATCATATCTGTGGAAAATTGGATTCGGTGCTGAGGTCTGACGGTCCAGGTTATATCCCGATATCATTGAGTTACAGGCTTATCCAAGCTTGCCTTCTGGTAAGCGCATCATTAAGCCCCATACACACGGTCGGACTTTTTCATGGATTCTGTCCGATCGGACAAGGTTGTTGAAAAATCAGACCGTGTGTATGCACCATCGGACAGTGTTCGTCGGTTTGACCGACGGACAAAGTCTTATCTCCTGCTGGAAAGATTTGCCGTCAACACGGTCCGATCACACCAAATCCGAACGTGTGTACGGTTGTCCGACCGGACAAAGTGCTACACATGCTCAGATCACATTACAAGACCAAAGCTATTGGCTACTAGCCTCTACGTAGTCCCGTCGTAGGCAACAATCGTCACCGCGTTCAGAATGATCGGATTTTCCGACAACTTTGTCCGACCGTGTGTACGCAAAACCAACATCGGACAAAGTATGACGGACATGGTCCGACGGACCTGGTCCGCGGATTGTCCGACCGTGTGTATGGGGCTTTAGAGTGGTGGTGGATCACGGTTCTTTGGTGGATTTCTTACAGTCACTTTTTTGGACTTCACATTGTTATATATATATTATATATTTTCTCACTGGTCACTTTGAGTTTCACATGGACTTTAAGTTTCATTAGTCATTTGACTTCACACAAGATTGTATGGACTAATATTGTCTTTTCATTCATTTTTTCACTTTTTGGTATTTAAATTTATATTTAATACTTAGCGCGGCTTTTTGCATCATATATTTCTGTTTAGTGTGTATATCTCACATTTTTTTAGCTGCTGCTTCTTTTATCATCATTTTTTTAGTATCATACTTAATTAACTTAATTTTTTATCACATTCATTTTCACTAGTTAGGGATTAGCGCGGTGTTTACTCTATTATTTCCCTTAACCCATGCATGCCAGCTGTTTGCAGGAAAAGAGGTAAACATTTAACACCGATTCCAGATATGCTCATGGTGTGGTCTGGGACCATGGTGTAATATGGCTTTGCAGAGGATATGTGGCAGCAGATGGAAAGAGCATTGCACACTCTGACTTAGTCACAGCATTACTAAATGCAATTCAGTTGCCTTCAAAACTAGCTATCATGCACTGTAAGGCACATACAGGCCAAATGACTGATATAGCCAAAGGTAATGCACTAGCTGACAGAATAGCTAAAGAAGCTGCATCTACACAAAAGGCAGACATTCAAATGCCCATGCTAACACCTCAGCCATGTTTCCTGAAGGAGACACATTGGATCACGGAAATACAGGTTTTTGCCACCCCTGGTGATATTGCGCAATGGAATGGTGATGGAATACAAAAGGATCCTAAAACAGGATTAATCTGCAAAGGGGGGAAACCGTGTATTCCTGTTGCTAGCACCCCCCTGTTCATTGCACAATACCATGGACTGGGTCACAAAGGCTGGCAGGCCACACGTGAACTGCTAGATGCAGATTTGTTCATTGCAGGATTACTTAATCTAGTCAAAGCTTTTGTATTGGAGATGTGTCACTTGCATTAGGAACAATCCAACAAACCTAAAGAAATCAAAGCATGAACATCTTGAGTACCCAACAACGCCATTTACCCATTTAAAGATAGACTTTACACATATGCCCAAAGAAGGAGAGAAACAACAATACCTTTTGGTCATAGTGGACATGATGTCACGCTGGCCAGAAATCTTTGTCACTAACAATGAAAACACACAAACTGTAGTGAAGATCCTCACACAGGAAATTATTCCTAGATGGGGATGTCCATTACAAATAAATTCAGACAATGGCCCAGCTTTCAAAGCTAAAATCTGCCAAGATCTTGTAAAAATACTAAAAGTAGACTGGAAATTTCACCAGACCAATTAAAGACAGGATAAGGAAAGCTACGGGTGCGAATTTTTTTTGCAAATGGAAAAAAGTTCTCCCAGCTGTATTAGCTGAAATCAGAATGGCCGCTCACAGTGTGACGGGTTATTCCCCCTTTGAAGTACTCATGGGAGGGACATTCCCCACACCGTGGGCTAATCATCCCTTGATGGTAGAGAAAGGTGATTTGGAACAAATACAGGAAGAATATGTAAAATTGAAACTTTTGATATTGTTGAAAGAAGAGTCGCTCGCACCTCTCCCTCTTCTTCACAGGTACCAACCCACCCGTTCCAGGTCGTGATCAAGTTGCGGTCCAGAGGCTTCAGAAAGGTTGAAAGCCACAAGAGATTCCATTCGGACCATTGACCAAAGTGGCAGCTGTCACCAGGACCGCCATCTTTGCCAAGGAAAGCCCTACCTGGATCCATGCCAGCAGAGTAAAGAAGGTTGATCTAAGCCCAGGAATTGAAGAAAGGCTGAAAAGAGGCGAAGCAGGTGTTTTAAGTCCTCAAAAGACAAGCACAGAAATAAAGGACAGTGATGTCACTCATTTCACCACAGACTTCTGGGAAGGCCTTTTGCCTTCTGGTGATGTTTCTACTTCTGATCTTTGTCCCAGTGTGGATAATAACTAACTGTATCTATCATTCTGATGATTTAGGTGCCTTGAAACTCATATGTGGTAAAAGCAAAACACACACCAACCATACTGACTTTCACCTAAGAAATCGCAGTAAAAGAGATGTCTCTAATGCATTGATCAAAGAAACAGGTTTTTCTGGACAAAATGTTACTGTTAAAATTTAAATATGCTTATGCTAGAAGGTCAGGATATGAAAAATGCTGGATTTGTAGTAAGTTACACCCAGAAACTGCTCAGATCCCACTTTTAGCTGGCGCTCTAAACCTCAAGTCATTATTGGAAAATACTCTAGTCTTAAGTATGAATTTCTCAGAACCCCTTTTCTAGTTTTGGTTTAGGTGGAATGTTTTCATGGTTAAAGGACATAGTGATTATGATTATCATAGTACTATTGTTAGGATTGATAGGCTACCTGATTTTCAAGCTTATTCTGCTTTGTATTAGCAAATGCACTACACCAGACCAACCTTCTCATGCATATACACAATATTTGCAGCTTTATGTAATATCTGCAGCTTTTTGTAAATGAATATAACAAACGTAGCAAGAACCGTAGATTTCAGGAGGTTGCGGATCTGTAGAAAGTCATATTTATGACTTTAATGCCGCGTACACACGGTCGGAATTCTCGTCGGAAAAAGCTCTGTTGGTTTTCCGTCAGAATTCCGACGAAATTTCACTCAAGCTGTCTTGCCTACACACGGTCACACCAAATTCCGATGGTCAATAACACCACGGCATACAACACGTTCGACTGCACTATAAAAGGGAAGTTTAATGCTTCTGAGCATGTGTCAAATTGTTTCCGAGCATGCGTCTGAATTTTGCATGTCGGAATTGCATACACACGATCGGAAAATCCGATAGAAAGGTTTTCGTCTGAAAAATTAAGAACAGGTTCTCAATCCAAAGTCCATCAGAAATTCCAACAGAAAAGGACCGATGGGCATACACACGGTCGGAAAATCTGATGAAAATCTTCCATCGGACTGTTTCCATTGGAAATTCCGACCGTGTGTACGCTGCATAAGAGGGGGTTGAAAGGTTATGTTAAGCATCCATCTTGTTTCTTTCAGCCATCTTAATATTCACAAACTTCCATTTTACAATATGTACAGTTTGAACACCCCTTTAAACTTCACAATTATCTGTCTTAGTATGAGATTCTTCTACACAGACTTTTCTCACACGTTTCCTTTTTCTCACATTCCTTTAGTTAGCTTAGAACAATGAACAAAAGCTTCTTGTCTTGACCAGCTGTAATTGTCTTAATATCTACTGCGCATGGTGTTGTGCCGTGCTTTTACTGCTCTTCTATATTTTTCTGGAGATTTTTTATCATATTTGCCAGTAAGCAAAACAAGCACATGAAAATTACCATGATTTATATCATGGTTACAAGAGGTATGAGCAACATCATCTTTTCTACGGTAAGCAAGGCCTAGTTTGGCAATGCGGAGAATGATATCCATTAATCTCAAATTAATCTGTTTTGAAGTATTTTCTCCCTATGATATTTCAATATATATGCTGTTTTATGCAGACAGATATGCATTTGCCACTGCCTGGACTTGTGCACATTCCTCATGTTCCCTGAGACATGCATATATTGTATATGTACTTCTCTAACTTTCCAATCAATAATGACTGGACTTGTTGTTAAAACAATTCTCGTTTTTTTACAGAAAAAGAAAACCATGTTCTTTGAACTGCACAAGCACCAGGCACAGGGCAAAAGTAGACTTTAAGCATTTTAACCACTTCCAGACCAGCCGCCGCAGTTTAACTTACGTCGCCTTTTGGCCACTAGGGGCGCGTGCCCAGAGCCGATGCGAGTGCCCCGTCGGGCACCCACGATCGCTCATGACAGAGTGAGAACTGGGATCTGTGTGTGTAAACACACAAATCCAGGTTCTTTCAGGGGAGTAGAGACAGATTGTGTGTTCATACAAAGTATGAACACAGATCTATCTCTTCCCCTAGTCAGTCCCATCCCCCCCACAGTTAGAACACACCTAGGGAACACAGTTAACCCCTTGATCACCCCCTAGTGTTAAACCCTTCCCTGCCAGTGACATTAATACAGTAATCAGTGCATTTTTATAGAACTGATCACTGTATAATTGTCAATGGTCCCAAAAATGTGTCAAAAGTGTCCAATTTGTCCACCGCAATATTGCAGTCCCGATAAAAATCGCAGATCACGGCCATTACTAGTATAAAAAAAAAAAAATAACAATAAAAATGCCATAAATCTATCCCCTATTTTGCAGACACTAAAACTTTTGCGCCAACCAATTAATATACGCTTATTGCGATTTTTTTACCAAAAATATGTAGAAGAATACATATCGGCATAAACATATCGTTTTTTGGAGAAAAAAATGTGGGATATTTATTATAGCAAAAAGTAAAAGATATTGGTGGTTATTTACAAAAGGCAAATCCACTTTGCACTGAAAGTGCACTTGGCAGTCGCTCTAAATCTAAGGGGTAGATCTGAAATGAGTGGAAGCTCTGCTGATTTTATCATCCAATCATGTGCAAGCTAAAATGCTGTTTTTTATTTTCCTTGCATGTCCCCCTCGGATCTACACCGACTTTACTTCCAAGTGCACTTCCAAGTGCACTTGCAGTGCAAAGTGGATTTGCCTTTAGTAAAAATGTTCTCTCTTCTTTTGTTTATAGCGCAAAAGAAAAAAAATGCAGGGCTGATCAAATACCACCAAAAGAAAGCTCTATTTGTGGGAAAAAAGGACGTCAATTTTGGTTGGGTACAGCGTTGCACGACCACGCAATTCTCAGTTAAAGCGACACAGTGCCGTATCGCAAAAAATGGCCTGGTCATTGAGCAGCCAAATCTTCCGGAGCTAAAGTGGTTAAATAGTAACAGGTAAATGTAGCAGTCCCTATCTGAACTTGTATCTACAGGTAAGCTTACAATCAGGCTTGCCTGTAGGTACAATGAATATCTCATAAACCAGCACCGTTTAGGAGATGTTCACATTAGCAATAGATGATGATGTCATCAGCACATGTGCAGTGATGCTCTGCATTCACGGCACACAGTATGCCGTGGAATGCAGAGCGCTGTGCTGCCACCTACATGAGCGGGAGTGACGTCATTGCAGCCCCGACCATTCAACCAGTCAGAGCCCGCAAACACAGAAGGAAGTCCGGGTGAAGATGGAAGAGCCAGAGAAACTGTGACAGCTCTGTGCTGGAGGGCTCCATTTGCAGGTAAGTCTGTCATAATGTGCTAGTATAAGGTGCATACAAGCACATTATGGGATAAACCTGCAGAGGGTGCCCTTTTTTTTTTGTTTACTACCATTTTATTAGTGTCTAACGATGGCTGGATAGAGTGTGCTATCTAATATAGTAGTTGTACTAGATAAAAGTTCTGGTGCCACAAATGCTTTAAAGTGGATTTAAACCACAAAACAAAAAATGTATTAAATGGTAGCTCACCAATGATTATATGAGATGGCTGCATTAGGGGGTTTTTTTTGTCTTTTTTTTTCTTCAAATGGTGATCCTGCCTGTCTTTTATTTTTTTACTATCTTTAACAGACAAAGCTATTAAGACAAAGAAGCAGTTAGAGGGTTGAGACAAACCATTTAAAGTGATACTAAACCCTCATTTTATTTTATTTTTTAAATAACAAACATGTCATACTTACCTTAACTGTGCAGTTCGTTTTGCACATAGTGGCCCCGGTCCTCCTCTTCTGGGGTCCCCCGACATCACTAGTGGCTCCTCCCTGCATCAGAAAACCATCTAGGAAAATAGCTCTCCATGGGGGTTTCCCGTGCGGGCACGCTCCCGAGTCCAGCTTTTGCATCCATAGACAAAGAACACCGGACTCGGCCCCGCCCCCTGGCACCCGCATCATTGGATTTGATTGACAACAGCGGGATCCAATGGTTGCCCTGCTATCAATCTATCCAATGAAGAGCCGAGACACCAGCCAGAGAGAGTGAGCGCATCTCCAGCGTGGGAACAAATGGGCTCAGGTGAGTAAAAGGGGAGGGCTGGGGGGCTGTTCTGTGAGAGAAGTTTTTTCACCTTCATGCATAGGATGCATGAAGGTGAAAAAACACAAGGGTTTAACCCCTTTAATAATGATAAGGGTGCTTACAATGGTCAGCCTTTATTTATATGAAAAACCTTTATCTCAGAAGGAAAAACATTGTTTGTTGTTAACTGCTATAAAGGTGTTAGCTGGAGTTCAGCTTCAACTTGTTAGTCAAATCTATCTAATTTTGCTAGTCTAATGCCACGTACACACGATCAGACTTTCTGCCAACAGAACCGTGAATTTTTGTTCGAAAGTTGTTGACTTAAAGTGGAAGTAAACCCCCCTATCGTTTTCAGCCAAGGAAGCTGCCATCTTTGCCTCTGTTTAATCTTCAACTGCCACAGTGCTGCACATGTGATCCGTTATGACACCAGCCATTGGATGGTTTGACTGTTTGGTTGAGAGCACAGCCAATGTGCAGTTAGCATTCACGGCATGCCTTTTTTTTTAGACTGTTAAATCGATGGGTTTACTTCCGCTTTAAACTTGTCTTGCATACACAAATGTTGACCAACAATTATGAACGTGGGAACGTGGTGACGCTTTTCAGTTAATTTCTGCTTTTCAGCTTGTGCTTGTCGTATCTGTTCTTCAGTGCGTGTTGTCAGTTCATTCCTGTTTTTCAGTGCGTTCTATTTATAGTTCGCTTCTGATTTTCAGTGCGTTGTTGTCTGCTCGTTTCTGATTTTCAGCTTGTTCTTCTTAGGTCCTTTCTGATTTTCAGTGCGTTCTGTCAGTTCGTTCTGAGCAGCCGTTCGTTTTCTAGCCATGTTGCGGTTACGTACTCATCGTATAGTTTTTGCTGCTGTTGGGCTTGGTGTTGGAGTTCTTGCTTTGACCCAAGTCCAGTCCATGAACAGGGGGAGAAGAAGTTCTTGGACCAAGAATTGGTTACTTAAACGTGACCAATTCTCTCATATGCCTTTGTTACGGGACCTCCAGGAGAATAATCCTGATGATTTCAGGAACTATCTCCGGATGACAGACCCCGTCTTTCACCGTCTCTTGGCTTTGCTGACCCCTTATATTTAGAAGCAGGGCACCTGCATTCGGCAAGCCATCACTCTCGAGCAAAGGCTTGTCGCCACCTTGCGGTACTTGACGACGGGGAGAAGTCTCCAGGATAACAAGTTCATGACTGGGATCTCCCCCAGGCTCTGGGAATCCTTATTCCAGAGACCTATTCTGCCCTCATTCAGGTCCTGCAGAAGGACTATATTAAGGTAAGTTTCATCCTTTAACATCACATTCTATGTATTTAATGTTTGCTATATGTATTTTATTTATTTCATCATTGCATAATTACCACTACTACATCAATTTGAAGAAAAAATAAAACAATGCTGATGTTAAAAGTGTATTAGTTGCAACAACCTATAGCCAGGGTAGGCACCAGTTGCCTACCCCTAACCTACAATATCAGATTACAAATTATATAAGTCAAACTAGTAAAAGGCGACTGCTGACAATTTTGCATAATAATTATGCTTTGAGCCCCAGATGGCTTTCAATTTATGGGCACCCTGTAGTTTAATAGACTCATATCATTCAGTGTACACAGGTATCTGTATTTTGCATCTGAAATGCGTTTGTAAAGAATTTCTGAATTTTGAATTGCTTTTCTGCAATAGTATAATCTTTTCAAATTACAGATGTAATGGTGACAAATAATGTAGCTTCAAGTAAGTAAAATGTGCCTATGTATTGTGAATGTTCATTTGATTATCTTCAAGGAAACAAAGAAAAGGGTGGCCATTACTGGCATTCATCTAAAAAAAAGAAAAAAATTCCTTAAAGCAAGCTGTTTAGTATAAAGCAAAATATTTGCTTTAGCACCCCTCATCCTCAGCAGCATCTCCTTACCAGAAGATGAAGGAAATGCCTGCTATTTTCAGGTATAAGGGAGCATGTAGCTCACAGTTTGGAAAACACTAAGGCTCTGTTCACGCCTGAGCAATCCGAATCGCGGGCGAAGCTCCTGCTCCTTTTTGAGTGACAAGCGTTCCGCATTGCAATTTTCTGAGATTAACTAAAACTGGTAAACACAGAATCTGGTGTATCTGGGCATTGCAACCAATCAGCTTCCAGGTTTCATTGTCAAAGCTTAACTGAACAAGCTGAAGTTAGAAACTGATTGGTTACCTTGCACAGCTGCACCAGATTCTGTGTGCACCATTTTTAGTAAATCTCCCCCTTGGTGTCTGAACGAAAAGGCGAGGAAGTGATAGGAAAGTGAGAATATGTGTGGAAGTCTCTTTTAAAATGAACCTGTTCTCTTGCATAAGCAAAGTACAGATTGATTTTAAGATGTGAAAAGGGACACATCCTACTGACTGTAAGTTATGTGCCTTGTGCAGATTTTTCTGTTTTTCATTTTGGCTGTACAGCACTTAGGCTTTAAAGCCACTATAAGGAAACCCAGAAGAAGTAGAGAAATAATCTATAGCTAATGCTGCCAATGTTTGTTCTTATAAGGAAGATAAAGTACAGTATAAGGTGAGTTAAGTGTATTGCACAAACTGTACTACAAATCAAAAAGGCTAAACAGTAAATCTTATTTTATCCTATAACACACAAGTACCAGGTAAATGTTCTTGATATCCACTGAACATCCATTGCTCATAAAAAAAAAAAAAAATTGTTTTTATTCTAATAGCTTGGTATATACCAGAGCTCTGAGAAGTACCAGTATTTGCTGAATTGTGTTGTGCTAACAATAACTGCAATCTCTATCTTCATTTGACATTGCTAGTTTATTATATATCAGAACTCAGAAAAGCAGTTGCTTTACTGTGTTGCGCTAACATTACCTGCAATGTCCATCTTCATTTGACACTGCAGTTCTGTTCACCTCTATTGCTCCCCCAGGCAGGGAGCTTTTTTGCAGTGTTTTAGATATAATGGCCAATGTACTTACAAGAGTACTACCGGTAAATATGTTTCTGCATTCAGCCCTATGGCCATATAGCTTTTCAGGCCAGTTTTATTTTTCCATATTTCAGGTATTTATATTAGGAAAGTGCTTCTCAAGAAACAATTAATAGATGGTAGTGGAAAGATTTACTGTTTGATTCATCAGATGGACCACACCAGGGGCGTCGCTCTAGCTATAGCAGCGAAGTAAAGAAGGTCATACGCTTGGGCGGGCATACACATGTATATAATATACACGTGAGTGTGTGTGTATATCTATGGAAGTGTGTGTATATATATATATATATATATATATATATATATATATTAGGGCTGTTAATGATTAAAATTTCCGTGCTCGATTAATCAATTTTTTTTTTAATCGATTAATCGACTAATTTCGATTAATTATAAACCCACATACAGATCCAACTACTTTTATCTGATCTCCTTGCATTGCAACTCTGCATTAGTCAGTAGTAAATGTGGTATACACTATATACAATCACCCGACACTAGTTAATTTCCACAATCCATGACTTAACTTCACAGTTCACACAAATATGTTTTAAATTCAAACTGTAGCACTGACGTAAGTAATTTTCTTTCCACAGTAGCGTGACAATCCCTCCACCTCCGGTCTAACTAATCACTCTCACCTTATGGCATGGACCCCTGTGCAAACAGGTGGCCATGCAAGCGGGTATCAAAAGGGTTAACACGGACCATAAACTTCTCTCACGTCTCCTTAGATCTCAGCAAGGAGGCCAGGTCATTGGTATAATGAAAATATCTAAGTGCTCACCACTTAAGTATAAGATTTAATTTTTGTGTTCAAACACAAACTACTCACATAAAGATGATAAAAACACAGCATGTAAAGCCGACAATTGTGCTAGTTCCGTATGGCAGCAGCGGGTGACGTCATGCGCAGCTCCTCCCCCATACGCGTTA
>JAQSEC010002193.1:0-11797 GCA_028564925.1 Lithobates sylvaticus
ATCTGAGAATTGGAAGAGGTTCCAGTAGAACCATCTGGTCTTTTTTTCTCAGTCTGCTCCCGAAGGGTCAAGGTCCGGTCCTCCACTCCAGCTACATTTTAGCTTTCTTGCATTTTTCTTGACTGTCTTTAGTTTGACATCCTTCCTGAGGATTGGTGACCAGAACTGGATGGCATACTCCAGATGTGCCTGAACCAGAGTTTTGGAAAGTGGTAGAATTTAAGTTTTATCTCTTGAGTAGATAGCCTTTTGAATGCATGCTAATAGTCTGTAATACCGCGTACACACGACCAGACTTTTCGGCGAACTAGGTCCGACGGGATTAGTCCGTCAGACAATCCGATCGTGTTGGGCTAATCCGTTCATTTTTGGGGGGAAAAATCTGGCGGACCTAGAAATAGAACATGTTCCAAATCTATCCGATGGACTCAATTCCGACTGTGTGCTGGTCCGGCGAACCAAATCCGATGCAAGAGCAGCTATAGGCTGCTGGCTATTCTTTAGTCCCATTTACGTCACCACGTCAAAAAATTGTAGCGATACCCCCAGTTAAGAGGGCCGCAAGTTTGTTTTGGGTCCCTGAGTACAGCTCCACCAACCCCCCGGCAATTTGCTCTACCCGCTCTGGCACAGTTAGTAAAGGGGTATGTATCTATGCACATATAAATATCACCTATACTCTAAGTGTAATGGACTCAAACTCACAAGCAGACTGCTGAGATAAGAATAACTGGCTTTACTTTGGCAGTAAGAAAAGAAATAGTAACATGCATCAAACATTTGACTTACAACACATTAGCAGGTCCCTGCAATATGCACTTTAACATGTACACACATATGTATCAAACTAGCAATGGGGAACGGAGCGCCAAGTGTAGCGACCGTCTGCTATGCACCCCTGAGGTGCAACAAATCTAACTGCGCCTACCTAACGGACCAGGCCTGATCCCTAGCAATAGAGCTCAGTCCTTGAATAAGTACAGTATTCTTCACCGGCAAGAGAACTGTAGAGGTGGTGCACATGTAGCTTTAAATGGTGTGTTTGTAATCCACAGAAAGAAACATCTGCTGCTCTGAGGTAAACTGTGCCTTGGCAGTTCAATAGGCATAGAAGTGAATGTAACAGTGTAGGATGAGCCTTTCAGCTCGCTCACCACTCCTGGGTACCGTCCTCAGCTCCGGGACCTCCACTGGCGGCGTCCGGCCTCCTCCGTCACAGCCCCTGCGCTCCGGTCCTCTCTCCGACCGACCGTCTGTAGGGAAAAGTCTCCGCTCCGCTGCTGCTGACACTGAGGGGTGAGTCCCTCTCTCCGCCTGCTGCAAGGCCCAGGCTTCAGGCCTTCAGCAGTCCCGGTCCGCACAGGTGTCTCCTCAATTGCAAGTTTCTGCGTCACCAGCCCAGTCAGAAGAGGAAGAGGCAGTCTATCCTCTTCCCTTTTATCTCCTCCCCCAGCAGCCTCTCGGGCGGAAACAGCCATCCTCCCGGGAGCCTGGGGAATTATGGGAATTGTAGTTTTATCCCCTAAAAGGGGAACGACCCCGCTACACACTCCCCCCACTTTGAATCTTTGGTCCCCAAAGACATTGTTCAATCTACAAGCTTTCTTTGAAACAACACGTTCACATAATTCAGACAGAGGAGCTTCCCACCAATTAGCATAGGATGGGGAGCTGTCCTGTCTACAGGTCACTTCAGTGTGGGCGACCTGTCTAACTGTGCCAGAGAGTGAGCTGGGGTTGCCCTCCACCAAATGAACAGTGGATGGGTCAGGGCGTTCAGCACTTCTTCTTGCTGTGGTAACAGAGTCCTCTGAACTTTTTCCCATCTTGGGGTAAGTTAGCTTCTTGGGAGGCCTCACAACTCTGCGAGCTCTCTGTTCTCTTGGGACTTCTTCAGGAACGCATTCTGGCAACATCACTGGTTCTGGAACATCTACTTCTTCTTCTTCTGAGTAGAGACCAGGGATATCCTCCCAGCACTCGGGTACAACACTGAATGGAACAAACTCTGTAGCTTCTGGGTTCAATGTTTTATCTTCCACATCCTCAGTAGGTGGAAGATCTATGGCGGAATTTCCTGAAGTTGAGGAAGGCCATAACCATTCAAGTTCTCCTCTTTCTTCTTCTGCTGTTGGGGGGTCCTGTCCATCCCTAGCTTGGGATGTTTGAGACCGAGTATTAGGCCTGGGGGTATCCAGAATGGAAACAGATTCAGGTACGTCTCTTGCTGGAGGTATTCTGACTGCTTCAGTGAGTGGGAGCAAATGATTCCTATGCCAGGTCTTCAAAGGCCCCACTCTCCCTTCTGGCTTCAACTTGTAGACAGGCAATCCAGGTAGCTTTCTACAGATGATATATGGCTCTGATCTCCATCTATCAGCAATCTTGTGTTTTCCAGGGATCCCTAGATTACGTAACAGTACGCGGTCCCCGGGCTGTAGGTCCTGTACTCGAACCTTCAAATCAAAGTTCCTCTTGTTTCGGGCCCCCCTCTGGTCAGAGGCCGCCTGAGCTTTCTCATAAGCTATCTTCAAACTGTGCCTCAGTCTGTCCACATATCCTTTGTGGGAGGCAGCAGAGGCATGGTCTAAGGAAATGCCGAAGGCCAAATCCACTGGCAATCTTGCTTCTCTCCCGAACATAAGCCGGTAAGGGGAAAAACCTGTCACATCACTGGTTGTACAGTTGTAAGCATGTACTAGAGCTGAAATGTGTTGGCTCCAATGTTGCTTCTTCTCTGTTTCTAAAGTTCCCAACATGTTCAATAGGGTCCTGTTGAACCTCTCAGGCTGGGCATCACCTTGAGGGTGATATGGTGTAGTTCTAGTCTTCTCTACTCCCAGAGAATCTAGTAGCTTCCTGATCAGGCGACTCTCAAAGTCCCTTCCTTGGTCTGAATGGATTCTCTGTGGTAGTCCATAATGAACAAAGTACTTCTCCAAAAGTACCTTGGCTACTGTAGAGGCCTTCTGGTCCTTGGTTGGGAAAGCCTGAGCATAACGGGTGAAATGGTCGGTTACCACCAGAACATTTCCCAATCCACTCAAATCGGGTTCGAGGCAGAGAAAATCAATGCATACCAGATCCATTGGGCCTTGACTCTGTAGATGGCCCATTGGGCAGCTTGATGGGGTAAAGTCTTCCTCTGTATGCATCTTGCACAGGAATGGCAATACTCCTCCACTTCGGCCCTCATGCAGGGCCAATAAAACCGGTCTCTGACAAGTTGGAAGGTTCTCTCTGCTCCCAAGTGACCATGCTGGTCATGTAAGGCAATCAGCACAGTCTCTCGATGCTTTTCGGGGAGAAACAACTGCCACTTATCTTCTGAGCTATCAGAGGGGCCCCTTCGGTAGACCACTCCCTGATGCACCTGTAATTTGTCCAACTCTCTCCTCAGTAAGCGAGCTTCTTTGGAAGGGTGAAGTCGAAGTCCCTCTGGACTCTTGTCTTCCAGTGCCTCCAGGACCAATTTCCCCATGGGATCTTCCAATTGGTCACACCTCAACTCCTTCTTGGACAGCTTCGGTAGGCACTCTTCTTCTAGTTGAGTTACCCCACAGTAACACTTTGGGACTCCCACTGTGGTAACTCAGGGCATCTGCATCTCTATTTCCAGCCCCTGGCCTGTACTTGAGGCTAAAATTGAATCCAGACAACGCCGCCAACCATCTGTGTCCAGTTGCATCCAGCTTGGCGGTGGTGAATAGATGGTCAAGGGGTTGTTATCTGTTTTTACAGTAAACTCGGCCCCATAAAGATAGTCTTTCAGTTTGTCAACTACTGCCCATTTGAGGGCTAAGAACTCCAACTTGTGGGTGGGGTAGTTCTTCTCGGAGGGGGTCAGGCTCCGGCTCACATAGGCCACTGGTCGCAGCTGGTCTTCATACTCCTGGTAGAGTACTCCACCTAGGCCCTCATGGCTGGCATCAACATGTAGCTCATATGGTCTAGTGGGGACAGCATAGGCCAAAACTGGGGCTGTGGTGAGACTTCTCTTCAAGGTTCTGAAAGCCTCTTCACACCTTGAGTTCCATTGGTCTTGAACCGACTCACCGGGCTTCCTAGGCCCCAATCCATCTTCCTCTCCTTCTGTCTTGAGCAGTTCGTTTAGGGGTTTTGCAATGCGGGCAAACCCATCCACAAACCTGCGGTAGTAGGAGCAGAACCCCAAGAAAGACCGAAGTTCTGTAACTGTTGTGGGTCTTGGCCACGAAGTAACTGCCTCCAACTTCTCAGGGTCTGTAGCCACTCCTTTTTCAGACACTATGTGTCCCAGATAGTTCACAGAAGACTGATAGAACCGACACTTCTCGGGGGAAAGTTTGAGTCCCTCTTCACTGAGCCTCTTCAGTACTTTCTCCAATCTGGCTTCATGTTCTTCCAAAGTCTTTCCAAAGACAATGACATCGTCCAGGTACACAAGGACTTCTATGAGGTTCATGTCTCCAACTGTCCTTTCCATAAGGCGTTGAAATGTAGCAGGAGCTCCAGATAGGCCCTGAGGCATCCTGTTGAACTCAAAGAACCCTACTGGGGTTATGAAGGCAGTCTTTTCTCTATCTTCTGGATGCATGGGGATTTGGTAATACCCACTCTTGAGGTCCATCACACTGAAGCACTTAGCTCCAGATAAACTCTGTAAGGCATCTTCTATCCTTGGCGTGGTGTACTGGTCAGGAATGGTCCTCCTGTTGAGAGTTCTGTAGTCAATGCATAGCCTCAATGACCCATTCTTCTTCCTGACCACCACTATTGGGGAGGCATAGGGGCTTCTGGACTCCCTAATCACTCCCGTCTTCTTCAGTTCCGCAAGCTGCTCCCTCAGATCCTCCAGATCTGCTAGCGGGACCCGCCTTACTCTCTCTCTGAATGGCTTGTCCTCTTGCATGCGGATTCGATGGGAGGCACTCTTTGCACACCCCACATCAAACTCATCTTTAGAGAAAATCTTCTCCCATCTGGTCAGTTGGGCCTTGGCTCTCTCTTTCCAAGCTCCAGGTAGGTTAGGGTTTTCCATGGAGAGTTTCTTCCAAACATCTTCTCCTTCACCCGTCCCCTTCACTTCTGACCAGCCAACTGGGACAGCAGGACTCACCTGTCCCAGAAGCATCCTGGCAGGGATCTCCACGGGCCGCTCCGTGGGGTTTCTCACACTGACAGGGACTCTTCCTCTGGCCTTCTTCAGGTCCTTCAATGAGATCACTTCTGGTATCACTTCCAGACCTGAGTGACCCTCCATTGGGTCGGGTTCCAACATTACAAAGGGGCCAGGCTGCTCCCAATTAAGTTTCACCGTGGCTCTCAGGCAGGTCACCTCTCCAGGCTGTAACACCGCTCCTTCTCTTCCAAGTCTCCATACCCTTCCTATCCCCTCACTTGGGGTCTTCTGCTCTAGGACCAACCGCTGGTAGGCTGCCTTCAGCATGTGATGGATCTTGGGAGCTGAAAGATTCTCTTTCTTCACCAGGGGGGTCAGAAGCCTTCTGACTAGGTCCGTGTTCGTCCCTATAATCAGGGAAGTCTTGCTGGTTCCAGGTGGACGAGGGCACACCACTGCTAAGGTGTCAAACACTTCAGTCTTCCCAGCTACGGATGGGTCAAAGGTCAACCGCATGGGCAGGTATCCATCATAGGGGAAACTCTGAGTTCCCAGCCCCCGTATCTCCAACTCTTCTATCTTCTGTATGGGCAGATGACTCAGGTATCTGTCATAGAAGTCCCTGTACAATAGGGTCACTTGTGCTCCAGTGTCCAGGAGGGACTTTGTGTATATTCCTTCCACTTGGATGGGTACAGTAGGAGATGGACCAACCAGCTCTTCTGGGTAGGGCCGAGTTGATGCTGTCTTCTTCTTTGGACTCTTTTCTTTCTCACTTGACTTGCGCTTGATTCTTTCCTGAGCCTGGTATGCATTAATTTTCTCCCTCTTAGTGGAGTGTGAACCCGTTGAGGGACATTGTTATCTCTCACTTTTAAGGGTTCTCGTTTAGGAGTACTGTATTTCTTCGGAGGGGTCTTGCCCCCTTTCTCTGGGGTGTACCTTGGTTGAGTATCCCTGGGTTCCTTCCGAGGGGTTTGATCTCCTCGCTTTCTCTTCCCGTTATACTTCTTGGAGCTCACTGAAGGTGATGGGCACCCGATTGACTCCTTCACCGGGGCCCTTTGGCGTTTCCCGCCGGCTGGCGGCTATCTGTTTTCTTCCTCTTGGGACTGGAACATACAGCTGCAATATGGCCAATTCCCCCACAATTAAAACAGATCATCTCCCCGTAGTCAGGTGGGGATGCTGGTGCTGAAACAGTTGGAAATAATTCCCTCCTGCTTGTTTCTTTCTTGGGACTGGGCGTCTCTTTCGCCACTAGAGACGTCAGTATCTCCATCATCTGGGACATCTGCAACTTCAGGGCATCTACTTCCGTCTCTCTTTCAGGGGTTAAGGCCGACCTGACCGTGGCCACTGGAAGTTTTGTAGACCCCATCACTTGCTTTTCCCGTTTCTCTTCCAACATGGCCTCTTCTTCTCTGACCATTCGAATGAGATCGGGGTAGTCCAGGCTCTTCCCATCCTGCCGGGTGCGTAGTACTAGTGCGACAGGGTCTAGGGGTTGGGCCCCCCTCATCACCTGCTGGGCACGGGCTTCATCTATCTTCCCCGGATCTATCCCCTTCTTCAGGATAATCCTATGCAGGATCTTGTCTATACGTCCCATGTATTCCGACAGCTTCTCCCCTGTCTTCTGGTAACAGTGTTCCAGTTGATAGGTAAGTTCTGTGACTTTTTCTGTCCCACCAAACACACTTTCCAGGATGTCTAGGTAGTCCTGGGCAGTGCAATCCTTTTTGGTTGTCTTCAGATTGCGTATGGCCTCTAAGGCAGGCCCTTTTAAGCTCTCAACAATCCTTTGCTTCTTTCTACCTTCTGGGACCTCCCATTCTTCTAAGGCTTGCGTGGCACCATCTAACCACTCTTCAAATCACTCTTCCCCCGAGGGTACAGGTTTCCTCCCAGAGAACATCCGGAGTTTTCTGTATCCCGACATCGGGTAGTCCCCGGGGTCTCTTCTGCACTGAGTCACAATCTCCCCTAGGACCGCGCACAGTTCTGTACTAAGAGTGGTCTGTGCGGGTGCGGGACTTTCCGCGCCCTTCTGCTCTTCCTTCTTTGGGGATAGCATAGTTTTCACTGAAGAACAGTCTCCCTTGCGTGGCAGCGCATGCAGCAATTGATAGGTCTGACCATCCAATGCTCGTATGCTTTGGCTCCTGAACTGCTCTGGAGTCTCACTTCTCCATTCTACTAGGGCGTATGTATACCCGGCATCATTTCTCATATCCATTATCCGTGACTTGTGGCCTGGGGATAATGACATTATGAGCTGCTTGACTGCCTCTTCTTGCCATATCCCTGGCAGTTCAATGACTGCTGCTGCGGCGGGATCAGTGCCCCATAGTGTGTACCACCGTCCCACTTCTATCGGGTCCATGCCGGTACCTTCTGGCGGCTTTTCCCGCTGTCTCAGGATCCCGGACGAGCCCCCACATGTAGCGATACCCCCAGTTAAGAGGGCCGCAAGTTTGTTTTGGGTCCCTGAGTACAGCTCCACCAACCCCCCGGCAATTTGCTCTACCCGCTCTGGCACAGTTAGTAAAGGGGTATGTATCTATGCACATATAAATATCACTTTCGACCGGACTTAGTCGGTTTGTATGTGGGCAAGTCCGTTAGTTCGGGAAAGAAGACCGTCGGACCTAGTTTGCTGGAAAGTCCGGTTGTGTGTACGCGGCATTAGCCTTCCTTTCTATTGCTAAGTCTGTGATCTAGAAGAAAAGAAGGCTGGACGGCCGCACTCCTGTGCAATTTCTTTATTCAAGTTCCAGATACAAAGGTGAACTACAGGTATCAGCTTTTTTTTCACACCAAGGTCGGGTGCTTACTCATAGCTCAAAAAAAATGGTGTCTACAGACAGGTATATATACACACTGGTACATAGATAATTACATGAGGTGAAGATTATCAATCGACACCCTAATTGGCAATCAATTCGCAATCAATTGATTAATTAAACAAGTGTCAGAAAAACGTGTCAAACTGAAACTTCTCACCATTACCATATAAATGAGTAAATAAACCTCAGATGTGTGTATTTGCTGTGCTCTGTTGTGAACAGCCATAATAAATGTTGTAAATCAGGGGTGCCCAGCCAGTGGCCCGGGGGCCATATGTGGCCCGCGGAGCCCTCTGATGTGGCCGGCGACCTCCTGCTCTGGGATAGAATAGAAAGAATACTGTTATTAAAGGTCAGTTTATTACTAAAATCACAGTGTATATATGGGCATATCTTTTCTGCAGTGGTTACTGGGCTGCTTTAAAACAGATCCGCAGGTGCAGAGCAGTTTACCTGCGAGTTACCTGCACTGAGCCATAGACTTCTATTATTACCTGCGAGTTTGGTGAGCTTTCTGAAAGTGTACCAAACCTGCAGAATATAACAGAAGTCTATTGCAAACTGCAGGAAAGCCAAAAGGTACACTGCGTTGCACATGTGATGCGGGTAAACAGCAGCGCATCAGTGTGAAAGCAGCCTTGGACCCCTTTCATGCGGTCAGTCCGACAGTCCGACCAATTGGACCCTCCATTCACCTCTAAGTAATAGCAGACATAAACCGACTTGTGTTCTACCTCCAATACGATCCGCTAAAAAGTATCGTGGGTGGCGTCCGTGTCCGCTCTGCAAATGCAGAGTGGATATGGCATCCACGCGCTCCACTCATTGTGGCTCGCGACCGGTTACCAAGTCGCTTAAGTGGCCCTCGCTCTTCAAAAGGTTGGGCACCCCTGTTGTAAATAATAATAGTGGAACAAAAACACATATGGACAAACAGAAAATCCATCTAAAAGTATAATGCCCCATACACATGATAGGATTTTCCGACGGAAAATGTTCGATGGGAGCTTGTTGTCGGAAATTCTGACTGTGTGTAGGCTCCATCGGACATTTTCCATCAGGAATTTCCAACACACAAAATTTGAGATCTGGATCTCAAGTTTTCCAACAACATAATTCCGATGCACAAAGTTCCACGCATGCTCGGAATCTAACAGAAGAGCCGCACAGGCTATTGAACTTTTTTTCGGCACTTCGTACATGTTGTACATCACCGCGTTCTTGACGTTCGGAATTTCCGGTAAGATTTGTGTGACCGTGTGTATGCAAGACAAGTTTGAGCCAACATCTGTCGGAAAAAAAACATGGATTTTGTTGTCGGAAAATCCTATTGTATGTACGCGGCATTAGTGTATTAAGCACAATTATTTAATATTAATGAAATTGATAAAATAGGGTTTAATTATTAAAGAAATGTTATCATTTAAAGGAATTTTATCATTTAAATTTCACATTTTATTGCTAAAATCTCACAACTTTCTCTAAGATATAATCTTTTTATACTGTGATTTTTACAACTTCTAAAGCGTTTTTTGGATTATAAAGTGGGTCTTACAAAAATAAGGTGACTGCTGTATGGTGACAATACGACACATACTGAGACATAAAGTATCAGGAAAAATTATATATTGTCCTCTCACCTGAACAGGTGATAAAATCAAACAACAGTCCCTTTTCAAAAGAAAAGAACCCACTCTATTGGTCTCTTACATTGTTATACTGTTCCATAAAACATATTTGCCAACTCCAAAGAGTTATTTTGCATTTATAAAGTATTAAAATATGTTGAATGGTTAACATACATAAAGAAATTACCATTATTTTGGGATGGCTAAATGAAAATGAATTATTTTATTTAATTATATTGATTTAATTGATCCTATTCTGCACCATCCACTCCATCGATCAATGTGTATTATTATTAAATGTGCATATACTGGTGACTAGATCTAGCCTTTATGGTCTCAATATAGTGCCGTTCATACAGAATGGTATGCTGTTCAACCACTCCCAATATGTAGACACAGGCGAATAGATAACAGGTTCAACAAATCGTTCAAATTAGTATTAGATTATTTTTCATTTTTGCTTATATGTCATTCCACTCCACTCCACCTTATTCTATTTCATATCATCTCATTATTAACCCCTACCAATCCACCCCCACCATAAATAGCACTTTTTTTTTCATTTTCATTTATTGCTAACATTTTTTTTTATATAGTATAGTGCGGTGGAATGGTCATGGAATGGAGTAGAATAAAACAAAACAATGCAAAATGCCAAACAGAAAAACAATCCATGTCCACATCTAGTTACACCGTGGACATGGATTGTGCTGCTATCTAATTTAACATGGAGGGGATGTGGGGAGGGAAAAAGTCTAAGGCTCTGTTTCCACCACTGCAACCATAAAGTCGCACAATTTACAGTGGGACTTTGCAATGCGATTTTTGATGCGATGTCATGTGACTGGTGAAAACTATGTGAGAACAATTTGCACCAAAGTCGGAAAAAAGTAGTGTAAAAACCTTTTTTGGAGTCGCTGCGTCCTGAGTCGCACCAATTAGAATGGTCACATGCCTGATGAAGGGGTCCTGCGTGGCTCTGAAACGTTGCTTCTATTTATTTTTTTTGATACTATGTGATTCAAATTTTGGACCCATTTTTGGAAAACCTGGTGTGCTGGTGACACTTCCTTCTCATGACTGCAGTCGGTTCCAGCTGTTGGTCATTTCAGCACCCAATTTAAGATACAGCCATTTGTGCAGGTATGTGTGCCTTGGTAGTATTGCATTGGAGGTCCACATGTGTCTAGTCGCACAACAACTCGCAGTAGTGGAAACAGAGCCTAAAGGAAATGGTTTCACCAAATTAAAACTCCCCCACTTATCTCACACAAAGCTTCATTATTCATAGAAGTGTGTTACATCCCACTCATGGTTTAGGGGTTTTCTAGTATTAAAGTTGAAGATCCAGAATACTTATTTTTTACATAAGATTCTGAATTTGTCCCGCCTCTTTTTGGTACTGTAACTTTTTCTACTCCTTGTATAGACAAACTTGCCACATCTTTATCGTGATGTTCATTCCAGTGCTTGGCCACATTTTGTTGCATGGTTCTTTTGTATATCGTATAAATGATCATATAACCGATCTCTTAACCTGCGAGTTGTGCGACCAACATACTGGAGCGAGCATAATTCACATGTAATAATGTACACTAAATATCTGGTATTGCAGTTAATGAATGATTTTAACCTTTGTGAGTAGTCATCGAATGAATCAAATCACCCCTCTTAATATGCAAACCACATGGACAGCTATTTTTTCCACATCGGAATGAGCCCTTCAATTGCAACCAATGTGGAGGATGGGGTGCACTTGTATATAAACTTGTGTACAGGGTTTGAACTAAAGTAGGGGCCCTACGAGAAACTGTTTTGATGCCATTTGATAGAATTTACGCATAAATGAGATCGTTCCAAACTATGGGTAAATACTTCTTAACGGTAGATTCAACTTTCCTGAACTCAATACTATACGGTGTTGAAAACATCGACACACCACTTGCAGTCGATTTCTTTTTCTTTTCTAAAGTGGTTGTTCCATCCCTTAACAAAGTATCTCTTTTAGTATTAGTATTAGTATTTATGTTAATGGATCTATTTAAAACAGATTCCGGGTATCCCCTTTTTCTGAAGAGTTACGTCATGTTCAAAGATTCTACTTGAAATTTTTGATCATTACTGCATATTCGTCTTAGTCTGGGAAACTGCCCTACAGGTATTCCCTTGATGGTGTGCTTGGGGTGGCTGGAGTCAGCCCTCAAGTTTTCTATAGAGCT